>OY482671.1:62492706-63092706 GCA_960531455.1 Urophora cardui | reverse complement strand
TAGACCGCCTAAAATTACTCAACAAATTTGTGTAATCTCATGAAAATCATGGGTACATAAAAATACAACAATAATGTTGAGCGAGTAAAGGTGGCAAAAGAAAAGCGACAAAAAGTTCAACTGCGTACCAGGCCGTGTTTGGGTGAGTTGGTTAGCGTGTCGCTAAAATTAACACCTTCTCACGGTGGGTCTAAGTTCGATTCCCGGCTTGATCCCGAAAAGAAGTCTGATGATGAGGAATTGATTTTCTTCGAAATAGCTATCACTTCTACCATAGCTGGTAATACGTAGCTTTGAACTTGTTCACTTTTCGCCAAATAAAAATTAATTAAAAATCTTCTGTGTCCACACAATAATTCAACAACTATTTTTATTATGTAAATTAAATTCAGTATTGTGTATTATATATGTATAATCAAAATCACACCAATTAGCGTTCAAAACCATAATTTTGTTAAGAATTTCTGGCTACAAATTACAGCGAAGATCGCTCAAAAAGAGCCTTAGAGCGGATAATGAACGTCCCACACCGAACGCTGTGGATGACTTGTGCCAGTGAATATACATAAATATGGATATATAAATCCCTTTTCCTGCCAGTACTCAATCAAGCTAGCATTTATATCAATTGGTTTTGGCGTAAATATATGATTCAATTTCACTGAAAGCACTCTTTAGTTCACCATCACGATCCTCATCTTTTAATTCCTCATCATCAGGGGAGACCATAATGGAGTTTAAAAAAGATCCAAGCTAGGAATTGGAGCTTTGTGTTGGTAGTTCTTGGAGCTCATTACCTGGGGCTTCAACAGACTGTTCCTGGTGATTATTCGGCTCATTTTCAACTTTAGGAATTTGCTTGTTCTATAAAATAAAGAAAAAGTAACGAATGTATGCATAATATCAGCTATAATGCCAAGAAATCATTACTTTCAAAGTGATCATCTGACGAATTAATTGCTTTAAATGACCCTTAAATTTAAGCATTTTAACCTTATTCGGAGGTCCAGGTACATGATAGATAGATAGATATCTAACATAAATATGTATGTATACATATACAGCCTTATTCATAAAAAAATCCTATAATACATTATAAACGCTCAATAGTAAAAACTTATTTTAACTTTATAAAGCAGTTATAATGTACATTATTCATAAACGTTTTATAAAGGTTTTATTACTATCATTTATTTATAAGGTTTTTGCTGTCCAAATTCAAAATAAATGTGGCAATGTTGGTTACAAAAAATGTCAACTTGACAAAAAATTACAATTTTAAAATTAACAAATATGCAATACAAAAATGGATGCGGAAAATAAAAGTGTAATACAGAAGAAAAGACGCAGTAGAGGAGACAAATGGACTTGCTTAGCAAGTGCCGCCGCCAACCTTATACAATTTAAACCTCTGCGAAATAGATACCATTTGCCTCTTTTGAATTTGAAAATACTCTTTGCATTGTACAAAACTCACGGCACAATTCAGATGCCGCTACGGATAAATCCACTACTAGTCACGCTAAAAGTAGAGAAGATAATCTCACCTACTTGGAGTGTGTTTACGCAAATCTCGAAAATTCGAAAGCTGTGTACACTATTTGCAAAACCTTTTTCGCTGAAAATAAATATTGTATTTGTTTATGGTCGTGTTTTACTTGCGTTTATTAGCGAACGACAGATACAAATAGATAATATAATTGGACGGTGGATAATGTTTTGTTGGTCATTTCAAATCCATTTGTACAGCCCCCAAATACAAATACGGGATACAGTAGTCTGACTTAGCCCGTGGGGATCACCTGCGTCGTCTTGAATATGTTGGGATTATAGAATACATGCAAACATATGTAGCAGTTCAAATAGATTTTAATGACACATATATCTCACTCGTCGACCCTAACATCGCAAAGCCACTAGTACCTGCAATATTGCTGAAGTCCCTAAACCTCGTTTATCCATTGAGATATCAACTTTCACCAAATTTACTTTTTTTACACCGTCGTTGGGCAACAATAATGCGTCAGGCCTTACACGATACCTTTTTTCCTTGCGGAAGGTGCCCCCAGTCATTTTTCTTACAACATCTAAAAAATATTATGCTCACATTTCCATTTGTGTAGTATGTACATACCGGGAAGTATTCGAGGTAAGAAGTGCATATGCAGTATGAACAATACCTTGAAACTGGGTTCAAAAGCCATTGCCTGAAAAATTAATTGAATACGTATTGAAGACTGAAATATTTGCTGAACACACAGTGAAGATATCAGGGCTATTGAACTTTTCCCTGAAGGCTCAATGTACTAGCTTTTTCTATGGAATTCCTCCCTGCCTATTCAGATGTTTTCATACAGAAATTATGCCTCTTCGTTCGGCAGTTTTTAGGTAGTTGAATTTCAACGATACCTCTGTATAAAAACGAAAGGGAAAGTTCAGATTTTGGAACTACATCTCTGCTGAATATTCATTAGGAAATATGTGCAGTTTTCCATCTGATCACTACTGCTAGGTATTACCTAGTAGGTAATAATACACTGGCACGTTTATAACTCTGACGAGTTTTATGGCCGAGCTTCTCTCCCAATTCGAGATGTGCTCCTTAACTTTTGTTTTCCCTACTAATTGGGTGGACCTACAGTTTTATGCCGGCTCCGAACGGCGAATGCATTTTTTGTGAGAAGCTTTTTCTTGGCAGAAATACACTCGGAGGGTGTGCCGCTAACTGCCGAGAGGTGACCGCTGCTCTCAAAAAACCCAACAATTGGACTTTTACTAATTTGAAAAATTTTGTTGGTGTTTGCTCGGACTGGGGTTAGAACTCGAGACCTCTGGTGTAGCAGGCGAGCACTTTACCCACTGCACCACAGCGGCAATCTCTACTGAATATTCGGTAGGAAATACATATGTGCTGTTTTCCATCTGTTCTATACTGGGCGCTTCTTTTAATTTTTTTTTTTTTTGGAATTGAAAATTTTGTTTTATTTTGAAGTAATTGTTTTATAAAGACCTTATACAAGGGTAAAGCTTGTTATAAATTTGTTTCCATTTTATCTGCTTTTTAAGAGAATTTTAAATTTATAAAGCGTTTATGAATAATGATTTTGCTTATTTGATTGATAAACTGTTTATAAAGCTTTGATATTTTTTTATGAATAAGGCTGATATACTTTTAAAAATCATATAATAATACAAATAAAATTTTAATTCTAGTATTTTAGCTTGCTGGTATTTTTGGCTTTATAGTCAGCATCGGGTTCGATGAATGCCGTGTACGCCTGACTTTGCACCAGTCCCATCTTGAGATGGGATGACAGTGCCCTGTTAGTATGTGACCGCCAGTCTGCTCCAGGAAAAAAACACTGCAGCTCCCACCCGTCCACCTTTTATCCGCTGTAAATATGTGGAACATATAGCGATTGGTTCGTAGTCCTTTCTTTCATCCGTCTTGTTATATTATTACCTGTAGTCCCCTGTTGAGGTCGGTTTGGAGAGTAACGTAGTCTGAACTTTTGTCCTCATATGTTGCTGTGTCCAAAAGTTCGTTGTCTAAATTTTCCTGTTATTCAGTTTAGAAATTCGCAGTACTTTTGCTTACATCACCGTGCTGGCGGCCTTCGAACGTACATACTTTACAAACATAACCCTCAAACGGCAAAATTCTACTTTTTGATATAATGCCCATGGATCGGACCACAGTATTTTAACATGGAACGCTTTCCGCCGCGATTCATAAAAATATGAGTGCATAGAAAATAGATTTTTCTAGAACATTTCCACTAATTTTCATAAAAAAATTCACAAAAGTTTGCATCTCAAAATAAATGTGGCAAATTTCTTATATTAATTATAAACAAATTCATAAACTAAAATCAAAGGGGTATAAGTCCCCTAGAACACAATGATGCCTTTCAATTTTTTTTTTTCAAACGCTTCTGAACTCAATTGAATGTATTTGTCACTTCCGGCCCGGAAGTAATGTTCATTTGCAACACCCTGCCTTTTTATTTAATTTTAATTGTTGAATTATTGTGAGGATACAGAAGATCATATATATTATTTCTAATTGGTGTTTTATAAATATCCCTTTTTCTGCTCACATAATTAACCAAAATTAATAAGTAAGGCATCGTTTTAAAGGTATTAATTAGCTATGCATGCGAAATAGTGTTTTATTGGGCGTGGTACTTTATTTGAAAAGTAAGGGGGGTAAAAGGGGGGTTTACCCCCGCAGCGGGGAGTATTATGGAACCCACATAAAATGTATATCAAATTAAAGGGATTCAAAATACCTATCGAATGGTATAAAAATATTTGAAATCGGTTCAGTAGCTTTTAAGTAATTGCAATTTAAAAAATGCATAATATAAACTTTGACCTTTAATAAATTTGGTTGTTGTTGTTTCCAAAAAAAAATTCACTTTTATACTCAACTTAGCCTGTTTATCAATCCTCATACTTGGTTTTTTTTGTTTCATAATTGTAATTTCACATTTGTACCAGATCGTGCTATTTTTTCAACTTTGTGGGTCTGGGGGCACCTCTAAACATGCGAGTAGGTCAATAAAATTTTAAAGGCTTATTACTGGGCTATAAAGGTGCCGTTCTGGCTTTGGAACAAATTGAATTTCCAAAAAAAAATTTTCACTCCACCATAATATATACGAGTATATCAAAATGATCAGGATGAAAAAAATGATTGAACCATGTCCGTCCGTCCGGCCGTATACACTCTAACTTGCGCAAAAATAGAAATATTTTAATGAAATTTGGTACACAGATTCTAATGGGAACAGAGAAAGTTGGGGTTGAAAATAAGGTATATGTATGTATTTCGAAAAACACGTAAAACATGATAATTCAGTCACTAATAAAGCCCGAGTGATGAAATGACGTTATGCAGTTATGAGGAAACGTGCTGAAATTTTTAAAAATGGGCCAAGAGGAGCAAATTTTCAAAGATTTATAAGTCAAAACTCAGGAACTGTAGCAGATAAATCGATTAAGCCAAGGCAAATGTGTGGAAAAAAATTACCCAAGTCGGCAAGAACCACATATACGCACATAAAAATATATATAAAATATATAAAAATATATTGCACATACCTATATAGGAATTATAAAAACATTTTATGCGATATCTTTGTCAAACATGTATCTAGGTAATTCATTGAAAGTTCCATAAGGTCCACCAAACCAAATAAATAATAAGTTTTTTAAAATGGGCGTGACAGCACAAACCATACCGACTGGCGCCACGTATGTTTTGTTATTTTTTGCGCAAGATGCGCACGGGTCCGGCTAGTTTTTTAATAATTTTGTTGTATTTTTATGTATACTTACTTACTTCCGGCTAACCGAAGCATAGACCGCCTAAAATTACTCAACAAATTTGTGTAATCTCATTAAAATCATGGGTACATAAAAATACAACAATAATGTTGAGCGAGTAAAGGTGGCAAAAGAAAAGCGACAAAAAGTTCAACTGCGTACCAGGCCGTGTTTGGGTGAGTTGGTTAGCGTGTCGCTAAAATTAACACCTTCTCACGGTGGGTCTAAGTTCGATTACCGGCTTGATCCCGAAAAGAAGTCTGATGATGAGGAATTGATTTTCTTCGAAATAGCTATCACTTCTACCATCGCTGGTAATACGTAGCTTTGAACTTGTTCACTTTTCGCCAAATAAAAATTAATTAAAAATCTTCTGTGTCCACACAATAATTCAACAACTATTTTTAAACGGTTTTATTTAGCTCACCCCGTTTGTTTTATTATTTATTCTTTATTATTGGGTCAAATTTAGTAATTCAAATTTCACCCTCTTCCTGTCAACCGATTAATCTGAAATTTTGCACGCATGTATAACCCCGATGACAATGCAATATTATGAAAAAAAAATTCCGATAGGTGGCGCGTGGGTCGCTATATTTACAAAAATCGCATTTATGGTCCTATTTGGCTGAAATTCGGAACATGTATTACTACCTTGAAAAGAAATATTTTCTTAAAAAAAAAATTCCGCTAGGTGGCGCGTGGGTCGCTATATTTACAAAAATCGCATTTATGGTCCGATTTGGCTGAAATTCGGAACATGTATTACTACCTTGAAAAGAAATATTTTCTTAAAAAAAAAATTCCGCTAGGTGGCGCGTGGGTCGCTATATTTACAAAAATCGCATTTATGGTCCGATTTGGCTGAAATTCGGAACATGTATTACTACCTTGAAAAGAAATATTTTCTTAAAAAAAAAATTCCGCTAGGTGGCGCGTGGGTCGCTATATTTACAAAAATCGCATTTATGGTCCGATTTGGCTGAAATTCGGAACATGTATTACTACCTTGAAAAGAAATATTTGCTTAAAAAAAAAATTCCGCTAGGTGGCGCGTGGGTCGCTATATTTACAAAAATCGCATTTATGGTCCGATTTGGCTGAAATTCGGAACATGTATTACTAAGGAAATATTTTCCTAAAAAAAACTTCCGATAGGTGGCGCGTGGGTCGCTATAGAGGCGTTGGACTGCAATAAACTAACGGGCAAGAAACCTTGCAATAATGAAGCACTAAATGAATTAAACAGAATGCGAAATAAAAACTAAAAACTAGAAAATAAAAATAGGTAAAAAAACTTTTTAAGTTAAACGGTTTTATGTTATACATACATTGCAATGTTTAAGATAAATGTACTAAAAACCAAAAAATAACAAAATAGATACAGTCGTGGGAATTATAAACATTTGCATAGACTAGACTAAAATAAAACCGGGGGGCACGTCAATTGTCTACAAATTATCGACTTAATGTGCGATAGAAGAATCGTTTAATTCGTCGTTAGGCAGTTGGCCCGCAGACGGTGAGGAAAATACTTACTATTTTCTTGCTCATGGAAATTCCAATAGTTATACACTCCATGTTAATAAAAGAGATGTTTCAACTAGTTTATCGTTGGACATTCACACGAGGAATCGTTTCACTGCTCGTAGTTTGTCTTTAATCGACAAAACATATGATAAAAGTACTACTCGCTCACCACTATGAAACTCTAAAACTCGCTTATAATCGAGCTTGCTAGCTTTTTTCCACATTCTAGCCCTACTTATCACACGTCCATCGTTGTCGGTTGAACAACTGCCTAATTATAGTGTAACATTACAAAACAAACATTTTAATCAACGATTGTAGACAATTGACGTGCCCCACGGTTTTATTTTAGTCTAGTCTATGCAAATGTTTATAATTCCCACGACTGTATCTATTTTGTTATTTTTTGGTTTTTAGTACATTTATCTTAAACATTGCAATGTATGTATAACATAAAACCGTTTAACTTAAAAAGTTTTTTTACCTATTTTTATTATTATGTAAATTAAATTCAGTATTGTGTATTATATATGTATAATCAAAATCACACCAATTAGCGTTCAAAACCATAATTTTGTTAAGAATTTCTGGCGACAAATTACAGCGAAGATCGCTCAAAAAGAGCCTTAGAGCGGATAATGAACGTCCCACACCGAACGCTGTGGATGACTTGTGCCAGTGAATATACATAAATATGGATATGTAAATCGCTTTTCCTGCCAGTACTCAATCAAGCTAGCATTTATATCAATTGGTTTTGGCGTAAATATATGATTCAATTTCACTGAAAGCACTCTTTAGTTCACCATCACGATCCTCATCTTTTGATTCCTCATCATCAGGGGAGACCATAATGGAGTTTAAAAAAGATCCAAGCTAGGAATTGGAGCTTTGTGTTGGTAGTTCTTGGAGCTCATTACCTGGGGCTTCAACAGACTGTTCCTGGTGATTATTCGGCTCATTTTCAACTTTAGGAATTTGCTTGTTCTATAAAATAAAGAAAAAGTAACGAATGTATGCATAATATCAGCTATAATGCCAAGAAATCATTACTTTCAAAGTGATCATCTGACGAATTAATTGCTTTAAATGACCCTTAAATTTAAGCATTTTAACCTTATTCGGAGGTCCAGGTACATGCAGGAAAGTACAGTGGGATTATCAAATATTTGTGGCTCGCGTTTTTCAAAACAATTGAATAGTAGTTGACTATTGGTGCTGGTATTACTTTGCAATTGAAGATTCAGTTGCATCCACAAAATGCAGAAGTCTCCTAAAAGTAGTTGGCTAGATTACAATTTCCCTGTTGCAACGCTGACTGGCTGTAATTCGTTTATTTCATTCCACTCTGTGTCTGTAAGCTGCAGTTTTTCGTCAATATGATTAAAAAAGTTAAAAATGTATAGTGTTACAACCGACAATGCGAGGAACATGGTAAAATCAGTAGAGTTGCTGAGCCTTAGCACTGACGAATGTGACTATCCAGATGAAATTGGGGAAGAAACATTGACCGACAATGTAAATATATTATCGATCACATCGGTAGTAGGAAAAAGAAAAATTAAGGACCACCCCTCGAATTGGGAGAGAAGCTCGGCCTTAAAATTCGTCAGAGTTATACCAGCGCCAGTGTACTATTATTATTAATTATTTAATTAAAGCTAATGTAAATATAATGCAAATGCATTTAAATTTTTTAGTAAAATTAAACATAAAAATTATCTATAAAATATAAAAAATTCAAATTATGAATGCATGTATTAAGGTGGTGTGAAAACATATGGAGATTTTTTTTGTTCTTTTTTGAACGTACCAGCAATGAAAAGTTGCCTTTATACGAGTTAATGAACCCGACAAAATTTTATGGCGATAGGACGACGTTTTGAACTGCCCCCAGCCGCGCAAAGTTGAAAGCAATAAGTACGATCTGGTACAAATATGAAATTTTGAAAATTATAAAATCAAAAAACGAAGTATGAGGATTGATAAACATGGCTAAGTTGAGTATTAAAGTGAATTTATTTTTTTTTGAAACAACAACAAAAGTTATTAAAGGTCAAAGTTTATATTATGCATTTTTTGAATTGCAATTACTTAAAAATTGCTGAACCGATTTCGAATGTTTTTATACCGTTCGATAGGTATTTTGATTCTTTTTGGTTGCTTGTTTTTCCGACAGGGTAGGAATATGATGTATTGTGGAACGATCTTCCGTCATCCCTTGTCAAGTTCTCGAAAAACAACACTTTAATACTCAACTTAGCCGTGTTTATCAATCCTCATACTTCGTTTTTTGATGTTATAATTTTAGAAATTTTACATTTGTACCAGATCGTGCTATTTTTTCAACTTTGTGGGGCTGGGGCACCTCTAAACATGCGAGTAATGAGCCCCACAAAATTTTATGGCTATAGGATGACGTTTTGAACTGCCCCCAGCCCCGCAAAGTTGAAACCAATAAGCACGATCTGGTGCAAATATGAAATTTTGAAAATTATAAAATCAAAAAACGAAGTATGAAGATTGATAAACATGGCTAAGCTGAGTATTAAAGTGATTTTTTTTTTTTGGAAACGACAACAAAAGTTATTAAAGGTCAAAGTTTATATTATGCATTTTTTAAATTGCAATTACTTAAAAACTACTGAACCGATTTCGAATAATTTTATACCATTCGATAGGTGCAAGTTATTTGGAATTGGTAGCTAGCAATTGATCTGCTATTGATTCGGGGTCATTCAATGTAAGTTTGGGAGACAGTTTTAATTTTTTATTAGGCATTCAAGTTTTTCCAATCTTACATCTTGTAAGGTTATTAGTAGAAATTATTTAAAATTGATTTGTTTTGTATATCCGTATCTCTTGCAAGCAAAATATAGGGAAAATTGTGAGTGCGAAAATGACGGTAAAACCAGCTAGTTTTGGTGATTTCGCCTGGAGCGCAACCTATTTGGAATTGGTAGCTAGCAATTGAGCTGCTATCGATTCGGCGTCATTCAATGTAAGTTCGGGAAACAGTTTAAAATTTTTATTAGGCATTAAAGTTTTTTCAATCTCATAGCATGTAATGGCTCCACTCTCCACCGGCATTGGGTTTGTTGTGTATACATCATTATGCATCCAAGATATATCCATACTTTCACGACTCTCGTTAATACTATCTCTTGAATTAGCATGTGTTTGTTTTTTCCACTTTTTTTTTTGTATTCTATGACGATTTTTAATAAGTTCCCTAAACCGTATTTTATCTTGTTTGTCTTCTTCCAATAGTGTCTTCTTGGCAATCTCAATATCTATTCCACCATTTGTTTTGTCACATTCTTCGAATGGTACCTGTGTCATGCTTTTATTACAATCTGATATAATATTTCCATCATCATTAAAGATCAATTTATTTATTGGTTTAATTGTCCTTCGGAGTGTTTTCTTTACCAGGGCGGCTTTTGTCAAACATTTGTTTTTGTTCTTACGATTAACTTTGTTACACAATGAGTTATTTGCAAGGTCATGATCTGCACTCTTTATCTTAAGAAAGTCATCATCATCATCATCATCATAGTCTTGTAAGGTACAGTCGTTTAATATCCCACTTTTCCTTGAGACAACATTGGCTTTAAATATGCGCTCTAAAAATCGTATACGTGGTGTTATTTCTAAACCCAGTGACTTGGCGTAGTTTTCCATATTCAGCATATGAATATTAAAAACTTGTTTATTTTTCATTAAAAATACAGATTTGACATATGACACAAATGCACGTTGCGCTGAAGCTTTTAGTTCCCCATTTTGTGCTAATGCAGCTTCTATTTGTAATTGTGGCGAAAAGAGTTTCTTCGGATCAATATGAATCTTTTGAACTTTTAAGTTTTGGCTTTTGAGTTCGCGTATCATTCCATGTTCTTCGGACGGTATTAAAACAAGAAGGCTTTCTCCAAGCGCATTGTTACGAGCTGTCCTTCCCGCCCTATGTATATATTGTACAGCGTCCTCTGGGCAATCCATTTGCACAACCCAATTAACCATTGGAAAATCTAATCCTCGGGAAGCAATGTCAGTCGCAAAAAGAACTACATTATTTTTGCGCATAAAATCATTATATATTGCAATTCGTCGATTTTGGTGCAGGGAGCCGTAAAGTGCTAGCAAGCTTGTCCCCGGACGAAGTTTACAAAATATTTCGTAAATATATTTCACCTGTTTACAGCTTGCATAAAATACAATTATTTTCTGCTTCAGATGATTTTTAATAAAAGACCAAATCATAGAAATTTTATCTTCTAAATCAATTACAATGTAGTTTTGTTGCAGCGAGGAAGGTATTATTCCATCTTCTAATTCAGATTTCTCATAGCCGATATAAATTGGATTTTTTAAATTAAGACGGGCAAGATTTTTAACAGTTGTGCTTTGAGTTGCCGAAAACAACAGCGTCTGACGTTCCGCAGGTATGTTTTCAAGAATTGCGGTAATTGTTTCCTCAAAACCCATGTCCAAGCACCTATCTGCCTCATCCAATACCAACATTTCTATAGTACTTGGATTAAAAAGGGGATTTTCATCCATGTGTTGCAGAATTCGCCCAGGTGTACAAATTAATATATTGCATTGATCAATCCTACTCCGTTCAAACTTTAAATTTTTTCCACCTATTATTAGTCCGGCCGAGAAGTCATGGTATCTGCCAATTCCTTTTAGCGTTTCAAATATTTGATACGCCAGTTCGCGAGTGGGAGAAATAACTATGGCACAGGTTCCATCTGAACGTGACCATTTTCTGATGTATAAATGCTCAATAACCTGAAAATATTATAATGAATCACTTATGTATGTACATACTGAAATAATATTTTATGACAATCAATCAATATTTATTTAATAATGGTTACGTTTTTATCTTCTGAACGCAACGTTGACTATTTCTGATCAACACAACATGTTGTGAGTTTGGAGACTTTTTTCCATCATAAATTGTTTACGCTCACTTTAGACAACATGTTGAGCTTACGATCTTGACATTTGTACAAAAATATAAATAGTATTTATGAATTTTTAAATCTAATAAAAATGTTTCAAAGACACGAAATTATTGGCGATTACGTCGGGGATAATTATAATAATAGTTTGTTTATTTAATGTATCAGCTCGTTCAGAAGGCGCAAATTGTATCACTTTCTGATTAGTGATATCTACACAACAGTTGTGCTCAACCATTGCGCCTTCTGAACGTACAAAATGAAAATTCGTATCTCTTTTATGCCTATATGACACTTCATTTTGTCCCTGGTATTTTTGGTTTGGAAAACCCACCGAAAGTCAAAATACAAGAACAATTCTTCTATAGGTTGAAAAGAGACAAATACTCCCTCAAAAACAATTGGATTGACATTAAACATCAAACTAAATGAAAATAATATTTATTTCAAAAATTAATTTTTTAGGAAATTTGAATTTCAATTGCTAAAACGACAAAATTATGAAACTCATAAAGAGAAGCCAGTGCGCATTATACTTTTTCTTCCGGAGTTCTTCTTTCCCCTTACGGCCAAAGCAGAAGCTTACCAGAGGCAAATTTAAAATTTGTATTTCTATATATTTTTTTTATTTTAAATATAATTCATTTTATGGTTGCCAAATTGAAAAAATTGTCAGAAAAAACTGCCGAATGTCAAAAAAAAACCTACCGA
Source organism: Urophora cardui (assembly GCA_960531455.1). NCBI lineage: Eukaryota > Metazoa > Arthropoda > Insecta > Diptera > Tephritidae > Urophora > Urophora cardui. The sequence continues at coordinate 63,080,161 of OY482671.1, read as the reverse complement.
AATACAAGCTGGCTCGCTGGTTTTTAATCGCCTAGATGGTATTTTGTTTGTTTTTTTTTTTCAAAATAGCTTGCTCGCTTGCACCAACGCAAAACTGTATGTGACCATCTCCTTCACACAAAAAACCTGGTAGAATACCAGAAAAAAACGTAGTGTCATATGGGCATTACAGAAGTAAATAAAAACAAGTAAGGAAGCCTAAGTTCGAGTGGAATCGAACATTAGATACTCAGCTGTATGCTTTCATTGTTTGTTTGCGTTTGATGGATTTTAGCGAGTGCTGCATTAAGTGGGCGTAGACACGCCTATTTTCAAATTTTTTATCAGTCATCCAACTAAGCATATGAATATTATTCTTTGTGCAAAATTTCATTCCTTTTTGACTTCTAGTTACAAAGATGTCACGTTACAAATTCCAAAAGGGTGTTCCAGAAATATCTTTGCTAAAAGTAGGCGTGGTCATAAACAGATTTCAAAAAATTTTTGCGTGTCTATTAATACAAGTTATAGAAGTGTATAAACCAAGTTTCATCATAATATCTCAATTATTTGTCGAGTTATGGGCTCCGAAATCTCGTAGATTCCTTTGTCTAAAAGGAGGCGGTGCCACGCCCATTTTCCAAAATGTTTTTATTTTTTGTTTTCGGTCTATTGTATAAGTCATGCCACAAAATTTCAATGAATTATCTTTACATTTGACAAAGATATCGCTTAAAATGTTTTTATTAGGTGACTTTATAAGACCCATATATAAAAGTGGGCGTGGCCGTCAAACCGATTTCTCTAAAATTTTGAACATGTATTACCACAAGTAATAAAAGTGTACACACCAAGTTTCTTCATTATATATAAATTATTTGTCGAGTTATAGGCTAAGGAATCTCGTATATTCCTGCTTCTAAAAAGAGGCGGTGCCACGCCCATTTTCCAAAATTTTAACGGCTTTTGTTTTATGTTCGCAGTTAGACTCCTGCCATAAAATTTTAATGATATATCTTTATATTTGACAGAGATATCGCTTAAAATGTTTTATTAGGTCCCTTTATAATACACATATATAAAAGTGGGCGTGGCCGTAAACCGATTTTAACAATTTTCCGTCCAAACGTTTGCGTAAGTATGTAAATCACGCGTACCAAATTTCATTGATATATCTTCAACGGTTTCTGAGTTATGACATATAAAACTTTCAATGTTTGACCCTTAATAAGTGGGCGTGGCACCGCCCATTTTCCAAAATTTCATCAAATTTCTTCATAGGGGCCTGAGCTCAACACGTGGGTAAAATTTCATCGCTCTAGCTATATTAGTCGCTGAGATACCAAATTTCCGGGTTTTTTATATATAGGAAAAGTGGGCGTGGTCATGGTCCGATTTCGCCCATTTTCAATACCAACCGTCCCAGTCTCGATACCAACTTGCATTCCAAATTTCATCAAAATATCTCAATTTTTGCGCGAGTTAGAGTGTTTACAGACGGACGGACGGACAGACATGGCTCAATCGATTTCTCTTTTCACCCTAATCATTTCGATATATATAAGTCTATATCTATCTCGATTATTTCATTCCCATCAGTCTTTTTATGAACTTTTAAATTTTTCCTACAAATTAGAAGCACCCTAATGTGCGTGTTAATTATTATAAAGTTAAGTGCATACAGATGATTTGTAATCATTATTATTTTTATTATAGTTATAATTATTAGAATATTGAATTAATTAAAAACAAAATTTAATTAATAAAAGAGAAATTGGTTCATAATAAAATTAATTTTGTACTTTTTTATTCGTCATCACTCCCTCCGCTAGCCATTTCACCATCTATAATACCTGGATCCTTCTGCAGATTCTTTTAGAACTGACGATGTTGGGGGTCAATAAATTCAATTAATTCCATTAAATCGCTGAATTTCGCATCAGGTCTTCCAGAGGACCAAAGTAGAGGAGTGTTAGCCATTTTAAATGCGTCATCAGATACTTTTTTCTTATTTATTTCAATTCTTTGCATTAATTTTTAATCATCGAAAGCAAAAATTGTCAAAGGTTGCTCTTTTTTATTAATTAAATTTAGTTTCAATATTCTAATAATAATTATAACTATAATAAAGCGTTTTCATGGCAGAAATATAATCGGAGGGTATGCCGCCCCACTGCCGAGAGGTGACCGCTGGTTTTTTTTTTTTTGTTATTAAGTATATTAGAAATTATATTCATTTAAAACAGCATAAGAATATCTTTCATTCTATATACTATTCTCTATAGCAAGACTTCAAAAAAAAATCCCCAAAATACATAATCCCCAAAATCAAAATCCTCTAAATCAAAATCCCCAAACACGAAATCCCCACATTTTTTAGGGGATAGCGTCACAAAATCCCCAAAAGATTACTAAATAAACATTGAAGATCATATTTTAAAAACCGCATGCCGAGTCTTATCTGAGCTCTGATACGTAATAACCCAGCTAGAACGGGCTAAGGGCCATTTTTACAAAATAAAAAATTTATATTTTTTTATTTTTTAGAAACTAGAAAAAACTTTTTTTTAAGCATGGATGTAACTACAGCTGTTTCACCTTAGATCCCTCTAAGACTCATCAGGTTACTTTTGCTTCTGCCAAGACTCGAACTTGCGCACCTTGCAGTACAATAACTACAGTTCTAACCGCTGAGCTATTGCCTGCCTTCGACATCTGATAGAAAATTTGTTGCTAGTTTCTTTCCTACTATAATTCGTTTCTAACTTATGCACATACATATGTACATATTTACATATTATTGTATGATTAAACATAAGTAGCGAATAAAGTGTAGGGATGTTCAAATGAACTTAATTTTTTATTTTAATTTATTTAATTTAACGAGCACAGGCCCTGGTTATATTTAATTTTTTAATTTTTTTTTATTTTTTAGAAACTAGAAAAAAACTTTTTTTTTAAGCATGGATGTAACTACAGCTGTTTCGCCTTAGATCCCTCTAAGACTCATCAGGTTACTTTTGCTTCTGCCAAGACTCGAACTTGCGCACCTTGCAGTACAATAACTACAGTTCTAACCGCTGAGCTATTGCCTGCCTTCGACATCTGATAGAAAATTTGTTGCTAGTTTCTTTCCTACTATAATTCGTTTCTAACTTATGCACATATTTACATATTATTGTATGATTAAACATAAGTGCTCGTTAAATTAAATAAAAAAAAATATAAAAAAAAAAATTTATAGTTAACTATCGAATGCCAGTTAACTCGTCACTGTGAAAATGTCCCTAAGGGATTCGCCATTGTGAATGCATACATTTTGTCGATTGAATAAATGTTAGAGCGGGAACGCTGCTCGTTTTGCTTAAAAGCCCGTCTCCACATAACTTGATTCACCAGAGAAACATGTAGCAAAACATCTCGCTCAATAACCCGTCTCCACGTGGCTAATCGTGATTCAATTTGACACTTCTCTTTCTTGTTCTTCTTAAATGTTTGTATGTTTGCTTATTTTTGCGTCTTTGTTTTGGTCTGTGTGAGATTTCGATAGATTTTCGATACAAAATTAGAGAAGACATCGATATCATCGAGGTTGGCAAGATGACTCAGAATGAAACAGTGTTTCAATCTTCACTCGCTCTCAGAAATTTTTATGGAAATTGGCGAGTTTCGGCACTGGTTTCCTTGTCGAAACAAGATTGAGAGAAAATGCAGAAAGAAGAGCGAAACACGTTATGTTGAGACATGGTATAACATACTAGCGGCGTTTCGTTCTAGCATGCAAAATGTAGTGCTGGAAAAACATCGATGTTTACGAGTGTCAATATTTTCGATACTTTTGAGAAGAGCATCGATATATCGACCTTTCTAACCGCTAACCGCTTATTGCACACAAAAATATCTCGATTTCTAGAAAAATTTATTTCACACAGAATATGGGAATTAGGTGTTTGGGGATTTTGATTTTGAGGACTTTGATTTGGGGATTTTGATTTTGGGGATAATGTGGTAATTTGAAATAGCAAATAAAGTTCCGAATAATTTATTAGTAACTAATTTACCTAAATAAAAATTTTAAAAATAAATAAATAAAAATTTTAAAAGTAAATTTTTATTCGAATAATTATTTAAATAAAAATTTATTCGAATAATGCCCAAGTCTGGTAGACATGTATTCCTATTAATTTTTGTTTGTGTTATTTATTTAGTTTTAATAAGTTTTTTTCTTTTAACCGATTTAGCACATTGTAAGAGGACAAATTTCTTATGGACTCGTCATGTATTGATACATCTCGTAAGATGACAGCGAATAGTTTTTTATTATCGCATTTATTTTAAAAATCATCGCGCACCGGTCGAAATACGACCAACCATATTTTTGAATTTCCATTACAACATGAAAATGTCACTTTATATGTATCACATCCACATTTTCTCTACTAACAGTTTTTATACAATTAGTATACATTCTTACCAGTTTGGTAAGAATTGCCCACAAACAGCATCCCTGATCACCGCAAAAAAGAGAAATTGGGAGCTAACTAAGAGCGGAGCCAGCGAAAAAACTTTTGTGAGCGTATCTAACAAAAAAAAACTTTCGCTCCGATGCCCTGATCGCAAAGAAACGCAAGATGATTGTGGCGATGCACCCACATGCGACAAAATGCAACTACATCCGGCAGTTGATTGTGACGGGGCTATTGGGCTAAACAGAATCAGTACTTCTCCGTCATGACGGACAAGGAAGAAACTGACAGCTGAGTAGGCTGTGTATATTTTGCTCGTACAACGCTACATTGGCAACGTATCAGTCGCCGGATCCGGCATACTTTGCCAATTTTCCTGCTTCAATTTCTAAACAGTGGTCAAAACTTATACCTTAATTTCTTGCTCAGATGTTTACGAAGTAAGGAACAGCTATTTAATCGCCCATTTTTTGGGTCGTTTCATAATGGCTGATGATTTTGTGGAGTGAGTTCGTTTCAGCTTGTGAAAAATAATAGGGACACCAAACTTCAATTAAATATTTTTCGCACTCAGAAAAAAAATCATTAACACGATTCATGTAAAATTAACACGATCGATCTTTACACATAGAACAGCAACAATTTTTTCAAATTACACGATGTTTGAAACATGATTTTGGCTTTGTAACTGTCATTTGAAAATTTGGTAAATTCAACCAAATTTTATTGTTGATACAACATGAAGAAATTTTAAAATATACAAGATGATTCAAATATACAATTTTATTCCTAAATGTCATTTGGAATTTGGTTTATTTAACATGATGATAGTGTTAATATAAACTAAAAAAAAATGTTAGAAAAATGACGTACCAATTTTAGTGTTAATACAACATGAAAACAAATGTTAAAACAATAAGAACCACAATTAACAATAAAAGTTGGTTGATATAACACGAAACAATGTTCAAACATAAACGTCATTTAGAATTTTGATTTATTCAACACGATGATAGTGTCAATATAACCTAAAAAAGTGTTAAAAAGAACGTCAAAACTATTTTGAAACATACACAATTTTTTCAACGTTTGAAGTTCTGCTGTTCGTGCAAAACACAATCTAATAACTTTTTTTTAACAAAAAGAAAATTTTGTGCCGTGGCAATGATGGGAGTTTAGCATCATTGGCAGTGCGTGATAATGGTTTTTCCATTTATGTTTTTAGTTCGCAGGTATGTTAAAAGTGGGTTGCATTTTTGTTTCTAAAAGTTTTTAATGTTCAATATTTTCTTTGTCCTCTTCATAGCTTGCAATTTTTACCACGAAGAGATGTTTAGCGAATGGAGTCTTTCACGCAGCATGCGGTGCATATACCGTTGCATGAGCGGCCAAACATTACTCGGTGTCAGTGATAGTAAGTACTATCGCCCATGTATAAACTATTCGTATGAGAAGGACGCTTTCAATTTGGTCGGTTGTGCGTGTGATGTACTCGAATATGCTTTATTGATCTGATGATTATATATTTTATGTGTTATATGTTTTTTTATTTAAAAAAAAATTAATTGCAAAATCAAGAAGACTTTATAGTTAATTTAACAATAAATTTAAGGTAAAATCAAAAAGATGTTATTGTTAATTCAACAGGACCACTTCGTGTTAATTTAACCAGCTTTTATTATAACATTAACTAGTTAAAATTGTAAAATCAACAGGAAGACTCAATACTTTTTAGTGTTAATTCTACAGTTGTCATCCTGTTAAACTAACACTTGACAGTAGTGTTAAATTTAGATGATTACATGATGGCATACATTAAGCATCGTGTTGAAAAAAATTAACCACAAAATTTGTTGATTTTTGGTTGATTTCACACTATTTTTTTTCTGGGTGTGGAGATTTTTATAGACAATAAAAAACTAGGTCACTGTACATCAAATAAAGTTTTATAATATACTAGATTTTTAACCCTATAACACCATCAGTGGCTCAGAATGGGTCGAGCAGACCCCTGCGCTATTCAACTTATAGCGAACAGAAAAAAATCTCCAAAATAAGTGTTTTTCGTGCCGGAAAATTGATGAAATGTGAAATTGCTTTGAAATAATGTTGGAAAATTCTGTAAAATATAATCCAAAAGTATAAACATGTGAACGGAAGCCAAAAATATCCCCACTGGTTCAGAGGAATATAGAGATATTTGCAAGAAATGACATACAAAATTAGTTTTATTTAAACATGAAATCTCTCACAGTTCGAAAAATGTTAGTTTTAAAAGATTTAAAGCCAAAAAGGCCAAGAATAGCGCCCTTTCTTTCAAAATAAAATGTTGCAAAAGACTACGTAACTTACTACTACGTGACGTAGCCAGTAGAGAAATGGTGTCATATCTTGTGCTCAGAATCGAGTATTTTTATACTGATTGTGGCACAGAACATGTTCTCAGACCCGTGAATACAGTTTTCAAGCCACAAAATACCGTCAAGACTGTCAAACATAGAGGACGTGCTCCTTAGAAAAATGTAGCCTTTTAGAAACATTTTATTTTGAAAGAAAGGGCGCTATTCTTGGCCTTTTTGGCTTTAAATCCTTTAAAACTAACATTTTTCGAACTGTGGGAGATTTCATGTTTAAATAAAACTAATTTTGTATGCCATGGAAGGATACAAAGGGTCCTTTCTTACAAATATCTGTATATTGCTTTGAAGCAGTGGAGATATTTTTGGCTTCCGCCCGCGTGTTTATACTTTTTGATTATATTTTATACCATTTTCTAACATTATTTTAAAGCAATTTCACATTTCGTCCATTTCCCGGCACGAAAAACACTTATTTTGGAGATTTTTTTTTCAATAAGTTGAATAGTGTAGGGGTCTCCTCGACCCATTCTGAGCCACTGATGGTATTATAGGGTTAAAAACCTAGTATATTATAAAACTTTATTTGATATGCAGTGACTTAGTTTTTTATCTATAAAAATCTCCACCCTTTCGAAAAAAAATTTAATTGAAGTTTGGTGTCCCTATTATTTTTCACAAGCTGAAACGAACTCACTCCACAAAATCATCAGCCACTATGAAATTACCCAAAAAATGGCCGATTAAATAACTGTTCCTTACTTCGGAGACATCTGAGCAATAAATTAATGTATAAGTTTTGACCACTGTTTAGAAATTGAAGCAGGATCGATCTTTGAAATATTTCAAGGTAAGTGTCCCTATTATTTTTCACATGACTGTATGTGACTGACAGCTCAGTAAACTGTGGACATTTAAATGTACATCGTCACAAGTACGACTGATCCGTCGCCGCAACGTACCAAAGTTGCCCAACACTCAACTTTTGGCATATGTCAATCCGTCGCTATGTCAGCCGATTGCTTTTGGTTGTTAACCTTTAGCTACTGTTGAATTTCACTTTTTTTGCAATTTGCTTTTCTAGGTTTTTCTCATTTGTAAAATATTACTCCATAAAACCAAAATAGTCAATAATTATCAGGAGATGTGAAGTTACTGGAAACTGAATTTCAAGAGGGCAACGTAAAAGAGAAATTACAAAATATTCTTAAGAGTTAAATTTTTGCCACCACCTCTGTAGTTAGAGGTTAATCAAACAGCTGATTTATGTATATCCGTCAACGTTTCCTATGTGGCGACCTATTCGTCAAGTACCTGAGCTGTCAGTCACATACATCGACGTAGACGGATTGACGTATGCTATGTGTCGGGGCTGTATGAATGTTGGGCAACTTTGGTACGTTGCGGCGACGGATCCGTCGTACTTGTGACGATGTACATTTAAATGCCCACAGTTTACTGAGCTGTCACATACGTCGCCGTAGACGGATTGACGCATGCTATGTAGCGGGCATATTACTTGTTTCTTTTAAAAGTGCTCTTAATGCCGCCCATTAGCCATACAATTTATCGTACTACACCGTCGTACGATAAATCGAATGCTTCGCCACCAACGTTCCAACTTCAACGTCGATTTATCGTCAAACATCATTTTTACCAACGCTTTGAAGAGTAAACAACACGCCAATGCATACATATTGTACACTAGATAGGGTCGAAAAAAAATGTTGTAAAAGTCCGCCCCGAAATTTGAAGCTTATGTTGAGAGGGTTAAGGGACACAAAAAAATTTTTTTTGGAACCCGCGAAATACCGCCGAAATTGTTTTTTTTTTCTTGTAACTTTGTTATTTATAATCCGATTTTTAAAATTGATGTCATTAGTTTCGTATTTTGAAGCTCTACATTTCCTTCGAATATCCTTTTGAGCTCTGAAGTCGTTTTCACATAGTTGGGTCAGCTAACTTATTTGTATGTCCATGAATTATCATCTTTGTATTGCCAAATGAAAGTGCTTCAAAATGCATAACAATGTTGCCTTGAAACGGTTTTACTAAATTAATAAACAAAATAGTTACGTCACAAAGAAGTTATTTAACGTAGCAATTATTTAACTAATTTTTTTAAGCAATTCAGGATATGTAAAGTTGTACAAGTCCGACCCTAAATTTGAAGCTTATATTGAGAGGATTAAAGAAAAAAATTTAATTTTTTTTCTGATCCCGCGAAATACCGCCGAAATAGTTTTTTTATTGTAACTTTGTTATTTGACTTCAGAGTGCAAAAGGACATTAGAAGAAAGTATAGAGCTTCGAAATACGAAAATAATGACGTATCAATTTTAAAAGTAGTAAAACCCTTTAAAGGCAACATTGTCATGAATTTTGAAGCACTTTCATTTGGCAAAACAAAGAGGATAATTCATGGACATACAAATAAGTTAGCTGACCCAACTATGTGAAAACAACTGCAGAGCTCAAAAGAGCATTAGAAGGAAGTGTAGAGCTGCAAAATACGAAAATAATGACGTATCAATTTTAAAAATCGGATGAAAAATAACAAAGTTACATTAAAAAAAATGATTTCGGCGGCATTTCGCGGTATCAAAAAAAATTCTTTTTGTATTTCTTAACCCTCTCAACATAAGCTTCAAATTTAGGGGCGGATTTTTACAACTTTTTTTTCGTATGGGGACCAACCCTATCTATTGTACACGTAATAATTAAAAACAGCTAATTTTTGTGTTATAAAAATATATAAATTAAATTTACATTTTTCGCACTTAATATTGCACATATTGGCAATATTTTTGTAGTAATTTATTAAATTTTTCCAACTTGTACAACAGGCCCACTAATGTGACGATTTGTTGTACAACGAGCCCAAGTCGTACGATAAATTGCATGGTTAATGGGCCCTATTATGATTTAGGGTGTGGATAGTTATGTACCTACAAAGGTAGTCAGTGGCTATACACACTTGCGACTCAATCGATTTAGTCGAATTGGGCTGTTTCAAGACCAATCTATATACAGGTCGTCTTATGTGAAAGAGAATAGGTGATTACAGTTAGACGGCCCTTTTCAAGAATGTCAGAAGGGGAGAAAACGCGAGCGAACACACAACCAAACACACAAGACACACAACCGAACACACAAGCTATTTCCACGAAAAACACGTGCAAGAATGCAAAATCAAAACAAAAGTCGACAGTTTGACATAAGCTACAAACTCGCTTAAGAAGAGCTACTCTCCCTTGCATTGACCTTCTATAGCATAGATGCCCACAAAAATACAGCCTCATTTTGTCGTAGTGTTGATGCATGGCGTTTGGTCGCTAGAAACGTGAGTTGCCACTTCTATGTAATGGCACCGAACTGAGGTGTTTTTTGTTTGCTAATGATGATTTTAGGCTAATGATAATTTTCCACCTTTGTTATTTAAAATACTTGTACGTAAATATACCTCACACTCAAATGATAAATATAAATATACAGCCTTGCCCAAAAGTATTAGACACCAATGTTTCTGCAAATATCATATTCATACGTATGTATATGAAAATATAATAAATATCCCAATATGCAAAATACATTTATTATAAGTTTACAATAAACTTACTTCAGTAAGCAAAACGTTTCGAAAATCTTTAATATAAAACTTGTAATTCATTTAATAGTAATTGCTGAATCAAAGAAAAGGAACCCTAATTCTATAATTGCATTTCACGTTGGAAAGAAATTCTTAATAAACATTTTTATACAATGTTTTGTAAACGTGAGGTGAAAAATTTCTCCCAAACAAAAAAAAAAAAATGCGCTACTCGGGACTCGAACCTACGCTCTTTGGTCCGTAGGCAGCATATCTCACCATTATGTTACAATCGTATTCGGAATTAGAGTTTTTGACAATAAAGAACTCTAATTCGTGCACGTCCACACATATTGTGGACATTTTCGCAAATGAAAATTATTTACTTGCATTCATAATTGCGCATAACGGTTACGCAGCTGGCAACCACGAGCTAAAATTCAGAAGAAAAACAACCAACGGCAAAGTCGACTGAAGCAGTGCTTTGCTACGTCACGTCAGTATACATATATGGCTCTGCGACAGCGCTGTGCTCGCAAGAGTTCTTTATTGTCAAAAACTCTAATTCCGAATACGAATGTAGCATAATGGTGAGATATGCTGCCTACGGACTAAAGAGCGTAGGTTCGAGTCCCGAGTAGCGCATTTTTTTTTTTTGTTTGGGAGAAATTTTTCACCTTACGTTTACAAAACATTGTATAAAAATGCTTATTAAGAATTTCTTTCCAAACGTGAAATGCAATTATAGAATTAGGGTTCCTTTTCGTTGATTCAGCAATTATTATTAAATGAATTACAAGTTTTATATTAAAGATTTTCGAAACGTTTTGCTTACTGAAGTAAGTTTATTGTAAACTTATAACAAATGTATTTTGCATATTGGGATATTTATTATATTTTCATATACATACGTATGAATTAGAGCTCCAGATTTTTTTTGAACATTTTCGAGTAGCCCGAACAAATGTTGTTCAAATGCTCGAACAGTCGTTTGTTTGTTTATTACCCAAATGTTTGTACGGGCATTTGAACAATTCGGGCATTTTGAAGTTTGTTTTTTCTTTTGTTTATTTTTTTTTCTTCTTCATATGTAGTTGTTTTTATTTTTGTTTTTTCGATACACATTTTTTTTGTTTGTAAGCTCGAATGCTCAAATGTTTGTACGGGCATTTGAACAACAAACGGGCTTCAAACAAAAACGATCAATTCAAATTGTTCGATGCCCGGGTATCCAGAGCTCTAGTATGAATATGATTTTTACAGAAACGATGGTGTCTAATACTTTTGGGCAAGGCTGTATATTTATATTTATTATTTGAGTGTGAGTTGTATTTACGTACAAGTATTTTAAATAACAAAGGTGGAAAATTATCATTAGCCTAAAATCATCATTAGCAAACAAAAAACACCTCAGTTCGGTGCCATTACATAGAAGTGGCAACTCACGTTTCTAGCGACCAAACGCCATGCATCAACACTACGCCAAATGAGACTGTATTTGTGTGGGCATCTATGTTCTATCCCTGCAAAAAATGCGATTAATCCGGGACGTGTCCGGGATCAATCGCAAGGGAACATGCGACTAATACAATTTTGCATCGCATTTGTTCGAGCATGTCCTATGAAGAGACTAATTCTTCAACTTGTATACCCGAACGGGTTCAAATGTAGATCAATCGCTTTCATCCCGAACGGGTACGAATGTAGATTAATCGCTTTCATCCCCAACGGGTACAAATGTAGATCAGTCGCTTTCAGCACGAACGGGTACATATGTAGATTTTTCCTTAAAAAATTGTAAATGTTCATGCATATTTAAATAATGTTTTACTTTTGTAAAAAAATCTCAATAAATAAATTTAAAAAATTGTAAGTTTTGAGTATGCATTATATGAGCGTAATGTAAAGGATTTTTTCATAGGATATTTTAGACAACATTTTGTTAAAATTGTTATTAAAAAGGATGTTCAATTCGTTTTACCGGTTGTTCTACAATTTTTTAAACACACTGCATATTTTTGTAAAATGTCTACATTTAAGGAATCTAGATTTGTACCCGTTCGGAATGAAAGCGATTAATCTACATTTATACCCGTTAGGGAACAATCGGGGACTAATTGTGGACCGATTGTTCTCGAAAGAGATGAATCGAGGACAAATCTCTTTCGGGATTGATCGCACATTTGCAGGGATAGTTAGGTTATGGGCTGTTGTATGCAAATCCAACTGTTTCAGTTCATTCCTAAGAGTACAGTCAAAGAAAGAGGACAATTGAAAGCCCTGTGAAGTTGGCACATCCAAATGCGATTTTTTTTGTAAAAAATATGTAAATCGTTTGCTCACGTTTGCTCAGAAAATAGTTTCGTTTACTCAGGTTTTCTTCAAAAGTTATTGCAAAAAAAAAAATTTTGCACTTTTTTTTGCACAGCAAAATGCGCATTTTCTCGAAGGAATACATAGATACGTACGATTTTTTTTGGCTAAATCGTTTGCTCATCGTTAGCTGAAGATAATACAGGAAAAAATTTCTTATTCCCATTTTTATATAAAAAGTTATTCAAAAAACAAATTTTTTTCGGGATCAGCACTTCTCCCCAAAAAACCGAAAAAAAAAATATTTTTTTTGGCTAAATCGTTTGCTCATCATTAATTAAGAATAAATCAAAACTAATTTTTGTTTTCCGATTCTTATTTTTAAAGTTATGGGAAAATGAAATTTTTCGGTATTGCTCAATAGGAGTTTTCTTGAAATAATAAGTAGGTACGTAGGATTTTTTGTCATCTTTTTAGCTAAATCGTTTGCTGATCTTTAGCTTAAGATTATTCAAGAAGAAATTCTGTTTTCCCGTTTTTACAGAAAAAGTTATTGCGAAAAAAAAAATTTCGGGATGAGCATCCCGAATAAAAATAATCACAAAACATGATTTTTTTGGCTATATCGTTTGCTCATCGTTAGTTTAGAATCGCTTAGGAAGAATTTTCCTATTGCTATCATTACTCAAAAAGTTATTAAAAAAGAAAAAAAAACTCGGGATTGGTACTTTTAAACGAAAAATCGAAAACAAAAACTATATTTTTTTGGCTAAATCGTTTGCTCATCATTAGTTGAGAATAAATAAAGTGGAATTTTCCTTTCCGATGCGTTTTTTTTAAGTTATTGCAAAATGAAATTTACGGTGGCACTGTAAAATATGAATTTTTGCGTAGAAATACATAATTACGTACGACTGTTTTGGCTAAATTGTTTGCTCATCGTTAACTAAGGATATTTCAAGAAGAAATTTAATTTTTAAAATTTTCAATACAAAATTATTGCGAAAAAAAATTTCAGGATTTCGAAAAATCAAAAAAAAAAATATTTTTTTTTGCTAAATCGTTTGCTCATCGTTAGTTTAGATTCGCTTAGGAAGAAATTTCCTTGTGCTATCATTAATCTAAAGGTTATTGAAAAAATAAAAAATTTCGGGATTAGAGCCGCCAAATGAAAAATCTGCAAAAAAATATTTTTTTTGCTAAATCGTTTGCTCATCATTAGTTCACAATCATTCAGAAAGAAATTTAATTTTTCAATGCTTTTTTTTTCAGAGTTATAGCAAAATGAAATTCACGCTGCGACGTTGCCATGTAAAATATGAATTTTCGCATAATAATACGTAATTATATACGACTTTTTGGCTAAATCGTTTGCTCATCATTAGCTCAAAATATTTCAGAAAGAAATTTCATTTTCCTATGATTTTATTTAAAGTTATTGCAAAATAAAATATTTCGGGATCAGCATCCCGAAAAAAAATTTTACAAAAATTTATTTTTTTTCGGCCAAATCGTTTGCTCATCATTAGTTTAGAATCACTAAGAAAGAAATTTCGTTTTCTTATTCTGGTTTTCAAAGTTATTGCATAATGAAAATTTCGATTTGGCCTTTATGATTTACGGTGCGATATGTTTATTTATATACAATTACGTGAAAATAATAGCAGTTTGAAGCGTAAGATTAAACAAAACATGTAAGTTAGCGTATTGCACAGATGCAACGCCACAATATCAGTTTGACGATTCCTTTGAATAACTCCCACGCTTGCATATTGGATATTTGTAAATATGTAGTTAGCATATTGCACAGATGCAACGCCACAATATCAGTTTGACGATTCCTTTGAATTACTCCCACGCTTGCATGTTTCACAGCTGTAGAGTGCGAAGCAGATCGACAATTCATTAGAATAACTCCCACGCTCACTTTGCCGTTCTTGGACGTTGGCAACATGCCAAGACGGACACCTGACACCACGTACGTGTCTTTGGGAAGCTTTCGGCAACACAGCTGGCAGTGCACTCATACCAACAGACAACCGCAGCTATCGCTGGCAGCGCATTCACCGATCACTACAAACCGCCGCAACGCCGCAGTAGGGAATTAGGGCAGATGGTAGGTTAGGTTGGAAAATAAAGTTTAGTTTTCTGATTGTCACAGCCAAAACAAGAGGTCTTTTTATTGAGTGGCGCCCGCCGGCAAGGAACCGACAAACCCTATTAATTCCCCATAAGCAAGGATAGTACCTGGAAGGATCAAACGGATACTGCTGGAAGGATCAAACGGATACTGCTGGAAGGATAACCCGCTTTACTAATATGCTATACTCTACAAAATTACTATTGTAAGTAATTGTTCGAAGTTTTAGTGCGATCTAGTGAAAAAAAAAAAAAGAAAGAAAAAAGTGCAAAAAAAAGGAAACGTAATTTTCGTGATTTATTTTAATTTTTTTCCTGTGAATATTCCCCAATTCAAAATGAGTGGTGTAAGCAGAGAACAGGTTATCGAAATTCTAAGGCAAAATAACGAACAAAGTAGAAGAGAGTTTAATGCACAATTCGAAGAAGTAATGCAGGCACTTCGGCGCCTAGAGCCGCCATCTGCGGAAAATTATCTCCCAGTACAAATTAACCCAGCTGTAGTTAACGGAAGTACAAACATGGATTTGATTAAATCCCTACAGGAATTTAAGGGTGATCCTGCATCCTACCCAGCTTGGCGTTCCGCAGCGGAATTTGCCATCAACTACTATACAGAGGGTTCCGAGCAATATTATGTAGCTATGGGGATCTTTAGGAATAAAATAGTAGGTCCTGCGAACGCAATGCTCGCATCCTTTTAACCGTACTTAATTTTAAAGCCATTCTGTCGAGGTTAGACAAAGCATATGCGGATAAAAGACCGCTACATGTGTTAGAAACAGAACTCAGTGTCCTGAGGCAGGGGAATTTGTCACTCTGTCAATATTATGATAGGGTGGACAAACAATTAACTCTAATAACGAACAAAAACATAATGACTCATTCAAGCAACAGGGAGCTTGCTGCCGCGCTCAACGATAGAGCTAGGGAAAATGCATTAAGGGTTTTCATTTCCGGCCTAAATCGGCCGTTATGCGATATTCTATTTTCGGCCAACCCTAAAGATTTGCCTTCTGCACTGGCTACGGCCCAGGAGTTAGAAAATAACCGCTTGCGCTATGATTTCGCTAGAACATTTGCGGTTAACAACGTAGCAACTTTAGACAGACCGAAACCTCAGAACAATTATCCAGGCAATCAACAAAGCCCCAAGGACACTCCTACTCCAATGGATGTAGACCGCGGATCCTCTGCATTTAGACGCACAAAGCAATCCAATCAGGGATATAGGAAAGAAAATGCAGTGGGAGTGGCTCCCAAAAGGGATGCCAACCAATACGCGCATAAACGGGATCGTGAACTAGGGTATTCAGTAAACTCACGTAAGCCGAAGATGCAAAGAACCAATCATTTAAACACGTCCAAAGAGGTAGATTCATCGGAAAAGGCTATTGTTGACCGCGATAGTGATTTGGATATTGAGATCGCTTCTAATTTTGAAATGGAAGACGAAATGAATTTTTTAGCGTAAGGTCGCTCCTACCCTACATTACTAAGAAGACGTCGGATGGGCGGGAGCTCAAACTGTTAATTGATACAGGTACTTCGAAGAACTACATTAAAAATTTGAGTTTTTTAAAGGGGGTTACCCCTGTGGAAAGACAGTTTAAGGTCGAATCAATAAATGGGTGTAATCTCATTGAAAAGAAATGTAAGGTTTTCCTTTTGAACAAAGCATCAACTTTCTTTATTCTGCCAAACTTAAAAAGCTTCGATGGCATAGTAGGATATGATTTCCTAAAAGAAATAGGAGCTAAAATCGGAGTATTTATTTTATGAAGGTGGCAAGGAAAAATTAAGTAGTGTTAAATGTGAGCAGGTTAACTCCATATGTTTGGATAAGGACTCAGTCCCCGCTCTAGTAAAAGATGAGTTTGACCTTATGGTTAAAAAGAACTTGAAAGCCTTTGCTGAACCCAACCGAGCTTTGCCGTATAATACTACGGTTAAGGCAAAAATTCGTACCACTTCCTCGGAGGCAATTTATACTCGATCGTATCCATACCCGGTTTCAGCGGCAGGATTCATAAACAAAGAAATAGAAACGTTGTTGAGGGACGGTATTATTAGAAAATCTAATTCAGCCTATAATTCTCCGGTTCATGTTGTGAATAAAAAAGGCCTAGATGAAGACGGTAAACAAAAGCTCCGTATGGCAATCGACTTTCGAAAATTAAACGAAAACACGATTGCGGATAGATATCCTATACCGGATATTTCCACCATATTGGCAAATCTAGGTAGCTCGAAATTTTTTACAACTTTAGACTTAAAATCTGGATTCCACCAGATAATACTTGAAGAGAAGGACCGCGAAAAAACGGCCTTCAGCATTAATAATGGCAAATATGAGTTTAATAGATTGCCATTCGGTTTAAAGAATGCGCCCAGTATCTTCCAACGGGCCATTGACGATGTATTAAGAGACGACATTGGCCAAAGTTGTCAAGTCTACATGGATGATATAATCATCTTCTCAAAGGACGAAAAGTCTCATATCCAACACATTGATAGGGTACTCAAGAAATTGGAAAAGGTTGGAATGCGAGTCTCATCAGAAAAAACCAAATTCTTTAAGAAGGAGGTCGAGTTTCTTGGCTTTATTGTCTCACAAAAAGGTATAAAAACATGTCCAAATAAAGTGAAAGATATAATTGAATATAGGATACCGGAAACACTTCGAGCATTACGCTCTTTTCTGGGTCTTTCAGGGTATTATAGAAGGTTTATACGAGACTATGCGGCTATCGTGAAACCACTAACGAAGTATCTAAGAGGGGAGAATGGCCATGTGTCATCCCACAAGTCCAAACATACCAAAATAGCTCTCGACGAGGAGGCGATTCAAGCATTTAAAAGGGTGAAAAGCATTTTGGCGTCGGAAGATGTTTTGCTGTTTTATCCCGACTACGAAAAACCATTCGAGCTCACAACAGATGCTTCCTCTAGCGCTTTAGGTGCGGTCTTATCCCAGAATGGACGGCCAATCACAATGATTTCGCGAACGTTATCAAAGACAGAGGAAAATTACGCAACCAACGAGCGTGAGCTTCTGGCCATAGTATGGGCCCTTAAGAACCTTCGCCATTACTTATACGGTGTTAAGGACATTTTAATATTTACAGACCATCAGCCATTAACGTTCGCTATTTCAAACAAAAATCCTAATACAAAAATGAAGCGATGGCGGGCATTTATCGAGGAATTCTCGCCAAAATTCTTTTATAAGCCTGGTAGAGACAACGTCGTAGCAGACGCTTTGTCCCGTCAATTTTTGAATAACATGAGCGACACGGATGCTACTGCTCATAGCGAGATATCATTATCAAACACAATAAGAACTATTCAATATCCCGTAAATCAATTTAAAAGGCAATTCATTTTAACGAGGGGGGGTCATTACAACTTAAGTACAAAAATAATTTTTCAGAAAAAAATTCGATACACTCTAACTTACGACACAACAACAAATTTATTGGAAAATCTAAAGAAGATTATAAATTCTAGTGTAACAAATGCTATTTGTTGCGATCTTCCGACATTATCTGAAATTCAGGGACCTCTTATTGAAGCATTTCCGGGTGTTAAGTTTGTTCATACGGAAAAATTTGTAATCGACTTAATAAATCCAAACGACCAACAGGAAGTAATAGCGACGGAGCATGCTCGTGCTCATCGGTCTCTATCAGAAAACTTTAAGCAAATTATATCAGAATACTACTTTCCGGACATGAGAAAAATGCTCAAGTCGACAATATCCAATTGTAAAATCTGTATGGAAAATAAATACCAAAGAAAACCTCCAAACCCCGAAATTGGGAAAACCCCAATTCCGGAACGTCCAGGAGAAATTCTCCACCTTGACATTTTAATTACGGGCAAACAGCTGTTTCTAACTGCTGTTGACAAGTTTTCGAGATTTGCAATAGTTAAACCTATTGTTTCGAGATGTACCATTGACATAAAGGAAGCATTATTAGAGGTATTGGGTATGTTTCGGAACACTAAAACTATTGTCACAGATAACGAACGAGCGTTTACATCAAATTTAATTAAATCCATGGTGCGCGATCATTTCGGCATAGACCAATTTTTCGTACCTACATTACATAGCGAAAGCAACGGTCAAGTCGAAAGGTTTCATTCAACTCTGTTGGAGATAGCCAGGTGCGTGAAGGCGCAGCAGCAAATAAGTGAAATTAAAGATTTAATTTTGCTTGCTACATACAAATATAATAGAACAATTCATTCGGTGACAAACTCCAAACCAATTGAAATTTTACAGAATTGCTCAGTGGAAAAATTTGGGGAAGTCAAAGAGAAATTAATAAAAGCACAAAATTTAGTATTGGATAAACTAAATGAGAAAAGGGTAACTAAAACATATCAGCCTGGTGAAAAGGTATTCCTTCGCCGTAACAAACGATTAGGAAATAAATTTGAAAAGGTTTTTGTAGAAAAAATAGTAGAACGAGATTTGGGTACTACAGTACAGATAGAAGGAAGAAAAATTCATAAAAGTAATTTACGGTAAAATCAATTTCAAGTTGGTGCTTGCCCTTATCTCCGGCACCGGAGCCAATTTGATTGACTACACCTCCTCACAAGTTGTTACCATTCCTCAGGGAAATGCGGCTATTTACAGTGAATTCATTTACCTCGTACATGCCACTAACTTGACAGACTACCGCCGGATAGCTTACGAAAGCCAAGCGTTCATATCCAAATCAAGCAATCAGATGGTAAACGAAAATATTTTAAAACAGCAGGGCGAAGGAATCTTACATATCATCCGTACTCTGGAAATAACTAGAAGAATGGCAAGATCAATCGATTTCTTGGGGTCCGCTTTGAAATTCGTAGCTGGTACCCCTGATCACGAGGACTTTGAACTACTCTTAACAAGGGAAAATATATTGATAGAAAACAACAATAGGCAGATAAAAATTAACTCTCAGTTACAAAATAGAATTAATGAAATAACTAACCAAATCAACACAATTCGTACAAATTGGACAGGTTGGATGTTGAAAGGTGAAGAAACACTACTATGTGAAAACTTGATAAGAAGAAATAACCACATAATAAGCCAACTTAACAGACTAGCACTATCCATTGTGTTAGCCAAAAGTAATATTATAAATCCACTCGTTTTGGATGACGAAGAGATGGATCATGCTTTAAATTTCGAACAATTACCTTTTAGTTTAAGTAATCTACTTTTAGTATCTAAGGTTAAAATTTTGCAAAACTCAGATGTTATTTACTATATCCTTAAGATTCCTAAGATAACTAACTTTTGTGAATTTCTCAAAATTTATCCTGTAGTCCATAATAATAGTATTATTAAGTTAGATACCACGCTGGCGGCAAAATGTAGTGATGGATTTCACCCACTCGGCAATTGCAATGATACTTTGGCGGCTAAAGTATGTAAACCGGCTAATTCAAATTGCGTAAACCAGGTGCTAAACAACAACACAGCGACTTGCTCATCGGAGTCCGCTTATCATATCCCCAAATCCAAAAAATAGACGAAGGCATTATTATTCTCAATAACGTACCAACAACAACAATATTTGATCAACGAAAATTGGAAATTAAGGGAACATACCTGCTTCTGTTTCGAGATAACATTACGATAAACGACACAACCTACGTGGTAGAAAAAGAACCAGTTTATATTCAACCCCACCCCCCAAAGACGGTGTCAATTGAATACTTAGAACACCATACAAGCTTGTCTTTACCATATTTACATAAAGTTTACATCGATAATGTCTCCCAAATTCAGGAGCTAAAAGAGAGCTTATCTATTCACAGCAATTTCTTGTGGACATTTTTTTCTTTTCCTTCAATAATAATCATAGCATTGGCAATCTTTTTAATCTACCGCAGAAAAAAATTGGCAAACAGTAAAGAAAAAACACAAAGGGCCGTGGAGGAGATTTTAAAACAAGTCGAGGGCGACTTGTCTTAAGAGGGGGAGAAGTTAGCGTATTGCACAGATGCAACGCCACAATATCAGTTTGACGATTCCTTTGAATAACTCCCACGCTTGCATATTGGATATTTGTAAATATGTAGTTAGCATATTGCACAGATGCAACGCCACAATATCAGTTTGACGATTCCTTTGAATTACTCCCACGCTTGCATGTTTCACAGCTGTAGAGTGCGAAGCAGATCGACAATTCATTAGAATAACTCCCACGCTCACTTTGCCGTTCTTGGACGTTGGCAACATGCCAAGACGGACACCTGACACCACGTACGTGTCTTTGGGAAGCTTTCGGCAACACAGCTGGCAGTGCACTCATACCAACAGACAACCGCAGCTATCGCTGGCAGCGCATTCACCGATCACTACAAACCGCCGCAACGCCGCAGTAGGGAATTAGGGCAGATGGTAGGTTAGGTTGGAAAATAAAGTTTAGTTTTCTGATTGTCACAGCCAAAACAAGAAGTCTTTTTATTGAGTTGTAAATTTGGCAAAATAACATCTAATAAACATAGAAAAATATGTATGTAGTATATATGTATGTACCAGAGGTCAGCAGCGGTGCACCGCATTTTCTAAAGCACCGCAAAAAATAAGTACTCAGAAAAAAAATACACCGCCACCGCATTGATTGAAAACCTAAATTATATTGCGGTATTTAGTGAAAAAAAATTAAAAAAAAAAAACCAATCCTGATTAGCTTTCCTGTATAGATATTCTTTGGTTAAAATCAATTTGTAATCAGTAGTATTTTCCATCAGAAATCCATAAGACGGTAAAAATTACAAACAAAAAATCGCACTGGCAACATTGTAAATTAGAGCTGGAAAACCATCGATAGTCGGACTACTCGATAGTTTCGATAGTCAAAAAAAAAACTATCGATACTATCGATAGTTTTTTATGAATATTTCACTAAAATAAAAGGAGGGATGGTTTTGTTTACAGTTTTCCTTCCAAAAAGTCTTTAATTTTTTACGCAAAACAATAATTAAATAAAAGATCAAATAAGAATTAGATACTTCACTTACACTGAGAGAAAAATCAACCAAAAGTTGGTTAATAGTACTAATTTCACACTTGAAGTGGAATCAATGTGAATTTTGTTTAATATTACCATTACCATTGTTGATATATTAGACAGTGTTTTTGGTTATATTAACCATGATATTTGTTGATATAACAACCCAGCAAACACAGTCTCTAACGTTAGAAATTTTGTCGAGATTACCTTAGATAACTAGTGTAATTCTCTATATATTCTCAAATCGATAACTAGGGTTGAAAACTACACTAGAATTCGATTAGCGAGTGATTAGAGAAGGAGCCAAATCTCACGCCTTTTATCAATTCTCAATATATTTCTGTGATATATTGAATATACATACATATATTGCAATTAGATACTAAAAAATGGTAAAATTAATATTACCGTAGTACAATGTTTTCCATTAAAAAGTACAAGAAGTACCTTTAATTTACTTATAAATAATAAGACTGAGTTTTGTTTAAATTTCAGTTCTTATAAATGTGGTAAACATATACATGTCAATATTTATAAATAATCATATGCAATTTATGCACATATTGCGTTAATAAAATCTAAACAATGAAAAAATCATGTAAAAGGAGACAAAGTTTTGTTTTTCATTTCAATTGGAAGTATTTGCAAATTCTGATTAGAATCTCATTAGAGAACTACATTAGAATTCGATTCGAGAATTATAATTTTCTCGATTTGAGAATTAGGTACCCTTTTGTTTGAGAACGCTATGATTCTCGATAGATTTTCGAGTCGTCCTCTAACGTTAGAGGTTTGAGAATGAGGCTAGTTCTCGAGTCATTCACAAATCGATAATTAACCTCAGTGTTTGTTGGGAAAATGTTCGTTCAAATCTTCAACCAATTTCTTGTTACTATTAAACAATTTGTTGGTTATATTTTTATGCCAGTAGCAGCACTGATATGTATCAGTGATGTCATTTTCACTTCGATCGAAGTATTTCACTTCACTTTTATGCCCATCACTTCGACACTTCCTCTTTCCCCAAATCACTTCGATTTTGACCAATCAGAATTAACTTACTTTTATAATTTATTCTTACAAATTCTAATAAAAGTTGCATATGCGAGTGTGCAAGAGGTAAATATTTATACAATTATAAGATATGGCATCCCTCATTGAGATGAATAATCGATTTTTTAAAAGCTTCTCTTTTCTCTAGGGTTTTATCGCTTTTTTTAAGAGTTTGACAAAGGGCCCCGGAGCGGAGTTCGAAGCAAAAAAAAAATTGGCAAATAATAGCCCGTGCACAATTCACTTTAAAGCAAAGCGAATTTCCAAATGCTTGCTACAATTAACACTTTGACAATTTCCACTTCACTTTTTTGCTTTGATTTATAACACTGATTTTGTGCAAAATAGTTGGGGAATCGACTTTTTTCTGCACCTAATCAGCAGCCGTGGGAGAAATTGAATTGTCAAAATTAATTGCGGATGCGGAGTAGGAGCGGAGCAAACGAAAAAAGCATTAACTTTGTCATCCTCAAGCTATCCGAAAAGGTATACCAATCGAAAAAATTCGAACTGTGGCGGATATCAGATTCCGCCAAAACGGAAATCACGGTTTTCTCAAAAAGTTACCATTGGGCGATTTTGGTGTTGACAGCTATTGGTACATTTTTATCAAATAGGGCTAAGGCCACGGTTTCGGGAATCAAATACCAAAGATGGCTTGCAAACTTTTTTGCAACAACTTTGCTTATGTCTTGATCAACATTTTGATAGTTTATCAATTGTTGCATAAACAAGAAATCTGAATACGGAGCTTCAATAGAATTCGTAGACAGAAACCAGGCTCGAAGGTACACTCTAGCTATAAAAATACATATTCTTTTCAGAAAATTCTTCTCCCTTTCAGACAAATTAAATTGATTTTGAAACATGTACATTTTAAATGCATATATTGTATACTTTTTGGTTGCTTAAATACTTTTTGGTTGCTTGTTTTTCCGACAGGGTAGGAATATGATGTATTGTGGAACTGAAGATGGCGCATATTAGCCGTCTTTGCCATCCACATACCATGACTTACGGCTCCTGGAATACGAAAAAATATACCATTTTTCGGTTTTCCACCAAGAAAAACCATGGCTAATTCCAATAGTTCCCGGTAATCATCCCGCTGTTGTTTATCTGTGTTTAGCTGATTTTCAATGAAAGCAATAGTTGTAGAGCGGATATCTTCAGAAATTCCATTGCTTCCAGTAATATAATCCTCTTTATCAATATTTGACAAGGCTTCTCGGAACCTTTTGAACAGTGTCGCATCTGGGCCAGATGTTGCACCCATCATTAAATCGAAACAGCTTCTCAAAACCAGTTCGAACATATGATGACGGCAGCAATTAATATATATACCGCATTTCTGTCTGTGATTTTGCATCTATCGAACATTTCCGAGAGCTTGGGAGTAAAAAAATTTAAGGAACCGCGAGTTGCTGCAACTTTTGATGTGGATGGTCCTGTTTCTTTTTCGCCTGATCCAGTTATAAGGTAATCTTCAATTTCATCACTGCTTTGGATACTACTGGTAGAATCATCACTTAGAAATGAACAGGTCTGCGAAATTTGTTGTTGCTTTTCTTCATTAATCTTTTTTCTGATTGCTTCCAGCGCTTACGTGCTCTATGTTCTTTAAGACTTTGTTTTTATCAACACCTAACATGGCACCCGGCCTTCCTTTTTGGCGCTGAAGCAACAAAAACTTTTTATCTTCCTCATTTTTAATTTTTTCCAGGACTTCTGAATGGGCTATATCAAAAAGATCATCCATCATTCCCACAAAAGCATCTTTTTTTGTATATTTTTGCCTCCAGTTCTGTTCAAATGTTTTTGCAGTCCCTTCCATTGGTCGTATACCTTCAACAGTTTTTCAATGCAGTGGTCAGTTCTTCTGGTTGGTATGCGTGCTTTTTGCCAAAAAACTGTTACCTCTTGTATTGTCAAATCGGCACTTTCTTTAGTCGTCAGCTTTACAATTCTAATATTATAAAAAAAAAAAACAAGCAGAACTTGCCGATATGAAGGTAATTTAGCACCAACAATTTGGTTAGTTAGCGAACCAACAAAAGAAATTGAAGAATTCTTTCTAAGCATCGACATTATATTGAAACAATAATAAAATGCAAATAATTTGTTCTCACTAAAATTCACTTGACTCTCTATAATAAAGTATACCAATGAACTGTGGTACGAACTACGAAACAAAACAAAACAAAACAAGCAAAAAAATAGCTGTAAAATACTAGACACAAATTCAATGCAAAAACAAATACAAGCAGCAACCAAAGCAACATCAGCTTCAGTTGTAGCAAAACAGAATATGCCGTTGTTTTTTTGTACAAGTGAAGACAAATCGAATACTGTCGCAACTGAGCAATATGTTATCAATATCAAAAAGTTGAAAAATGACTTCATTGATTGTTCAATAAAATAAATTAAAAAATTCAAATTATGGAATTAAGTATGAATTTAAAGCTTTACTTGTTTAAACACTTATTTCCATAATTAAAAGTTTTTGAATTTATTTTTAGAGTAATCTAATTTATTAGTATAAATTTTAAGTAATTAGATGTTACGTATAGGTATCCTCAAACTTCAAAGTCGTTGGGGGTCATCTTAGAATTATCCGAATGATATAAAATTTTCAGGATATCATTTTTATGTTGATAGAAAAAAAACTAGCTAGTGGGAGCATCACAATTCACACTTTGAAATATAAGGGCCACCCTAATGTACATATGTACGTGAATTTGAATTTGATGGATTTTTTTGCATATCGCTAAAAAATTTAAGCATTTTATTTTATATGTAGTTATTATAAATATACGTACAAACTAACCTTAAGCATTGAAATCGATATTTGTAATAAGCATTATAATCGATACTAGCATTAACTAACATCTCTATTTATTAAATAAAGTCAGTTCTAATACAGAGTTACAACAGTGTGGCGACGAGGATAGTAGAACTCCACTTTGCAAGTATTTTTTCCCTACGACACGTGTGGAATAATCTCCTTATTTAAACAAACACGTTTTGGTTTCCATCGAGATTTATTTCGAGCATCAGTAAATAAAATAAAATGACTCCACCACAAGAAAAGGCCACAATCATCGATAACACGAAGAAATCGGAATTTTTTAAATTCGAGGAATTTGACAAAGATAAAATCCAATGGAGTCGTTGGCAAAAACGCCTAGAAAGCGCATTTGCAATAAATGATACTCAGGAAGAAAAAAAAGTGCACCTACTATTACATTGCATAGGTTATGCAACCTACAATACGCTGTGCGACAAGTTGACACCGGCTGAACCTGAAAAAAAACAATACGACGAAATTTGTAAAACATTGGCGGAAATATTCGAGCCAAAGCCACTAGAAATAGTGGAAAATTATCGTTTTCATTTAAGCCGGCAACAGGACCATCAGTCGGTGGACGAATTTTTGATTGAACTAAAAAAAATAGCTAGGCGTTGCAATTTCGGAACATATCTCGAGACTGCCCTAAGAAATCAACTAGTTTTCGGCCTAAAAAGCAAAGTTATGCGAAACCGATTGCTGGAAAAAACTGATTTGACACTCGAAAACACATTGAAAACAGCACGTGCAATGGAGTTGTCCGAAAAAGGCAATGCGGAAATGACACATATGCCACTATCACCAACACCGTCGGCGGTACCGAAATGACGTTTTCGGCAAATCGGCATTACGACAACCGACGGCGCGCCGAATCTTTCGAAGTTCGGTAAATCGGCATTATGAACACCGAATGAACGAACATTTTGACAGTTTTTCGTGCCGAAATTTGCCGCAAGTATTTGGTTGCGGCGATATTAACAAAATATCAAAAAATTACAATAAAAGTTTAAGTAAATTGTGTAAATGCATGTATGAAGTTGGAATAAGTGTTAATAAGTGTGAATATAGGTAAATATATTAATCAACCGGTCGCGAGAAGCCACAAACATGTCGTGGGTCCATTGCATTTTCCACTGAGATTGAATTGCTGTTATATGCAAAGAAAAAATTCAGAGAAAAAATTGTGTAATAATGATAATAACAGTGGTTTAAATACGTGTGTATATAGGTTTTGGAAATTAAAATATATTTTCACCAAAGAATAATAATGCATTTTCTGAAGTTGATAATTACTGTATTGTGGACAAGCAACCAAAAAGTATTTGATAATTATTGTTTGACTACTATAAAAAAGCAACTAACGAATTATGAATGTGTATTACCAACAATTTACCATTTCAGTAAAAACTTTCGTCTCAATAAAGACGCATTCAAATAAATATTGCAGGTGGTGGAAGGTCGGCTTCAGTATAATGCGCCAGCCATATTTATTTTCAAACCACTAAGAATGTTTCAATGAATCCTTCAGGAAAAGTTCTGCGAATGATAATTTTACTAATTTTAAAACTCCCGACTACGCAAAATTATTGTAAATCTCTCCAGATCTAACTCCAGAAAGGGAGTTCTCTCGGCTGAGGGTTACTTTTCAAAGCGCAGCGCAGTGCATAAGGGTGCTCTACTCAAAAATACTGTGTTGTTAATGAATTATAAGTTTCCGCAAGATTTCGTTTGCATTTTAGTGATCTATCGCCAAAAAAAAGAAACGTAAAATTCCGGTGCCGCGTACATTGTTATTGAAATTTTCCCCTGTTTTTGTATACAATTTGCTTTTATGTAGTTCAAAATAATTCTATGAAAAACAGAAAATAGGACAAGGTAAAGGTTTCTTTCGCGCAAAATTAAGACTATTATTTTTATTTTCAGCCTCTAATTAAATTTACGCTTGTTTACTTAAAGTAAAAGGATTGCTATGATCCCTTAAAAACTTTCTCTCGTTTATCAGATTCCTTTGCTTTTCATCCTCCACTAATATAGCTGCAATAGAATCCATTATTTTATTATTTAAATAAATAGTTTTTAGTAAAATAAACTAACGATGTATTTGCTTTTATCAAAAAGATAAGAAACGTCAGAAAATCCCGCTCAATTCCGCCAGCCAGATTTAGAAAGGTAGGCGCATACGTGAATTCAGAACTTTAATATTGTAATTGGTATAGTTTAATGTCAAAATAATGTTTCACCTTGGTTAAAATCTGTATTCGCTTGGGACTCGCCCATTCCTGTTGGCCATAGTGTGAATTTGCTTTGTTTTTGACATTACACTGTACCTTTCTAATTAAAAAAAGTAGTTTCTGAATTCGCCGCTGCGCCTACCTGTCCTTGGCACTTGGCAACACTGATTCGAGCACAGTTCACATATTTGGCCACACTGAACTTCGAACCGTCGGGGTTGCTGATGCCATGTTCGATGAGTTCGGCGCCGTGGCTTTCGGCATTTCGGTACCGCCGACGGCGTTGGTGATACACACAATAACCTCAAAGAAGTTGGGTATGTATCACATAACGACAAGGGAAATCGTCAATCAGGAGGAAATCGTGGGAAAAACACCAATAAAACAAAACAAAAAGCATCAGAAAACAAGCCAAGCAAAGGCTGTTATCGTTGTGGCGGACCACATCTTTCACGTCAATGTACAGAAAAAAACTTATACTGTACTGAATGCCGTATAGCCGGACATACAAAACAAGTGTGCATCAAGTCAAAACGAAAGCCGAAGGACAAGACGGAGGCCAACTACGCCTAACATCGTGAAATTGAGGGGATATGTCACATGGCGGAAACAAAAGATGAGCACACATACAGAGAAAAAATTTGGATTAAAATGCAAGTAAATTCCGTTCTCGTGGATTTTGAAATTGACAGCGGGGCACCCGTGGCAATTATGAGCAAGAGTGACTACAACAAAAATATCGGACGCATCGGAAAACATCAATTACACGAGCCGGACATTGACCAGGTTAGTTACACGGGAAACAACATCAAGGTGTTTGGGTTTGTGTACGTGAATGTCGCTTCTAAGGGAACAAATTATGAGCTGCGATTATACATTGTCGAGTCAAAACGCCATCCACTGCTGGGTCGGGAGTGGCTAAACTTATTGCCACTGGACTGGAACAAAGTATTTCGTGGCGAGCATACACTTTCAAAAATCGATGCAAAAATATCTCTGCAAACATTGAGGCAGAAGTATCCACGAGTATTCGACACAACATCAATGGGCAAAATCACCGGTCTAAGCGCGCGAATTCACTTAAAACCCAACGTGGTTCCAATTTTCAAGAAAGCAAGGCGTCCAGCGTTCTCAATGCGTGCACGTATCGAAAAAGAAATTGAAAACTTGGTACAAAGTGACGTATTGAAAAAAGTTGACACCAGCGAATGGTCAACACCAATCGTACCAGTACCTAAAAGTAACGAAAAGGTTAGAATTTGCGGCGATTACAAGATCACCGTAAATCCTTGCATTCTGATCGATGAACATCCACTGCCATCTATCGAAAGGCTATTCTCACAAATGTCTGGTGGCGAGAAGTTCACGAAAATTGACCTTACCAAAGCATATCTCCAAATGGGAGTGCACGAAGAAGGTCAAAAGATGCTAACACTTTCAACACATAAGGGGTTATATCAGCCGACTATGTTTATGTACGGAATAGCAACGGGGCCAGCAAAATGGCAGCGCGAAATTGAGAACATTCTTAAAGACATCGATGGCGTCACGGTCTTCCTCGATGACATAAAAATAACAGCTCCAGATGACACATTGCACATTCAACGTCTAGAAACTGCACTACAACGCCTCGAGAAGCACAACATGAGGGCAAATTTGGTAAAATTTTAGACGACGATACCCCGGCTAGAAAAAAACGGTTTTTTAGGGGGGTAGGGGGCGGAGGGGACGACAAAACTGAAGACCCCACCCTCCGGAGGCCTATGGTTCCCGAGATATACGTCGTTAAAGTTCCGATATTTCCCATACAAATTTCACTGAACACTCGCCAGGATTGCCGTTGGGTGTTGGGTTGGGTCTTGCTGTTTGGGAAAAAAAATGGTGTAACACCAAATTTAAATAAAAATTGTCAAACATTTTTCTGCGTTGGCGGCCTTCGGCCGCGCTTATTTAAAATAACCCTGGGCTACGCCACCAAAGTCCGGATATACAACCTAACCGTGGCTACCGCCACGGTGATGTCCTTCCGCGTAGTACTCCGCGCTATTTGTTATTAAAAATTTTCATATTTAGGTGCCTTTTTCTTATTTACTTACCTCGATATGGCAACACAAAAAGTACTGTATAATACAACCCTACATGTAGTTAGAAACACAGAAGCACACATAACTCGTCGCGGTTAGTGAAAAAATGTAAACAAATTAATAAAAGCGAGTTTTTTATAATAAAAACGTAAAATTCTCCCGAAAATATAAATAAAATCAATGTTTAAATGTAATTAAAAGTTATAAAAGTGAAAACTTGTATAAAAAGTATCGTTCCAAAGGCAGTTGAATCAATTTTCCCACATGAAATTTTGCTTTTGGGAAGGGTGAATTTAACAATAAATTACATGAATTGTGTAATTAATAAATCTGTGAAAACGATTTATTTAGTTGAATTAAAGCTAGGACTTGCATTTTAGTCACATTGTAACTGATTTTCGTGGTGAAATTGCCATTATTTCGCATTTTCAAAAAGTGGATATCGACGTCGAAACTCTAGCCCCAAATTTCAACAAATGTGAGTTCATGGCGGATTCGATCACATATTGCGGTTATAAAATCGATCGTCACGGCATACACAAAATGCAAGAAAAAATGGATGCAATACAACAGATGAAAGAGCCAACAACAAAAGATGAGGTACGTTCCTTTATCGGTTTAGTAAATTACTACGGCAGATTTTTTGAAAATTTAAGTACTGTGCTGTATCCACTAAATAACTTACTCAAAGACAAGGTTCCGTTCAATTGGGATGCGAAATGCAAAAGGGCTTTCAATACGGTAAAACAGAAAATTTCATCTACGGATTATTTCGTACACTACAACCCAAGGTTACCTCTTGTGCTGGCAACCGACGCAAGTCCAGTCGGAGTTGGTGCTGTTTTAAGCCACGTGTACCCGGACGGTACAGAGCGACCGATACAGTTCGCATCGCAAACATTGACAGCTACACAACAACGCTACAGTCAGTTCGCCCGAGAGGCATATGCTATAGTGTATGGCGTAAAGAAGTTTTACCAGTACGTCTACGCCCGGCATTTCATTCTACAATGTGACAACAAACCAGTTACACAAATTTTTTCACCGAAACAGGGTCTTCCTATTTTATCAGCAACACGTATGCAACATTATGCAATTTTTCTATCTTCATTCGATTATGAAATCAGGTACCGTAAATCAGTTGAGCACAGAAACACAGATGCACTGTCCCGGTTACCACAATCACAAGCAGTAGCAACAATATCCGAAATAGATATTATCGAGCTAAACCTCATACAGAATATGCCAGTTACAGTAAAAGATTTGGCTAAAGAAATGTATTTATAAAATAACATCAAATGCTATTGGAGCTGATGGCATTCCTATAAAGTTTATAAAAATTATACTTCCTTATATTTTGCCAACTCTCACACACATCATCAATCATTGTATAACCACCTCAACTTTCCCGGACGCGTGGAAGATTGCGACAGTGTTGCCGATAGCCAAGAATAAGAGCCCTGTTAGTCCATCTGATTTTCGTCCTATCAGTATTCTTCCCGCTGTTTCTAAAGTTTTTGAGTCCTTGCTAGCTGAACAAATCCACTCGCATTTGGGAAAATTTAGCTTACTCTCCCCGTTCCAGTCTGGGTTTAGAGCAAAACATAGCTGCACAACAGCTTTAGTTAAAATCTTGGATGATATTAGGACTGCGTATGATTGTGATAAAGTCACTTTGTTATGCTTGCTTGATTGATACATAATAGAACGCAGAAAGTAAAGGTAGGATTGGAGTTCTCCGGCATCAAAAAGTTATCATCTGGTGTTCCACAAGGATCCATATTAGGCCCTCTGCTATTTAGCCTCTTTGTGAATGATATCCTCAGTACTTGCAAGTATGCTCAAATGCATGCATATGCCGATGATATACAACTCTACATGTCTGAAACGTATGAAAAAGCAGCTGAACTTTATTCTAAATTCAGCGACGATTTATCAGCAATCTCTCTGTGGGCGTCGAATAACTACCTCACCCTTAATAGTGATAAGTCATACGTATTGCCTATATGTAAAAAGAAAAATATTTCTGCTAATCTTCCGCATCTGTATATGAATGGTGTGTCTCTTAAGTTTGTGTCCAAAGTGACTAATCTTGGTTTCGTTATTAACTCTAGTTTATCCTGTGATGATCATGTTAATGTAGTAGTTAGTAAAGTATATCATGTTCTGCGTAACCTAAGAATGTCTGCCGCTTTCACCCCGGTTGGAATACGAAGGCGCTTAGTTATGCAATTAATACTGCCAATTATATGTTATTCGGAGTGTGTATATAGCAAGTTGGACTCTAGATCAGCTCATAAAATAGATGTTTTGTTTAATAATGTTACTAGGTATGTCTTTGGGTTGGCGAGATTTGATCATATCTCAGGCTGGAGATCTCGCCTTTTGGGATGTGACATTTTAAGTTACCTCAAAGCTAGGAATTGCGTTTTTCTGCATAGACTCTTGGTCCATAAAACTCCGTCCTATTTATACAATAAGCTAACTTTCTCCAAATCTGTTCGCACAAAGGATTTAATTTTACCCAACTACAATTACCTAAACTCTGCAAGGTTGTTCTTTGTCAATGCAATCCGCATTTGGAACTCCATCCCAAATCATGTTCGAAGCAGCTTAAGCGAGAGCAACTTTAAGAATGTATTGTATTCGTACTTCTGTAAATGATGCATGTGTTTACTTACCTGGTTTCTGGCTATCTATGTATATTATATCTATGTATTATGTATTATATCAATATTTTAATATCATGTTAAGAAGTAATATATTACTAAGTAAATCCAACATATTCATAAGTATTTATGTATGTACGTAATATCAGTTATTGTACTGTTATCCCGATGTAATGTCTGATGTACTATAAAAGATCAAACTGGATCTTATTGTACTAATTTTTATATAAATAAAATAAATAAAAAATAAAACGACAAAACCGTGAGCAAACTTGTTCACAGTCTAGCAGAGGGAAAAGCTGTTGCCAAAGAACATCGCTTTGGAATAGACCAACAGGAATTTGCTCTTCAAGAAGGTTGCTTGTTAAGAGGAACCCGCGTTTACATACCTCTATCACAGAGAAAAGCTGTACTTGAAGAATTACATCAGGCACATTTTGGCACATCGAAAATGAAAGCGCTAGCACGTAGCTACATCTGGTGGCCAGGGTTAGATTCGGATGTCGAAAACATCACACTAAACTGCAGCACATGTCAACAGAATCGAAAAAATCCAAATAAAATTTCAACACACGTCTGGTTTCCACCATCAAGTGTTTTTGAAAGGGTACATGTCGATTTTGCAGGCCCGTTTATGGGGAAGTATTTCTTCATTCTGGTAGACGCGTACAGCAAATGGCCAGAAATACATATCATGAACAATATAACGGCGCAGTCGACAATAAAAATTGTCGCCAAATTTTCGCAACATTTGGTATCCCAAAGGTATTAGTGAGCGACAACGGACCTCAACTCACATCGTACGAGTTTCAGCAATTTTTACGAATAAATGGAATCATACACCGACGAAGTGCACCATTCCATCCCGCAACAAATGGCCAGGCTGAAAGGTATGTGCAAACCCTCAAAAATAAACTCAAAGCTATGCGTAGCAGTACCCAAGAGCTAGACAAAGATTTGGCACAAATTTTGATGTGCTATCGTCGAATGGTAAATACGTCGACGGGCGAATCACCGGCACAGCGAATGTTTAATAGACAGATTCGTTCACGATTAGATTTACTATTGCCATCAGCAACAGAGCGAGGAGAAGAATTGAAGCCAGTAAATCGATATTTGTGCAAAGGAGAACGGGCGTCTGTGCGTGACTACTACGATGAAAAGTACCAATTCGGGAGAATTAAAAAAAAAACTTGGGCAATTACACTACAACGTACTGCTGGATGACGGCAGAGTATGGAAACGTCACATAAATCAAATTCACCGAATCGGCGACAACATTCCCAAATGCACAAGCAATTATGGTGAAATACCTGATGGATCGAGTGCAACTCAAATTCCATCGATTGAGACCACGCCTCAGTGCACAAATATTCAACCTGGGGGAGAGGAATCACAGATTTCAATTGGTCTTCAGGCGGATGAGAACAATATTCAACCTTCGGATGAAATTATTACTGATCAGCAGACACCGTCAGAGCCTATTAGACGGTCGCAACGCCAACGCCATTTTAAACAACGTCTAACATATGATGAGAATTTTGAACCCCTTAACGAAAGGATTAACTGATTTGATTTGTTTTAAAACTAAATGTAATATAGATATTTCTCGTGAAGTAGCCGATATCAATAATTTGCTTTTTACAAAAATTGTTTTACATTCGTTTTCTGGCGCGCACACTGATCACCACGTGAAAAAGTCAAAAACTATTTTTGAGGAAAAACTAATAAAAATCTAATTTAAAATAACACTTAACACAAATATAAAACCAAAAAACATACTTTGTAATCAAAAAGGTAAAAAAAAATTTTAATAAGAAAGTGAAAAGACGGACACAAGAATATAACCTACAAAATATGGCTAGTGAGACGGAGGAACCAGATGGTTCCTGGGAACAAGCGTTCAAAAGAAACAAAACCTTAGACCAT
The DNA here is from genome assembly GCA_960531455.1 of Urophora cardui. Taxonomy (NCBI): domain Eukaryota; kingdom Metazoa; phylum Arthropoda; class Insecta; order Diptera; family Tephritidae; genus Urophora; species Urophora cardui. The sequence goes on along the minus strand of OY482671.1, from coordinate 63,045,476 downwards.
GAACTTACAAAAATAACGGAAAACACTCAGAAGGGACGAATCGTCAATGAAAATTCTATGAATGTAACAGACTTTGTATCAGCATGCACAAATGCGAAAAATTATAACAACATAACCTATGATGAGAAACACAAAGGTCCATTTATAGTTTATATTGATACCATCTAACATAACCAAACCCGTAAACAAATAAAAAAAATGGTCTTGAGAGCTCAATAATAAAGTAGTTATCAAAATAAAAACGACCAAAAACCAAAAGTAAAATAAACACAGTATCAGTGGCAAAGGCATTAAAAAAGCTAAACCATAAAAACATCAATGAAATAATCAAAGTAGGATACGGACGAGTCAAGGTAAACTGCAAAAGTGCAGATGCGGCCAATAACCTATATTCAGAAACCGGATTTAACAACATGGGATATATTCCAAAAATCATGAATCATTGCATCTCCAAAACTGGCATAATATTTAACATCCCGACTGATATTACAATGGAGGAATTAAAAGAAGACTTAATTACACCAATCGATATCATAAAACTAGTTCGCATTGAGAAAAAAAAACAAAAGTAATCACGAAATAACGGCAACACAACGTGTCAAGATCTTTTTCCATGGTATGGAAATCCCTAACGAAATAAAATACTTAGGCGCAAACATCAAAGTGAAGCCATATATAAATTTCTCACAATGCTTTAGATGTTTCCGTTTCAATCACTTTGCAGATAACTGCAAAGAAAAAACAGAAAGGTGTAGAAAATGTTTCCAACCTCATAACGAGGGAGAAACATGTAAAGAAATAAAATGCACGAACTGTAACTTTCCTCATGCACCTACAGCCAAGGACTGTCCGGCGAGGGTAAAAGCGTATTTAGTTAAAAGAACCATGACTACGGAAAATTTGTCATTTAGGGAAGCGCAAAAAAAAAAATTACAGGGATCCTAGGAAACCGCTTTGATATGTTAGATAACTATGAACAACAATTCCCTCAATTATCAAAAAACACTTCAAATAGACCTACAAACAAAAATGATACTACTACATACATTCACAAACTGATACCTTACAATAAAGTAACAAAAATAAACCAGAACAGAAAAAGGGAAGAACAAAATGCAAGTAACACTATGAAAGAGTGGCAAGACGCCATCCAACCAATAAGATCAGAAATCAGGATAGAAACACATAAAATCAAAGATACGCAGGACACATTTAACAAACTTAGCGGTGAGATTACCAAACATCTGGCATCTAATGTAAAAGATCGTCTAAATTACAACACATTCGAATTATTAAATAACATACGTTTGGCACTGAACAAAATAAACTCAATTTTCGATTGCAACCTAATAAATAATAATTATAGAGATGAAAATGAACATGTTACAACTTAATATTCAAAGCTTGAAAAAAGAAGGAAACAAAGAACTACTAGAAATTTATCTAAACAATAAAAATATTGATATCAGTGTTTAAAAAACTGGCATAAGTTTCATTTCTGTTGATTTTGATTTTGATTCCGCTTTTAAAAAATCAGAAGTCGCAGTTAATCAATATGAAAAAATATGAAAATGAACGATTTTGCCTGATTTTGATTTTGCGCTGATTTCATATTGCTCAAAATCAAAAGCAGCCAAATATCAAAATTAGCGAATTTGCCTGATTTTCATTTTGCGCTGATTTCATATTGCTCAAAATCAAAAGCGGCCTGTTTTCAAAATGAACAATTTTGCCTGATTTTGATTTTGTGCTGATTTCATATTGCTCAAAATCAAAAGCGGCCTGATTTCAAAATGAACAATTTTGCCTGATTTTGATTTTGTGCTGATTTCATATTGCTCAAAATCAAAAGCGGCCTGATTTCAAAATGATTTTGCCTGATTTTGATTTTGCGTTGATTTCATATTGCTCAAAATGAAAAGCAGCCAAATATCAAAATTAGCTATGAAATTAGCACAAAATCAAAATTAGCACAAAATGAAAATCAGGCAAAATCGCTAATTTTGATATTTGGCTGCTTTTCATTTTGAGCAATATGAAATCAGCGCAAAATCAAAATCAGGCAAAATCGTTAATTTTGAAATCAGGCCGCTTTTGATTTTGAGCAATATGAAATCAGCACAAAATGAAAATCAGGCAAAATTGTTCATTTTGAAATCAGGCCGCTTTTGATTTTGAGCAATATGAAATCAGCGCAAAATCAAAATCAGGCAAAATCGTTCATTTTGAAATCAGGCCGCTTTTGATTTTGAGCAATATGAAATCAGCACAAAATGAAAATCAGGCAAAATTTTTCATTTTGAAATCAGGCCGCTTTTGATTTTGAGCAATATGAAATCAGCGCAAAATCAAAATCAGGCAAAATCGTCATTTTAAAAAGCGACGAATATCAAAATCAAATAAAATCAAACATTTCACGACTTTTGCTAATTCCGACTGCAGTTTTTTAAACACTGATTGATATAGCTATACTAGCTGGAACATGGTTAAACAACAACACCAATACAAATATAAACAATTACAACTACGCATATGCGAACAGAAGCGATGGTTACGGTGGTGTAGGAATTTATATTAAAAAATACATAAAATTCTCAGTGTTCAAAATACCATCGGAAATTGAAAATATCGGAATAACGACAATTAATCTTAAAAAAAATATGAATATTTTAAGTGTATATTGCCCCCCCAAAACAACATATCAAATATTTAAAATGGAAATAGGAAAAATTTTTATATACCTAAGACAACTTAAAAACGTAACTCTGATTGGTGGAGACCTTAATGCAAAAGCTGCACTGTGGCACCCAACAACTACAAACACGAGGGGAAACATCTTGGAAATGGAAATTATAAACAATGAATATCATATACTTAATGACGGATCACACACCTTCACTACAAACAATTCCACATCTGCAATAGATATAACTTTAATCAATCAAAATATAAGATACACATGGGAAACAACACAACCACTAACAAAAAGTAATCATAATCCAATCCTAATAACACTATTTGACAAATTTGAAACTACAAAAAAAAAAACAAAAAAAACTTTAATGAATCAAGTACTAAAAGATATGAGCAAAATAAAAATCGGGAATAACATTGATGACATTAATAATACAATAAGAAATGCATTACAAAAAAATACAATTACCCTTAATAAAAACAATAAATTCATACCCAAACCATGGTGGACAAAAGAAACAGAAAAACTCTTTAGGTTAAGGAATGCAGCACGTAAAAAATTCAATCATTACAAAACAATAGAAAATGGTGAGCTAATATCAATCGCTGACAAAAATTTAAGAGAACATATAAAAATAAAAAAGAAAGAAAATTTCCAAAAACTAATCAATGAAATATCAAATACTGATAATAAAACAATGTGGGAAAAAATTAAAAATCTAAAAAAATACAATTCTGAAAAGAAGGTCAACAATACTTGGAACCCTGACGATTCAAAAAAATATTTAGAATACATTGCCAGAGATTCCAACCAAACAACAACACATACATACACATACGACACTGAAAGTATACCGAAAGAATTCAACTTAGAGAATTTCCTAAACTTTCTTAATACCAGGAAGGTGGATTCTGCAAAAGGTACAGACCAAATATCATATCGAATGCTACTGCAGCTACAACACTCGGAAAAAATCAATCTATTCAATACATTACTGAAGACTTGGCAAAATGGAGAGTTCCCAAATAAATGGAGAGAAGTGAAGATTATACCTTTTCCTAAAGCTAACGACACTATGGGTATATATAAACATAGACCTATTTGCTTATTGTCAGTATTGGCAAAAACAATAGAAGGACTACTGAAAATTCATATTGAGAATCAAGTCATGGAAAATGGCCTCCTACCGAATAGATCTTACGGATTTAGAAAACATCACTCAACAGCACAATGTATCAATGACTTGATTAACACTATAGCACTATACAAAAGCGAAAAAAATCACGTCATGGCTGCATGTATAGATGTAGAAAAAGCCTACGACTCAGTAGAAATTAATACATTGGAAAAAATTTTGAATTCAACAAATATAGACAAAAAGGTAATATACTGGATTATTTCATTTCTAAAAAATAGAACACTTATTCTAAATAATATAAAAATCAACACCAAGAACGGATTAGCACAAGGTAGCGGACTCAGTCCCACACTATTCAACTTATATACAGCGCAACTACATGAAATAACAAACGAAAATTGCAAAATGTTCCAATTTGCAGACGACTTCTTCTTAATATGCGTGCATAAAAAGCAAGAAAACACCCAAACATTACTGAAAGAAAAAATAAATGAATTTATTATAGAATGTAATAAACTTAATCTTAATATAAACCTTAATAAAACAAAAACAATCTACTTTAACCAAAGAAACACACAAATCAACATTCAGATTAACAACATACCAATAGAACAAGTTAAAAATATCAAATACCTTGGAAGATTCATCAGCAGCAATAACTCATGTACACAACACACTAATGAAATAGTAAACAAAACCAATAAAACATGTCAATTTTTGAGTATCATCAGTGGATGCAAATATGGTATAACACCAACAAAAGCACTAAATTTATACAAAGCCTTTGCAAGAGCCAAAATGGATTACGCGGCATCCACATTTGCAAATATTTCCAAAAAGGCATTACAAAAATTATCAGTATGCAACAATTCGAACATTAGAAGATGTCTGGGTTTAATTCGATCAACACCTACACATGTATCGTACCATATGGCGGCAGAGATGCCAACCAGTTATCGACTAGAGATGGCAACAGCAAAAGAAATGATAAAATGTATCGCATATAATCTACCGGCAAAAGATATAATTCTTAATGACAAGTTATGTAAAAACACAAGCTATTATAAAATATATCATAAATACAGACACATATTACAAAATATAGCGACAATTAATACACCAATACAACAAACTAACAAAATAGTACTTATTAAGGAATTTTTTAATAATGGAAAAAACAAAAAAGAAACCAACCAAGATATAATAAATCAATAATACAATGAAAAGATACAAAAACTAAAAACACAACAATTCGAAATCATACACACAGATGGATCAATAAAAGAAGATATAACCGGTCTAGCAATTGTACATGAAAAAACCAATACAATCAAAGCTTACTATTGCAATAAAAAAATGGCATCAATGACGGCAGAACTCATTGCAATACAAAAAGGTATCGAATTTGCCATACAACACAACTTCAAAAGAATTGCCATTTTAACAGATAGCTTAAGCAGTATTTTATCTCTAAAAGACAGTGAAAGCAATAACCACATAATTCAAGAAATTAAAAAAATCATTAACTTCTCATCGATAGAAACCGTAGAAATCCATTATATTCCAGCACATAATAACATATCAGCAAATGAAAAAGCAGACAAAGCGGCAAAGGATGCATATCAAAATGGAGAAAGAATTAATATATATTGGACTATCAAAGACGCTATTAACGAAATTAAAAATAGAATATTAGAAGATTGGGATACAGAATATAAAGGAAAAATTCAACATAAAGGAAAAGAATGTGGACAAATGTTTCCAGAATTACTGAAAAAACCATGGTTCCACAAAAAAAATTTACAACTAGAACCCATAGAAATTAAAGAAATTAACAGGATATTAACTAACCATACTTTCTGTAAAGATACCTTATTCAAAATGAATGTTTACCAAAATAACAACTGCGAAACTTGTAATATAACAGAAGATACGAACCACGTAATATTCAAATGCAAAAAATACGATAACATAAGAAACAAATATCCGATATTACAATCCAAAAAATCAATAATCGAATTATGCAAAGCATATGGAGAAAAAGTGTTCAAGACCATCTCTAGTTATACTAAACAATGCAAAATTGACTTATAACAAGGAAAATTAATGGTAAATTTGGTGATGGCGATATAGCTAGTGAGCTGGCCAAATAAGTCTTCTATCTTTACAATTCGTAAAGGGAATGAAGTAACGTTAAAACAACAAAAAAAAAAAAAAATGTTATATAAATATTCCTTTCGGTGGGGGGAAAGGTGTTATAAATATACGTACAAACTAACCTTAAGCATTGAAATCGATATTTGTAATAAGCATTATAATCGATACTAGCATTAACTAACATCTCTATTTATTAAATAAAGTCAGTTCTAATACAGAGTTACAACAGTAGTTTTAATAGTTTTTCTTTGAGATGATACTTAAAAACAAAATGCATATATTATTCCGTTTTAACGATCCAAATTTTCATCACCTCGCGGGAAACGTATGAAAAACCATTTAGCCGCGCTTCACTTCGATTTACTTCGAATCACTTCGATTTTTCAGCCGCTTCACTTCACTTTAAAATTTGGCGGTGACAACACTGCTATGTATGATCTATAAGAGATTGTTAATATGTTAACTGAATAACAAAGAAAATTCCAAATACTCCCTCTCTCGCTCTCTGCAATTCGGGTCCAGCCATTCAACTTCGTCAAGCACAAACGGTGTTGAAGGCAATGGTAACAACAGAGCCGAAGCCATAAAGCTTCGTAAATATTTTTACTTTTTTTTTAGATATGAATTAACCAATATTTTCGTTAACATAACAAATATACACGTTGGGGAAACCAACTTTCTGTTTGATATTGATTGTTACCAAAATATTGGTTAATGGTACAATGAAAATGTACATATTACATTTTTTCCTTTTGACATGAATAAATCAACCAAGAAGTTGGTTGAAAAAACCATTGTACTTTTTTCTCTGTGTATGTATATAGCATTTTCTGGTTAAATTAAACCTTAAAAAGAGGGATGGTTTTGTTTACATTTTCCTCTTCAAAGTCTTTAATTTTTTTTTTTAACGCATAACATTAATTAATTAACAAAAGAACAACAAATAGGAATTAAATACTTCACTTATATATATAGCATTTTTTGGTTAAATTAAACCTTTTTCAATTTAAAATTTGCATTTGATTTGAAAAAGGTTTCATTTGACTTGAAAACGCTATAGTAATAAAACTAAAAGTAGTACATTTGTTTCTTAGCATCTTTGGCGCTGACTACGCCATTTCCAGATGGATTTTAGAAAGCGTTAACTGGATTTTAGAAATGTCAATTGGATTTTAGAAAGAGGAAATTGGATTTTGGAAATCTCAATTGGATTTTAGAAAGGCGAAATTTGATTTTAGAAATGTCAATTGGATTTTAGAAAGGGGAAATTGGATTTTAGAAATGTCAAGTGGATTTTAGAAAGGGGAAATTGGATTTTAGAAATGTCAGTTGGATTTTCGAAAGCGTGAATTGGATTTCAGAATGTGCGTGTAAAATAAATTTTACACATAATTTTTCGAACAGAAATTCTTTATTGCGTATGAAATTATAATGTACATATACGTAATTATATAAATTTTCGAAAATCCAATTTACAGTTTCTAAAGTCCAATTTCCCTTTTCTAAAATCCAATTAACATTTCTAGAATCCAATTTTCCCTTTCTAAAATTCAATTGACATTTCTAAAATCCAATTTCCCCTTTCTAAAATCCAATTGACATTTCCAAAATCCAATTTCGCCTTTCTAAAATCCAATTGACATTTCTAAAATCCAATTTTCCAGTTGACGCTTTCTAAAATCCACCTGGAAATGGTGTAGTACATAAGGTACATTGTTTATACATTTCATTAATGTAAAATACCGATAATCAGAAGGCACACTGTTTAAACATTTCATTAATGTAGAATACACTATTCTTTAAATAAATCAAAAAACAAAAAAATACGAAGAATTTCAGTTATGGGGGAGGATAGGTATGGGCCTGCTGAGCACAGAACAATTTTTTTTTTAATTATTTGTATGGTTACGTTTTTGAGATAACGGTAATTTTGTGTTTTTTGTTATCACTTTATTCAAAAATTATGTTCGCTGGAGTTACGCTTCTAACAATATACAACTTGTAGTAATTGAACCACATCTCGCTAAATTACATCTGGTCAATGTCGAAATTTTTTATTTTTTGCGATTTTTGAAAAAGTTTTGATTTTCAAATTAAGTTTTTTATAAAAACTTGTAAAAATCAGAAGTTTAATTTTTTAAAAATTCGCCCGTTTAATTGTTAACGTAATATCAAGGATATCTGATAAAAACATTATTTTTAGCGATTTCTTCAATGTGAAACAAAAAGGATATTTTATGGACGAAAAACTCGGTTAGATGACATCCGTGTATAGACAAAAGATAAAATTTGTTTGTGACTTCACCCTCTCATAGGGTTAGCGTTAATTAGAGGTTGAGTAAACGGCCCTTAAGCTAAAGATATAGATACCTATGTATTGTGGAACGATTTTTCGTCATCCCTTGTGAAAAAATCGTTCCACAATAAATCATATTCCTACCCCGTCGGAAAACCAAGCAAAAAAAGGAATAATGAAAATTACTTAACTATTCCTTGTCATTTTATATCAGAAAATTTCAAATTGCGAGTAGCTGTACTGTAGACACAAAAGCTGCTGTTAGATACAAATCATTCCGCAGCTAATATATTGGAAACCTTGCACCATGTTCCATGCGAGTTACCGTGTTTTGCACCTTCAATGAATTTAGCTGTGCGAGCAAATTGTTTCTTATTTTAAAGGCAGTACTATTGAATATGAGAATTTTAAGGCCGCGCAAGAAGTCTATAGTGTTTTGCGCAAAAAAAGTTGTAAAACGACGCCCTATACACGGATGAGTCATATAACCGAGTTTTTAGTCCATAAAATATCCTTTTTGTTTCACATGAAAGAAATCGCTAAAAATAATGTTTTTATCAGATATCTTTGATATTACGTTAACAATTAAACGGGCTAATTTTTTAAAAATAATTTTTTTCTGATTTTTACAAGTTTTTATAAAAAACTTAATTTGAAAATCAAAACTTTCAAAAATCGGAAAAAATTAAAAATTTTGACATTGACCAGATGTCATTTAGCGAGGTGTGGTTCAATTACTTAAAGTTGTATATCGTTAGAAGCGTGGATTTTAGTCGCCTCTTACGACAGACATTCCTTAGCACGGGTATATTCTAAGCCCCCTAACCCGCTGGGGTATTAATTTGACCAATTTTATATCGAAATCCAACTCCTCCCTAACACTCAGTATTCTTCTCTTGGGATAACTTTAAATAAAATCATAGGAAAATGAAATTTCTTTCTGAAATATTTTGAGCTAATGCTGAGCAAACGATTTAGCCAAAAATTCGTATATAATTACGTATTATTATGCGAAAATTCATATTTTACATGGCAACGTCGCAGCGTGGATTTCATTTTGCTATAACTCTGAAAAAAAAAGCATTGAAAAATTAAAATTCTTTCTGAATGATAGTGAACTAATGATGAGCAAACGATTTAGCAAAAAAAAAAATATTTTTTTGCAGATTTTTCATTTGGTGGCTCTAATCCCGAAATTTTTAATTTTTTGCAGATTTTTTTTTGCAGATTTTTCATTTGGTGGCTCTAATCCCGAAATTTTTAATTTTTTCAATAACCTTTAGATTAATGATAGCACAAGGAAATTTCTTCCTAAGCGAATCTAAACTAAGGATGAGCAAACGATTTAGCAGAAAAAAATATATTTTTTTTTTTTGATTTTTCGAAATCCCGAAATTTTTTTTCCCATTAATTTTGTATTGAAAATTTTAAAAATTAAATTTCTTCCTGAAATATCCTTAACTAACGATGAGCAAACGATTTAGCTAAAAAAGTCGTACGTAGTTATGTATTTCTACGCAAAAAATCATATTTTACAGTGCCAACGTGCCACCGTAAATTTCATTTTGCAATAACTTAAAAAAAAAACGCATCGGAAAGGAAATTTCCGCTTTATTTATTCTCAACTAATGATGAGCAAACGATTTAGCCAAAAAAATATTGTTTTTGTTTTCGATTTTTCGTTTAATAGTACCAATCCCGAGATTTTTTTCTTTTTCAATAACTTTTTGAGTAATGATAGCAATAGGAAATTTCTTCCTAAGCGATTCTAAACTAACAATGAGCAAACGATATAGCCAAAAAAAAATCATGTTTTGTGATTATTTTTTTTTCGGGATGCTCATCCCGAAATTTTTTTTCGCAATAACTTTTTGTGTAAAAACGGGAGAACAGAATTTCTTTTTGAATAATCTTAAGCTAAAGAAAAAAAATCCTGCGTACCTACTTATTATTTCAAGAAAACTCCTATTGAGCAATACCGAAAAATTTCCTTTTCACATAACTTTAAAAATAAGAATCGGAAAACAAAAATTCGTCTTAATTTATTCTTAATTAATGATGAGCAAACGATTTAGCCAAAAAAATTAATTTTTTTCGGTTTTTTTGGGGATAAGTGCTGATCCCGAAAAAATTTGTTTTTTGAATAACTTTTTATATAAAAATGGGAATAACAAATTTTTTCCTGTATTATCTTAAACTAATGATGAGCAAACGATTTAGCCAAAAGAATCGTACGTATCTACGTATTCCTTCAAGAAAATGCGCATTTGGCTGTGCAAAAAAAAGTGCAAAAAAATTTTTTTTGCAATAACTTTTGAAGAAAACCTGAGCAAACGAAACTATTTTCTGAGCAAACGTGAGCAAACGATGAGCAAACGATTTACATATTTTTTACAAAAAAAATCGCATTTGGATGTGCCAACTTCACAGGGCTACAATTGAAAAATTTCTGCAACGCATTTTTTCACAATCGAATCATCCAAAAAAAAGACAAAAACGGCTAAATATTTATTTCAATACTGAATCAAGCAATAACAAATAATTAGAAAAAATTAAAAAAATAAAAATGGACGAGAATAGCGAGGGACAAGAGCGTCCCTCTGCCAACCAACATCGAAGAAGCAATTGTAAAATAAGAAAGAAATTACCAGAGAATTCGGAAAAAATAACAAATATGGACATATCTAACCAGATGGAAAACAAAAACGATCTAAAATATGATGAGTACCATAAAGGACCATACTATGTATACATTGACACCAAAATGAACAATAATGAGAGGACGGCAATAATTGCAGTAAAAATATCTAACATTTTAAAAAAGCTAAACTACAAGGAGGTGAAGGAAGTGAACAAAATCGGATTTGGAAGAGTTAAAATAACGTGTGAGAATAGGGAAACGGCAAACAAAATAAGCAAAGACAAAGAAATAATAGACAAGGGATACGATCCAAAAATCCTAACTCACTGTTTGGCAAAACCAGGTATAGTATTCAATATACCTGTACATTTATCCATTGCTGAATTTGAAGAGGGAATAACCACGGAAATAGATATATATAAAATAGAAAGAATCGAAATAAGAGACAAAGAAGATAAGAACATTAAATACACAACAAAAAGACTTAAAATTTTCTTCAAAGGCCAAATCATACCTAATGAAATAATATACGAACATACAATAGTACCCGTTTAACCATTTGTATCATTAACGCAATGCTACAGATGCTTTAGGTTCAACCATTTCTCCCAACAATGCAAAGAAAAAGAAAAGAGATGTATCAAATGTTTTCAAATACATGATGTAACAGAGACGTGTAAAATGTTAAAATGTATTAACTGTGAATATGAACACGCACCAACAGCAAAAGACTGCCCGGCACGCGTAAAAGCTTTCATCATCAAAAGAACAATGACAATAGACAACCTTGCATTCAAGGATGCAAGAAAGAAAGTTACTAACATATTGGGGAACAGATTTGACTTACTCGAGGGGTACGATCAACAATTCCCACAAACCCTAAACCAAAACCACAATAATACAAAAAAAGACAAATGATTCAACCTCATATATACATAAATTAGTACCGTATTCAAAAGTAGTTAAAAATACTAACAAAAACATACAAAGGGAAGAATAAAACGCTATAAACACCAGGAATGAGTGGCGTGAAGCAATTAAACCGATACCTGAAATTACAATACAAGCAAATAAAATAAAAGACACAAGAAACCTTTAATAAAATTAATCTAGAAATTACTAAACATTTAGCAACAAACATAAACGATAGGCTCAATTGCAATACTATGGATCTACTAACAAACATTCGTGCAGCACTTAATCAAGTAAATATACTTTTGGACACTACGTTAATAGCGAATAATAATAATGGATAAACAAATAAAAATTTTACAATTTAACATACAAAGTCTAAGGAAAAAGGGCAATAAAGAACTATTAGAATTATTCATGGTTAAAAATGAAATAGACATTGTAATACTTGCAGAAACATGGTTGAAAGATAATACAGATAACAATATCAATACAGATAACATTCCCACGACAGCCGGTTCTACGCACCGGAATGACTCGGGGTTCCCCCGACCAAGGGCTGTTATTTCGGTCTAACCCTGTTTAGACCGGCACGAAAAACTCACAGATTAAGTCCTCTGGAGCAATACCTGGCAGCAGGATTGCTCATAATATTATTGATCTCATCAGGAATCGAGCAAAACCCTGGCCCCATATACACATGCTGCGTGTGTCAGAGGAGACTTCACCCAAATGCAACATCAGTTAGATGTAACATTTGCAATGGGTGGAGCCACCTCAGAGGCTGCTCAGGTCTCAAAAGTCATAAAGATTGGTAAACCAATTTCATTTCCCCATGCTGCGCCCGCCCAACAACATCGGCGACAATACGCACAACACCACCAATACATGTTGCACCACCTATGCATCATGTGCAACTGACACAGGCGGCAACAACACAGCATAGCTATGCATTGCGCAGCAGGGGCAACAACATTCAACAACCACCACCACTTCACAGACTGGGCAGACTCAGGCTGGTGTAGCATTACATAAATACACCGCACTTACAGTTGTTGTCATGTACACATAATTTATGTGTACATGTATACCGCACACGTTGCCAAAACAAACTGACCCAAATAAATTCCGTTAAACCCCAGCGGGAGTTTAACATCAAATATACACACCGCCACACATGGCACCTCCAGTTACATTTGTTGCATTTTGTCAAGTGCATTGCCCGAGCAGTCACAATGACCAACTGAGCGACAGCGTCAGTTTGTCAATGTGCACTGACGAAATATTTATGATTCACATACATCATACAATTCATTTTCACACTCGGACTACGATTGTTTCAATTTACTAGATGGCGATCCGACAGTTTGGGTTATCCTTATGAATAAAAATTTGCTGAAAAGCGAAATAATTCATAAGGATTAAGCCCCTTTTTTTTCAAAAATTTTTCAATTTGAATTGATACATGCCAGTGAACTGCACAAGCAGATTGAATTTTCAAACAGATTGTTTTGTACAAGCAAGCAACGAAACAAACAATCTAAGCGCCGCTTGTAACCTAACAATCACAAGCGCGCTTGGGATTGTTTGCATTTTTTCAATCTAAGCACTGCTTAGTTTGTTTAAAAGCAAACAAGCTCTTGCTTGTTTGTTTAAAAGCAAACCAAGCTAGCGGTTGCTTGAAAAAAAAAATTCAATCATTTTCAAGCAAATTTCAATCAAAAGCAAGCAGGCTGGAGGAGATTTTCAATCAGCGTTCATTTCGCTTTTTAAAAAGCAGATTTAAGAAGATCTTTCAATCATTGGATGTGAAGGAATAGGCGCACAGAAATGGAAGATGAACTCAATTCTACCAGTATTTTTCTGCAGATAATTGTAAGAAAATGAAGGACAAAGCCTTTTGTACATATTTAAGCATGCATATACCCTGCAAAAATTCCTGGTTGTTGACAAATCAGGTCTAAAATAGGTGTATGCTGGCAGGGCTGCTTCTGTTATGCACTCACTCTGTCTACTCCTAACTTTCTAATACATGACATCAACAAAAGAAAATCAGCCTTATTTCAAGCCTTACGCCAAACAAATTTGCTACCTTTATAATTTTTTGGCCTTATTTCTAAGCCTTTAAATTTGCTGTTTAATTCTTAAATAAGGCTAAAATAGTTTGATGGTTATGTCCGCAAATTTTGCGACCAGCAGTTTTTATATGTAAATAGTCTTGTCGAAATGTTCAACATTCGACCCAAAAAAAAAAAAGAAAATTTGTATGTATGCACATAAATGTATGTTTATGAGTACGACATTGAAATTCCCAAAGGAACTAAGAAATTATGGAAACAAATAACTAGCGGGAATGTGACAAAAATGCAAGTAGCTTAATTGTCATTAGATTCTCACCAGCTTGTAAGTGGTCAATTGAGTAATCATTCCAATGAAACTACTGCTGTATGTAGTATTATTATAAGCAAATTCACTTTTGAAACATGGAATTTAAAGAAAATCTGCCATCATTGTACCTGAAAGAGTAGGCGCACAGAAATGGAAGATTAGCTCAAATCTGATCTAGTATTTTTCTGCAGATAATTGTAAGAAAATAAAGGACAAAACCTTTTGTACATATTTAAGCATACATATACCCTGCAAAAATTCCTGGTTGTTGACAAATCAGGTCTAAAAAAGGTGTATGCTGGCAGGACTGCTTCTGTTATGCACTCACTCTGTCTACTCCTAACTTTCTAATACATGACATCAACAAAAGAAAATCAGCCTTATTTTAAGCCTTACGCCATACAAATTTGCTATCCTTATAATTTTCTGGCCTTATTTCGGAAGACTTTAAATGTGCTGTTTAATTCTTAAATAAGGCTAAAATATTTTAGTGGGTATGTCAGCAAATTTTGCGACCAGCAGTTTTTATATGTAAATGGTCTTGTCGTCGAAATGTTCCACATTCGACCAAAAAAAAAAAGAAAATTTGTCTGTATGCACATACCACATGTATGTATGTATATTAGAGTGGCCCTTATTTTCGAAAGTCGGAAATTTGCATGTGTTACCCCCTGATATGTTTTTGTTTAATAAAACAATAATACCCTGAAAATTTTGGCCCGATTGAACAACTCTAACCCATGCCACAACGAGTTGAAGTTGAAAAATTATCAACATCACTTTTAGTAAGCGCTGCTTTTGGTTATGCCGCGATAAATATATGTATGTGCGAAAACCTATCTGAGATGTTTACAAGTTTGAATTTGCATAAAATTAATCAAAATACTTTTATTATTTTACCGTTGCAATTGCTTGAGTAGCAAGAATCGTAGAAGATGTATGTACGTATGTAGATGACATTAAATTTTGGTTCTCACGTATAAAGCAACATAGTATTAAAACAAAAAAATCAAACATTTCACTTAAGAATTGTATATTAATTTAAAATCATAGTCCATATTATTTTCTTCCAATACAATAATTTTAAAATGTGCAACTGGTGAAGTCAGTTAACTGAAGGACATGCCGCGCATAGGTACCTTTTTAGCACAAAGTGAGTTTCTGTCGGCATTGGGAAAGTTTGTGTCCGTATCATGGTCACTTTACGCGTAGTCAGCGTAACTACCGTTTCAAAATGCTTCACAAATATAATATCGGTTTCCCATTCCTCTTCCTCTAGGCATTTTGTAAAAATTTCATCCAAGGAAACACTTAGAAAATTAAGTTTCCAATTTTCTACATTTGCACACCATTTTAATTGAATTCTGATATAAAAATAAGAAAAGTTTCAAAATAAAATTTTGTCACAAAAATCACCTCCATAAGGTCCCTGGACTGTGGTATTTAGGTACTTTTGTCGGTGGATACCTAGTGAAATTCTATGGCGAACAATTTTCTATAACTATTTAACCCTCTAACGACCTTCGAACTTTTGCGGACTTTCTAAAAAAGGAGTAAAAGCGACGTCATCGTCGGAGAGTTAGAGGGTTAAAGTAGTATACAAAGTTACAGCTATTGCAATTGTTTGAGGGTTTTACACTGTGGATATTTCTTTCATTCTGTGTGAGAATTAGCTTGCTCAAAAGTGCTGTTGCAAATTGTTATGGACAAATGAAATAACCCGCAGTGTGTTGGGACTTATTTCATTTCCTTCTTTGGGAGTTATTTAATTCCTTTTATGTGGGAGTTATTACACTGCTCCGCAAGCGCTTTCAATGGACTTTCAAGAGAATTAAAGTTCTGAATTGAATCTGAATTTCTTATTTGTGTACGTATGCATGAAAAAAATGTACCATTACACTAATAGAGGGCACTTATTTTTAAAATTTCCCATATAAATATGTATGTACGAGTACATGAAAAATATATATTAAAAATTTCAATTTTCTTAAATTATTTGTATATATGAGTAAATAAGGATCCATGACTTTTTATTACTTCAATATATAGAATATCAGTACATATTTTTTATTCATAAATCATTTATTTGTGGAGCCTAATAAATAACAACATTGTAATCTATTAAAACTCAAAATATAAGAGAATTCGTCCAATATAAACGTCCACAGAATCATATAACCCTTGGTTCATTATTTCAACACATTGTGGCACGGGTTGACGTTGCCCAATCGCGCAAATATTAAACAGGGAATATTTTCTTCGTACATGAAACCATTTCAGGGGGTAACGTCTCAAAAAAGTGGAAAAAATTTTTTTCCATAGGCGTAAGGGCCACTCTAATGTATATACATTCTGTTTTCTATACGCATCAGTATTTTATCCTTTTGTCAACAGAGGAAAATATTTTTGTATGTAAATATGTACATATGAATGACCTTGTGTAATTACCTATCCTCTATTTGCAAAGGCGTCAATATTCTAACCTTTTTGTATTCTATACCTACTTTGTTAAAAAACCAAAATATACATATGTATGTATATATATGTATGGCATTCTACCTACTTTTGTAACAGACCAAAATACATATCCCGGAAAAAAAATGTGCGAATAATCCCGATAGAGATTTATCCCGGATTGATCTCTTTCGGGAACAATGAGTCCACAATTAGGCCTCGATTTTTCCCGAACGGGTATAAATGTAAATTAATCCCTTTCATACCGAACGGGAAAAATCAATTACAATTATACACTCAATACTGACTATTTAAAAAATTTTTAATTTATTGAATAGATTTTTTTACAAAAGTAAAACTTATTGTAAAATATTTAAATAGGCATGAACATTTATAATTTTTAAAGAAATTTTATAAGAAACAGCCTTGGCTAACAACTTTGAAAAATTCTTCACATGTCTTTTACACTCGCATAATGCATTCTAAAAACTTAAAATATTTTCAGAAAATACTTAATTTTTTTAAAAGATTTCACTACACGATAAAAGCTAATTCTATAAACTTTCTTCTAATATACATATATAACAATTTATAAATTTTAGACATTTTCATAAAAAATAGCCTTGGCTTACTACTTTGGATGAAAGCGATTAATCTACATTTGTACCTGTTCGGGTATACAAATTGAACAATTAGTCTCTTCAAAGGACATTCTCGAATAAATACGATCAATTCGCTCCATATAAAGGGATGTAAACTTGTATTAGTCGCATGCTCCCTTGCGATTGATCCCGGACACGTCCCGGAGAAATCGCATTTTTTGCAGGTATATTTACGTTCGCCGGACATTCCACTTTGCTCATAAAAACTCATAAAAACACACTCATGCATATGTACATATGTGCATACCAGTGAACTGCACAAGCAGATTGAATTTTCAAACAGATTGTTTTGTACAAGCAAGCAACGAAACAAACAATCTAAGCGCCGCTTGTAACCTAACAATCACAAGCGCGCTTGGGATTGTTTGCATTTTTTCAATCTAAGCACTGCTTAGTTTGTTTAAAAGCAAACAAGCTCTTGCTTGTTTGTTTAAAAGCAAACCAAGCTAGCGGTTGCTTGAAAAAAAAAATTCAATCATTTTCAAGCAAATTTCAATCAAAAGCAAGCAGGCTGGAGGAGATTTTCAATCAGCGTTCATTTCGCTTTTTCAAAAGCAGATTTAAGAAGATCTTTCAATCATTGGATGTGAAGGAATAGGCGCACAGAAATGGAAGATGAACTCAATCCTACCAGTATTTTTCTGCAGATAATTGTAAGAAAATGAAGGACAAAGCCTTTTGTACATATTTAAGCATGCATATACCCTGCAAAAATTCCTGGTTGTTGACAAATCAGGTCTAAAAAAGCTGTATGCTGGCAGGACTGCTTCTGTTATGCACTCACTCTGTCTACTCCTAACTTTCTAATACATGACATCAACAAAAGAAAATCAGCCTTATTTCAAGCCTTACGCCAAACAAATTTGCTACCTTTATAATTTTTTGGCCTTATTTCAAAGCCTTTAAATGTGCTGTTTAATTCTTAAATGAGGCTAAAATAGTTTGATGGGTATGTCCGCAAATTTTGCGACCAGCAGTTTTTATATGTAAATAGTCTTGTCGAAATGTTCAACATTCGACCCAAAAAAAAAGAAAATTTGTATGTATGCACATAAATGTATGTTTATGAGTACGACATTGAAATTCCCAAAGGAACTAAGAAATTATGGAAACAAATAACTAGCGGGAATGTGACAAAAATGCAAGTAGCTTAATTGTCATTAGATTCTCACCAGCTTGTAAGTGGTCAATTGAGTAGTCATTCCAATGAAACTACTGCTGTATGTAGTGCTGCCAGCATACTCCTTTTTTAGACCTGATTTGTCAACAACAAGCATTTTTGCAGGGTATATGTATGCTTAAATATGTACAAAAGGTTTTGTCCTTATTTTCTTACAGTTATCTGCAGAAAAATACTAGATCAGATTTGAGTTAATCTTCCATTTCTGTGCGCCTACTCTTTCAGGTACAATGATGGCAGATTTTCTTTAAATGCCATGTTTCAAAAGTAAATTTGCTTATAATAATACTACATACAGCAGTAGTTTCATTGGAATGATTACTCAATTGACCACTTACAAGCTGGTGAGAATCTAATGACAATTAAGCTACTTGCATTTTTGTCACATTCCCGCTAGTTATTTGTTTCCATAATTTCTTAGTTCCTTTGGGAATTTCAATGTCGTACTCATAAACATACATTTATGTGCATACATACAAATTTTCTTTTTTTTTTGGGTCGAATGTTGAACATTTCGACAAGACTATTTACATATAAAAACTGCTGGTCGCAAAATTTGCGGACATACCCATCAAACTATTTTAGCCTTATTTAAGAATTAAACAGCACATTTAAAGGCTTGGAAATAATGCCAAAAAATTATAAAGGTAGCAAATTTGTTTGGCGTAAGGCTTGAAATAAGGCTGATTTTCTTTTGTTGATGTCATGTATTAGAAAGTTAGGAGTAGACAGAGTGAGTGCATAACAGAAGCAGTCCTGCCAGCATACACCTTTTTTAAACCTGATTTGTCAACAACCAGGAATTTTTGCAGGGTATATGCATGCTTAAATATGTACAAAAGGCTTTGTCCTTCATTTTCTTACAATTATCTGCAGAAAAATACTGGTAGAATTGAGTTCATCTTCCATTTCTGTGCGCCTATTCCTTCACATCCAATGATTGAAAGATCTTCTTAAATCTGCTTTTTAAAAAGCGAAATGAACGCTGATTGAAAATCTCCTCCAGCCTGCTTGCTTTTGATTGAAATTTGCTTGAAAATGATTGAATTTTTTTTTTCAAGCAACCGCTAGCTTGGTTTGCTTTTAAACAAACAAGCAAGAGCTTGCTTGGAAATTTTTCAATCAGCTTGTTTCGCTTTTAAGCAGATTGAAAAAATTGTAAACAAGCTATTGCTTGTTTGTTTAAATGCAAACCAAGCAAGGGAGAGATTGGAAAAAAATTTCAGGCGCTAGAAAGGGCAAACAAGCTGCTTGTGCAGATCACTGGTGCATACATACAAATTTTCTTTTATTTGGAGACAAAAGGGTGGATTGTTGAATGTTTCGACAAGACCATTTACATATAAAAAGTATTGGTTGCAAAATTTGCGGATATACCCACCAATAACGAAATAAGGCCACAGAATTATAAGGATAGCAAATTTGTATGGCGTAAGGCTTAAAATAAGGCTGATTTTCTTTTGTTGATATTATGTATTAGAAAGTTAGGAGTAGACAGAGTGAGTGCATAGCAGAAGCAGTGCTGCCAGCATTCTCCTTTTTTAGACCTGATTTGTCAACAACAAGCATTTTTGCAGGGTATATGTATGCTTAAATATGTACAAAAGGTTTTGTCCTTTATTTTCTTACAATTATCTGCAGAAAAATACTAGATCAGATTTGAGTTAATCTTCCATTTCTGTGCGCCTACTCTTTCAGGTACAATGATGGCAGATTTTCTTTAAATTCCATGTTTCAAAAGTGAATTTGCTTATAATAATACTACATACAGCAGTAGTTTCATTGGAATGATTACTCAATTGACCACTTACAAGCTGGTGAGAATCTAATGACAATTAAGCTACTTGCATTTTTGTCACATTCCCGCTAGTTATTTGTTTCCATAATTTCTTAGTTCCTTTCGGAATTTCAATGTCGTACTCATAAACATACATTTATGTGCATACATACAAATTCTCTTTTTTTTTTTTGGGTCGAATGTTGAACATTTCGACAAGACTATTTACATATAAAAACTGCTGGTCGCAAAATTTGCGGACATACCCATCAAACTATTTTAACCTTATTTGAGAATTAAACAGCACATTTAAAGGCTTAGAAATAAGGCCAAAAAATTATAAAGGTAGCAAATTTGTTTGGCGTAAGGCTTGAAATAAGGCTGATTTTCTTTTGTTGATGTCATGTATTAGAAAGTTAGGAGTAGACAGAGTGAGTGCATAACAGAAGCAGTCCTGCCAGCATACACCTTTTATAGGCCTGATTTGTCAACAACCAGGAATTTTTGCAGGGTATATGCATGCTTAAATATGTACAAAAGGCTTTGTCCTTCATTTTCTTACAATTATCTGCAGAAAAATACTGGTAGAATTGAGTTCATCTTCCATTTCTGTGCGCCTATTCCTTCACATCCAATGATTGAAAGATCTTCTTAAAAATCTGCTTTTGAAAAAGCGAAATAAACGCTGATTGAAAATCTCCTCCAGCCTGCTTGCTTTTGATTGAAATTTGCTTGAAAATGATTGAATTTTTTTTTCAAGCAACCGCTAGCTTGGTTTGCTTTTAAACAAACAAGCAAGAGCTTGCTTGGAAATTTTTCAATCAGCTTGTTTCGCTTTTAAGCAGATTGAAAAAATTGTAAACAAGCTATTGCTTGTTTGTTTAAAAGCAAACCAAGCAAGGGAGAGATTGGAAAAAATTTCAAGCGCTTGAAAGGGCAAACAAGCTACTTGTGCAGATCACTGATACATGCAATAACATAGCCCCTATTTGGATAAACATTGGCTACGGTTTGCACCTACGGTTTGCAGGAGTCAGATAATAAGAGCTGGACAGCATATTTGTTTTTATCATGATCATGAGCTTCAGGCTTAGCAACTTCAACTTATGGTAGCAACTTCTGGTGGTAGATACATAGCAACCTCAGCTTATGTTTCATACTCGGCAGCGGCAACTCTAACTTCAAAGGACAAGGACCGGAGCAGCAACTATATGATTTAAAGTATATACATTAAGTAAAATTAATAAATGTTAGCAAGAATTTAGCAGCCTAACGGCCGCTACACCAAACAGCAATTAATTTTGCTTAGGGACATTTTAAACATACGTATATTTTTTGATATTAGGCTTTCGTTCTAAATAAAACTTTTCAATTTAATGAAAATTTGAGTAAATTTGAATGCTAGTTCGTACTTTAACGTACACTATCATATATTAGATACAAATTTTTAATTCGCTTTAAATATACATCCCTTATGGATAGTGCATTGCCCGATGACTTCAACTATGAGGCCTTAAACAAGATCGTAGACCAATTAGAGCGTGAAAACGCGGACATTACTCATAGATCGAGATATAGGTAGTAATAGGCATCAGCTTAACTGGTTAAGGCAATTTTGGGCTTACATAGGAATGGGCAGAGTCCCTCACCCCGAGAGTTTTACCCACCCCCCTTCGCAGCTTCAAACTTCTTCAATTGAACTGCAACGGGTTAACGGGAAATATCACAGCTATTACAGACTTCATGAATAGGTATGGCGTCCCTATAGCCGCGGTCCAAGAAACTAAGCTGACTTCAAACTCAGCTCTAGTCAGCCAAGCTGGCTATAACATCTACCGAAAAGACCGTGCTAGAGGTAACGGTGGAGGCTTCGCGTTCATCACGCACAACATGGTACAATATCGTCTTATCGAACCGGATATCGACCGCAGGGACGCTACCCTTGAATGTCAGGGCATAGCCATCCGATCCGGGTTTGCAGTTCTCCAGATCTTCAATGTTTACATACCCCCTGTCGCCTGCTGTCCTGCGGGCTATCTACCCAACATTAGCACGCTATTGAATGATAGTAGGTGACTTCAATGCACATCACGATCTTTGGCACTCATATCTGCCTATAGATCGGAGGGGGCATTATCTCGCAGAACAGATAGACGATTCGACATTCAGTGCGATGAACGACGACGCCCCCACACGGATTATGGGAAACTGCAGCAGCTCGCCAGACATCACTATTGCTAGCGCAAGTCTGATAAACAGCGTCAATTGGCGACCGACGCTGACATTAGCATCAGACCATCTTCCCATAATCATCTCAATAGAGACGCCAGCTGACTTCATTACAACGGACAAACAGACGTACATAAACTTTAAAAAAGCGGACTGGGACAGTTTTACAAAACATACAGAGAGCATCTTTGGAGCTCTCCCCACCCCAACCGATGTGCTTCGTGGAGAACACAAATTGCGCAAGGTCATTGCCAAAGCCTCTGCACGCTTCATCCCGGCAGGAAGGATACCAGTAATCCGACTAAACTTCCCAGGTGAAGCCTCTGCTCTGGCCCAGGAGCGAGACCAGATCCGCCAATCCGACCCGGGAGACCCCCGCATAAAGGACCTCAACCGGGAAATTCGAAAACTGGTAGATGAGCACAAACGGCAAAAGTGGAGGGAGCACCTAAGCACTTGTATTCTCTCAGGCGGGGCGAGCAAGCTATGGAATACCGTAAAAGCCCTATCCAACCCGACTAAACATAAGGACAAAGTGTCCATTATCTTTGAAGATAATGTTGAGTCGGTCCCGAAGAGATGTGCGAGCCTTTTTGGCCGGCAGTTCTTACCGCATCCTTCGGTGGATAGGGCCAAACGACGAATCCTCAGACGGCTGCGTAAAAAGTCAAATAATGACGCACCACTTGCTCTCTCAACCAGGGAGATTCAGTAAGCTATAAAGAATGCTAAAGCTTCAAAATCAGTCGGACCTGACGGCATATCCATGTTGATGCTAAAACACTTAGGACCGAATGGGGTAAGATTCCTGACGGAGGTACTCAATTTGTCTCTGACCACCCTTGTCATCCCCAACATCTGGAAGTTGGCAAGGATGGTCCCTTACTCAAACCGGGGAAACCTGCCAACAAAAGAGACTCATATCGACCGATATCGCTCCTTTCCCCGGTAGTAAAGACACTTGAGGCCACATTACTCCCATACTACAACGGACGTCTACGACTTGCGACACATCAACATGGATTCCGCAAAATGCATAGCACAACAACAGCACTAAACGCCATAAACACCCGGATAGTTCGTGGTCTTAACTAAAAACGCCCCTGCGAGAGAACGATCCTCGTGGCACTTGGCCTGTCGAAAGCCTTCGACACGGTCAATCACGCCACCCTATTGGAGGATCTTGGAAACTCGAACCTCTCTCAGAGACTAAAAAGGTGGACCGCAAACTATCTGAGTGGTCGGCAGGCATCGCTAGTCTTTAGGAACCAGGTCTCAAAACCTAGGAGAATAAAGCAGAGAGTCCCACAGGGCGGTGTATTATCCCCCCTGCTTTTCAACTATTATCTCTCCTGCCTCCCTCCCCCACCCGAAGGAGTAGACCTGATCTCCTATGCCGATGACTGCTCGATCATGGCCACTGGCACCGACATAGATAGCATGTGCTCTCGAATTAACGACTATCTCTCTGATCTCTCCTGTTACTTTGCGTGCCGCTCATTAGAGCTACAACCCACGAAGTCCGCCGCAACAAAATCCTCAAATCGCTAGCCGGCAGCACGTGGGGTAAAGACAAACCAACAATAATAGCAACGTATAAAGCAATCGGCCGGCCGGTCCTCAATTATGCATCGCCTATATGGTCGCCGGGGACTTCAAGAACACAATGGCAGAAACTCCAGGCCTGCCAAAACTCCCCCTTAGAACTGCCACAGGCAATCTCCTGATGGCTCCAGAACACCATCTACACCATGAGGCTATTATACTCCCGGTCTTAGAACACAACACCATGCTTAGCAAGCAGTTCTTGCTGGGATGCCACCGAAGAGGCCATCCCAATAGCCACCTGCTAGAACCGGAACCGCCTCCCCGGCACATCAGGATACATCTTCTCGACCTCACCCCAGAGGTTGAAAAATAAAACAACCATTCGACCCAACGGCTTACAGGCAGGCACTAAAGGAGATACACACCGACACCATCACCACATTCGTTTCAGTCCGTTCGCCATACAGAATATTGAGAGACCAATCGATAGGGTTGGTCCCCATATGAAAAAAAAAAGTTGTAAAAGTCCGCCCCTAAATTTGAAGCTTATGGTGAGAGGGTTAAGGGACACAAAAAAAAAATTTTTTTTTGACCTCGCGAAATACCGCCGAAATCGTTTTTTTATTATAACTTTGTTATTTTTCAACCGATTTTTAAAATTGATACGTCATTATTTTCGTATTTTGCAGCTCTACACTTCCTTCTAATGCTCTTTTGAGCTCTGAAGTCGTTTTCACATAGTTGGGTCAGCTAACTTATTTGTATGTCCATGAATTATCCTTTTTGTTTTGCCAAATGAAAGTGCTTCAAAATTCATGACAATGTTGCCTTTAAAGGGTTTTAATAAATTAATAAACAAAGAAGTTATGTCACTACGAATATTTAACGTAGCTATTATATAATTTATTTTTTTAAGCAATTCAATATATACAAAGTTGTAAAAGTCCGTCCCTAAATTTGAAGCTTATATTGAGAGGATTAAGGGACAAACAAAAATTTTTTTTCTGATCCCGCGAAATTCCGCCGAAATGGTTTTTTTCTTGTAACTTTGTTATTTAACATCCGATTTTTAAAATTGATACGTCATTACTTTCGTATTTCGAAGCTCCACATTTTCTTCTAATGTCCTTTTGAGCTCTGAAGTCAAATAACAAAGTTACAATAAAAAAACTATTTCGGCGGTATTTCGCGGGATCAGAAAAAATATTAAAAATTTTTTCTTTAATCCTCTCAATATAAGCTTCAAATCTAGGGTCGGACTTTTACAACTTTACATATACTGAATTGCTTAAAAAAAATAGTTAAATAATATCTACGTTAAATAACTTCTTTGTGACGTAACTTCTTTGTTTATTAATTTAGTAAAACCGTTTCAAGGCAACATTGTCATGAATTTTGAAGCACTTTCATTTGGCAATACAAAGAGGATAATTCGTGGACATACAAATAAGTTAGCTGACCCAACTATGTGAAAATGACTTCAGAGCTCAAAAGGACATTAGACTTCCTTCTAGAGCTTCAGAGCTTCAAAATACGAAACTAATGACGTATCAATTTTAAAAATCGGATGATAAATAACAAAGTTATAAGAAAAAAACAATTTCGGCGGTATTTCGCGGGGTCAAAAAAAAATTTTTTTTTTGTCCCTTAACCCTCTCAACATAAGCTTCAAATTTAGGGGCGGACTTTTACAACATTTTTTTTCGACCCTATCTAGAGACCAACCACCCCCCATAGCAGAAGAATTGGAGCTGCCGAGAGAAACACGCGTCACCCTAGCGCAACTACGATCAGGCTTTTGCAGCCGCCTGAACTCATATAGGGCCAGAATCGATGCCGAAATACCTAATACATGTCCGACATGTGGAGAGACGCCGCATGACACACAGCATCTCTTCTCATGTCCACTCAAACCTACTCACTTAACCCCCCTGTCCCTATGGACTAGCCCAAAAAATGCTGCCTCATTCCTGGGCCTCCCGTTAAGTGAGCCTGACGCCAATCTATGAGCCTATCGTGCCGACTAAGCAGGGCTTAGTACTGCTATAAGAACAACAACAACAATATCAATAACTATAATTTCATATACGCCAACAGAGAAGACGGATATGGGGGTGTAGCTATTTACATTAAAAAATACATTAAATTTTCCATATTTAAAACAACAAACTCCATAGAAAATATTGGTATCACAACCCTAAACCTTAAAAAAAATCTCAACATAATCAGCACTTACTGCCAACCTAATTGGTCAAGTACGCAATTCAAAATTGAAATAGAAAAACTATTCATTCATACAAGACAATTAAATAATATAACACTAATCGGAGGAGACCTAAATGCCAGAGCTTCACCTTGGGACACACAAATAACGAACACAAGGGGGAATATTTTACAAAATATTATAACAGATTATGGATCTATTCCCATCAATAATGGTGAAACCACATTCACCATTAATAACACTTCATCGGCAATTGATGTTACATTCATAAATAAAAATATCAACTACACTTGGAACACATCACACCAAATTACCAAAAATAACCATACACCTATTATAATTTCACTATAATATTAAAAGAAATAAGTAATATGACAATAGGTAATGATTTAGAAGATTTTAACAAGGATATGGAAAATAATCTTAAAAAACACACAGAAAGGAAAAGAATACGGTCAAATGTATCCGGAATTATTGAAAAAACTATGGTTTTACAAAAAAAAAAAAAAAAATCAATTAATACCCACAGAAATTAAAGAAATAAATAGGATCATACCTTCTGTAAAGACACCTTATTCAAAATGAAAGTCTATCACGACAATAATTGCGAAACTTAGAAAAACTAATCAATAAATTGGTGATGGCGATATAGCTCGTGAGCTGGCCAAATAAGTCTTCTATCTTTACTTATATGTAGAGGGAATGAAGTAACGTTAAAACAACAAAAGGCATAAGGGCACCGTCCGGTGAGCTAAAAAAAAAAAAGTGGGCGTGGTCCGCCTTTTTGTCCTGAGTTCAGTGATATACTTCTTTTTTGGTGCAAACGATTTTTTAGGGAGTTAGAGGGGGATGAAGTTAAAAAAAACTTTTTTTTAAAAGCCTATATCTTCCAAAATATTCACTCAATTTTTAAAATTAGGTATCGTTGGAAAGCTCATTTAAAGGCCTTTCATACGACGTATCAAAATTTTCGTAAATTCCTTACAAATTTTCTTAAAAAACAAAAAACTCAAATTTTGGTATTTTTTTAGGGAAAAATTTATTTTTTTTTGTGTTATTAAGTATATCAAAAATTATATTCATTTAAAAGAGTATAAAAATATCTTTCATTTCATATACTATTCTCTATAGCAAGACCTATATAATTAGCTATCGTGAAATGAAAAGATGTTTTAGTAGTTTTAAGTATACAGAGAACCATGAAAAAAGTTGTACAGTAGGCTTTTCTCACACACGAAGGGTGTACTACGCGGAAGGATATCACCGTGGCGGTAGCCACGGTTAGGGCACACGTCCGGACGGATGGCGTAGCCCAGGGTTATTTTTTATAAGCGCGGCCGAAGGCCGCCAATGCAGAAGTGTTCTGCGCAAAAGCACTGTGGACCGGACCATAGATATTGCTCCGCAAAGAGAATTCTGGCGGCTGAGGGTTATTTTTTATAAGCGCGGCCGAAAGCCCCAACACAAAAGCTGTTCTCCGCAAAAGTTGTTTCTTTATCTATCGAATTTATATGGAGAGTTACTAAACTTTAACCATAAATTCCTCGAAAACAAGGAAATTCCGGCGCCAAAATTTTACGGATTCAGAACACCCTTCCCCTCCCCTACCTCCCGGTAGAAGTCGTTTTTTTGGGGGCGCGTGACATTGGAAAGTTTCCCCGTACATGCTATTGCGGAAGTAGAATTCTGCCGGCTGAGGGTTATGTTTTTAAAGCGCGGCCTTCGGCTATTCGGAGTTCTGTATAAAAGTACTGTTGTCCGCGCTATAGATGCTTTCTTGATGTTATACATAACTAACAAGAATTGTTTTGCACGTTTTTAACAAAATTTTCATAACAAATTATATATCAAATGAAAGGTAATTTAACGTTCTTTTTAATGTAAATAACTTTGTGTAGTGCTAATAAGGTCGTTTCAACAAAAAAAGAAAGAAAAAACAAAAAAAATACCAACATTTAAGTTTTTTGCTGTTTTACAAAATTTGTGTGGAATTTCAGGCGCTAGAAAGGGCAAACAAGCTGCTTGTGCAGATCACTGGTGCATACATACAAATTTTCTTTTATTTGGAGACAAAAGGGTGGATTGTTGAATGTTTCGACAAGACCATTTACATATAAAAAGTATTGGTTGCAAAATTTGCGGATATACCCACCAATAACGAAATAAGGCCACAGAATTATAAGGATAGCAAATTTGTATGGCGTAAGGCTTAAAATAAGGCTGATTTTCTTTTGTTGATATTATGTATTAGAAAGTTAGGAGTAGACAGAGTGAGTGCATAGCAGAAGCAGTGCTGCCAGCATTCTCCTTTTTTAGACCTGATTTGTCAACAACAAGCATTTTTGCAGGGTATATGTATGCTTAAATATGTACAAAAGGTTTTGTCCTTTATTTTCTTACAATTATCTGCAGAAAAATACTAGATCAGATTTGAGTTAATCTTCCATTTCTGTGCGCCTACTCTTTCAGGTACAATGATGGCAGATTTTCTTTAAATTCCATGTTTCAAAAGTGAATTTGCTTATAATAATACTACATACAGCAGTAGTTTCATTGGAATGATTACTCAATTGACCACTTACAAGCTGGTGAGAATCTAATGACAATTAAGCTACTTGCATTTTTGTCACATTCCCGCTAGTTATTTGTTTCCATAATTTCTTAGTTCCTTTCGGAATTTCAATGTCGTACTCATAAACATACATTTATGTGCATACATACAAATTCTCTTTTTTTTTTTTGGGTCGAATGTTGAACATTTCGACAAGACTATTTACATATAAAAACTGCTGGTCGCAAAATTTGCGGACATACCCATCAAACTATTTTAACCTTATTTGAGAATTAAACAGCACATTTAAAGGCTTAGAAATAAGGCCAAAAAATTATAAAGGTAGCAAATTTGTTTGGCGTAAGGCTTGAAATAAGGCTGATTTTCTTTTGTTGATGTCATGTATTAGAAAGTTAGGAGTAGACAGAGTGAGTGCATAACAGAAGCAGTCCTGCCAGCATACACCTTTTATAGGCCTGATTTGTCAACAACCAGGAATTTTTGCAGGGTATATGCATGCTTAAATATGTACAAAAGGCTTTGTCCTTCATTTTCTTACAATTATCTGCAGAAAAATACTGGTAGAATTGAGTTCATCTTCCATTTCTGTGCGCCTATTCCTTCACATCCAATGATTGAAAGATCTTCTTAAAAATCTGCTTTTGAAAAAGCGAAATAAACGCTGATTGAAAATCTCCTCCAGCCTGCTTGCTTTTGATTGAAATTTGCTTGAAAATGATTGAATTTTTTTTTCAAGCAACCGCTAGCTTGGTTTGCTTTTAAACAAACAAGCAAGAGCTTGCTTGGAAATTTTTCAATCAGCTTGTTTCGCTTTTAAGCAGATTGAAAAAATTGTAAACAAGCTATTGCTTGTTTGTTTAAAAGCAAACCAAGCAAGGGAGAGATTGGAAAAAATTTCAAGCGCTTGAAAGGGCAAACAAGCTACTTGTGCAGATCACTGATACATGCAATAACATAGCCCCTATTTGGATAAACATTGGCTACGGTTTGCACCTACGGTTTGCAGGAGTCAGATAATAAGAGCTGGACAGCATATTTGTTTTTATCATGATCATGAGCTTCAGGCTTAGCAACTTCAACTTATGGTAGCAACTTCTGGTGGTAGATACATAGCAACCTCAGCTTATGTTTCATACTCGGCAGCGGCAACTCTAACTTCAAAGGACAAGGACCGGAGCAGCAACTATATGATTTAAAGTATATACATTAAGTAAAATTAATAAATGTTAGCAAGAATTTAGCAGCCTAACGGCCGCTACACCAAACAGCAATTAATTTTGCTTAGGGACATTTTAAACATACGTATATTTTTTGATATTAGGCTTTCGTTCTAAATAAAACTTTTCAATTTAATGAAAATTTGAGTAAATTTGAATGCTAGTTCGTACTTTAACGTACACTATCATATATTAGATACAAATTTTTAATTCGCTTTAAATATACATCCCTTATGGATAGTGCATTGCCCGATGACTTCAACTATGAGGCCTTAAACAAGATCGTAGACCAATTAGAGCGTGAAAACGCGGACATTACTCATAGATCGAGATATAGGTAGTAATAGGCATCAGCTTAACTGGTTAAGGCAATTTTGGGCTTACATAGGAATGGGCAGAGTCCCTCACCCCGAGAGTTTTACCCACCCCCCTTCGCAGCTTCAAACTTCTTCAATTGAACTGCAACGGGTTAACGGGAAATATCACAGCTATTACAGACTTCATGAATAGGTATGGCGTCCCTATAGCCGCGGTCCAAGAAACTAAGCTGACTTCAAACTCAGCTCTAGTCAGCCAAGCTGGCTATAACATCTACCGAAAAGACCGTGCTAGAGGTAACGGTGGAGGCTTCGCGTTCATCACGCACAACATGGTACAATATCGTCTTATCGAACCGGATATCGACCGCAGGGACGCTACCCTTGAATGTCAGGGCATAGCCATCCGATCCGGGTTTGCAGTTCTCCAGATCTTCAATGTTTACATACCCCCTGTCGCCTGCTGTCCTGCGGGCTATCTACCCAACATTAGCACGCTATTGAATGATAGTAGGTGACTTCAATGCACATCACGATCTTTGGCACTCATATCTGCCTATAGATCGGAGGGGGCATTATCTCGCAGAACAGATAGACGATTCGACATTCAGTGCGATGAACGACGACGCCCCCACACGGATTATGGGAAACTGCAGCAGCTCGCCAGACATCACTATTGCTAGCGCAAGTCTGATAAACAGCGTCAATTGGCGACCGACGCTGACATTAGCATCAGACCATCTTCCCATAATCATCTCAATAGAGACGCCAGCTGACTTCATTACAACGGACAAACAGACGTACATAAACTTTAAAAAAGCGGACTGGGACAGTTTTACAAAACATACAGAGAGCATCTTTGGAGCTCTCCCCACCCCAACCGATGTGCTTCGTGGAGAACACAAATTGCGCAAGGTCATTGCCAAAGCCTCTGCACGCTTCATCCCGGCAGGAAGGATACCAGTAATCCGACTAAACTTCCCAGGTGAAGCCTCTGCTCTGGCCCAGGAGCGAGACCAGATCCGCCAATCCGACCCCGGAGACCCCCGCATAAAGGACCTCAACCGGGAAATTCGAAAACTGGTAGATGAGCACAAACGGCAAAAGTGGAGGGAGCACCTAAGCACTTGTATTCTCTCAGGCGGGGCGAGCAAGCTATGGAATACCGTAAAAGCCCTATCCAACCCGACTAAACATAAGGACAAAGTGTCCATTATCTTTGAAGATAATGTTGAGTCGGTCCCGAAGAGATGTGCGAGCCTTTTTGGCCGGCAGTTCTTACCGCATCCTTCGGTGGATAGGGCCAAACGACGAATCCTCAGACGGCTGCGTAAAAAGTCAAATAATGACGCACCACTTGCTCTCTCAACCAGGGAGATTCAGTAAGCTATAAAGAATGCTAAAGCTTCAAAATCAGTCGGACCTGACGGCATATCCATGTTGATGCTAAAACACTTAGGACCGAATGGGGTAAGATTCCTGACGGAGGTACTCAATTTGTCTCTGACCACCCTTGTCATCCCCAACATCTGGAAGTTGGCAAGGATGGTCCCTTACTCAAACCGGGGAAACCTGCCAACAAAAGAGACTCATATCGACCGATATCGCTCCTTTCCCCGGTAGTAAAGACACTTGAGGCCACATTACTCCCATACTACAACGGACGTCTACGACTTGCGACACATCAACATGGATTCCGCAAAATGCATAGCACAACAACAGCACTAAACGCCATAAACACCCGGATAGTTCGTGGTCTTAACTAAAAACGCCCCTGCGAGAGAACGATCCTCGTGGCACTTGGCCTGTCGAAAGCCTTCGACACGGTCAATCACGCCACCCTATTGGAGGATCTTGGAAACTCGAACCTCTCTCAGAGACTAAAAAGGTGGACCGCAAACTATCTGAGTGGTCGGCAGGCATCGCTAGTCTTTAGGAACCAGGTCTCAAAACCTAGGAGAATAAAGCAGAGAGTCCCACAGGGCGGTGTATTATCCCCCCTGCTTTTCAACTATTATCTCTCCTGCCTCCCTCCCCCACCCGAAGGAGTAGACCTGATCTCCTATGCCGATGACTGCTCGATCATGGCCACTGGCACCGACATAGATAGCATGTGCTCTCGAATTAACGACTATCTCTCTGATCTCTCCTGTTACTTTGCGTGCCGCTCATTAGAGCTACAACCCACGAAGTCCGCCGCAACAAAATCCTCAAATCGCTAGCCGGCAGCACGTGGGGTAAAGACAAACCAACAATAATAGCAACGTATAAAGCAATCGGCCGGCCGGTCCTCAATTATGCATCGCCTATATGGTCGCCGGGGACTTCAAGAACACAATGGCAGAAACTCCAGGCCTGCCAAAACTCCCCCTTAGAACTGCCACAGGCAATCTCCTGATGGCTCCAGAACACCATCTACACCATGAGGCTATTATACTCCCGGTCTTAGAACACAACACCATGCTTAGCAAGCAGTTCTTGCTGGGATGCCACCGAAGAGGCCATCCCAATAGCCACCTGCTAGAACCGGAACCGCCTCCCCGGCACATCAGGATACATCTTCTCGACCTCACCCCAGAGGTTGAAAAATAAAACAACCATTCGACCCAACGGCTTACAGGCAGGCACTAAAGGAGATACACACCGACACCATCACCACATTCGTTTCAGTCCGTTCGCCATACAGAATATTGAGAGACCAATCGATAGGGTTGGTCCCCATATGAAAAAAAAAAGTTGTAAAAGTCCGCCCCTAAATTTGAAGCTTATGGTGAGAGGGTTAAGGGACACAAAAAAAAAATTTTTTTTTGACCTCGCGAAATACCGCCGAAATCGTTTTTTTATTATAACTTTGTTATTTTTCAACCGATTTTTAAAATTGATACGTCATTATTTTCGTATTTTGCAGCTCTACACTTCCTTCTAATGCTCTTTTGAGCTCTGAAGTCGTTTTCACATAGTTGGGTCAGCTAACTTATTTGTATGTCCATGAATTATCCTTTTTGTTTTGCCAAATGAAAGTGCTTCAAAATTCATGACAATGTTGCCTTTAAAGGGTTTTAATAAATTAATAAACAAAGAAGTTATGTCACTACGAATATTTAACGTAGCTATTATATAATTTATTTTTTTAAGCAATTCAATATATACAAAGTTGTAAAAGTCCGTCCCTAAATTTGAAGCTTATATTGAGAGGATTAAGGGACAAACAAAAATTTTTTTTCTGATCCCGCGAAATTCCGCCGAAATGGTTTTTTTCTTGTAACTTTGTTATTTAACATCCGATTTTTAAAATTGATACGTCATTACTTTCGTATTTCGAAGCTCCACATTTTCTTCTAATGTCCTTTTGAGCTCTGAAGTCAAATAACAAAGTTACAATAAAAAAACTATTTCGGCGGTATTTCGCGGGATCAGAAAAAATATTAAAAATTTTTTCTTTAATCCTCTCAATATAAGCTTCAAATCTAGGGTCGGACTTTTACAACTTTACATATACTGAATTGCTTAAAAAAAATAGTTAAATAATATCTACGTTAAATAACTTCTTTGTGACGTAACTTCTTTGTTTATTAATTTAGTAAAACCGTTTCAAGGCAACATTGTCATGAATTTTGAAGCACTTTCATTTGGCAATACAAAGAGGATAATTCGTGGACATACAAATAAGTTAGCTGACCCAACTATGTGAAAATGACTTCAGAGCTCAAAAGGACATTAGACTTCCTTCTAGAGCTTCAGAGCTTCAAAATACGAAACTAATGACGTATCAATTTTAAAAATCGGATGATAAATAACAAAGTTATAAGAAAAAAACAATTTCGGCGGTATTTCGCGGGGTCAAAAAAAAAATTTTTTTTTTGTCCCTTAACCCTCTCAACATAAGCTTCAAATTTAGGGGCGGACTTTTACAACATTTTTTTTCGACCCTATCTAGAGACCAACCACCCCCCATAGCAGAAGAATTGGAGCTGCCGAGAGAAACACGCGTCACCCTAGCGCAACTACGATCAGGCTTTTGCAGCCGCCTGAACTCATATAGGGCCAGAATCGATGCCGAAATACCTAATACATGTCCGACATGTGGAGAGACGCCGCATGACACACAGCATCTCTTCTCATGTCCACTCAAACCTACTCACTTAACCCCCCTGTCCCTATGGACTAGCCCAAAAAATGCTGCCTCATTCCTGGGCCTCCCGTTAAGTGAGCCTGACGCCAATCTATGAGCCTATCGTGCCGACTAAGCAGGGCTTAGTACTGCTATAAGAACAACAACAACAATATCAATAACTATAATTTCATATACGCCAACAGAGAAGACGGATATGGGGGTGTAGCTATTTACATTAAAAAATACATTAAATTTTCCATATTTAAAACAACAAACTCCATAGAAAATATTGGTATCACAACCCTAAACCTTAAAAAAAATCTCAACATAATCAGCACTTACTGCCAACCTAATTGGTCAAGTACGCAATTCAAAATTGAAATAGAAAAACTATTCATTCATACAAGACAATTAAATAATATAACACTAATCGGAGGAGACCTAAATGCCAGAGCTTCACCTTGGGACACACAAATAACGAACACAAGGGGGAATATTTTACAAAATATTATAACAGATTATGGATCTATTCCCATCAATAATGGTGAAACCACATTCACCATTAATAACACTTCATCGGCAATTGATGTTACATTCATAAATAAAAATATCAACTACACTTGGAACACATCACACCAAATTACCAAAAATAACCATACACCTATTATAATTTCACTATAATATTAAAAGAAATAAGTAATATGACAATAGGTAATGATTTAGAAGATTTTAACAAGGATATGGAAAATAATCTTAAAAAACACACAGAAAGGAAAAGAATACGGTCAAATGTATCCGGAATTATTGAAAAAACTATGGTTTTACAAAAAAAAAAAAAAAAATCAATTAATACCCACAGAAATTAAAGAAATAAATAGGATCATACCTTCTGTAAAGACACCTTATTCAAAATGAAAGTCTATCACGACAATAATTGCGAAACTTAGAAAAACTAATCAATAAATTGGTGATGGCGATATAGCTCGTGAGCTGGCCAAATAAGTCTTCTATCTTTACTTATATGTAGAGGGAATGAAGTAACGTTAAAACAACAAAAGGCATAAGGGCACCGTCCGGTGAGCTAAAAAAAAAAAAGTGGGCGTGGTCCGCCTTTTTGTCCTGAGTTCAGTGATATACTTCTTTTTTGGTGCAAACGATTTTTTAGGGAGTTAGAGGGGGATGAAGTTAAAAAAAACTTTTTTTTAAAAGCCTATATCTTCCAAAATATTCACTCAATTTTTAAAATTAGGTATCGTTGGAAAGCTCATTTAAAGGCCTTTCATACGACGTATCAAAATTTTCGTAAATTCCTTACAAATTTTCTTAAAAAACAAAAAACTCAAATTTTGGTATTTTTTTAGGGAAAAATTTATTTTTTTTTGTGTTATTAAGTATATCAAAAATTATATTCATTTAAAAGAGTATAAAAATATCTTTCATTTCATATACTATTCTCTATAGCAAGACCTATATAATTAGCTATCGTGAAATGAAAAGATGTTTTAGTAGTTTTAAGTATACAGAGAACCATGAAAAAAGTTGTACAGTAGGCTTTTCTCACACACGAAGGGTGTACTACGCGGAAGGATATCACCGTGGCGGTAGCCACGGTTAGGGCACACGTCCGGACGGATGGCGTAGCCCAGGGTTATTTTTTATAAGCGCGGCCGAAGGCCGCCAATGCAGAAGTGTTCTGCGCAAAAGCACTGTGGACCGGACCATAGATATTGCTCCGCAAAGAGAATTCTGGCGGCTGAGGGTTATTTTTTATAAGCGCGGCCGAAAGCCCCAACACAAAAGCTGTTCTCCGCAAAAGTTGTTTCTTTATCTATCGAATTTATATGGAGAGTTACTAAACTTTAACCATAAATTCCTCGAAAACAAGGAAATTCCGGCGCCAAAATTTTACGGATTCAGAACACCCTTCCCCTCCCCTACCTCCTGGTAGAAGTCGTTTTTTTGGGGGCGCGTGACATTGGAAAGTTTCCCCGTACATGCTATTGCGGAAGTAGAATTCTGCCGGCTGAGGGTTATGTTTTTAAAGCGCGGCCTTCGGCTATTCGGAGTTCTGTATAAAAGTACTGTTGTCCGCGCTATAGATGCTTTCTTGATGTTATACATAACTAACAAGAATTGTTTTGCACGTTTTTAACAAAATTTTCATAACAAATTATATATCAAATGAAAGGTAATTTAACGTTCTTTTTAATGTAAATAACTTTGTGTAGTGCTAATAAGGTCGTTTCAACAAAAAAAGAAAGAAAAAACAAAAAAAATACCAACATTTAAGTTTTTTGCTGTTTTACAAAATTTGTGTGGAATTTGGGAAAATATTTATGTATCATATGAAAGGCATTTAAGTAAGCTTTCCTACGATGCCTTAGTTTTAAAAATTGAGTGAATAGTTTGGAAGATATCGGCTTTTTAAAAAAAGGGGTTTTTAAACTTCATCCCCCTCTAGCTACATCAAAAATCGTTTGCGCCAAAAAAGAAATATCAATGAAATCAGCCCAAAAAGGCGGACCACGCCCACTTTAGTTTTTTTTAGCTCACCGGACGGTATTCTTTACTTGTTCCCAACAAAAAAAAAACTTTCAGTTGTTCGACTAATTGAATGTAGTGTGAATGCTTCCATACATTCCCATGCAAATCAAAGCCCGACTAAATCGATTGAGTCGCAAGTGTGTATAGGCTCTTAAACGCATTTTCTTACCGGTATGAGAAAAGCTAACGTTTTTCCACTTCCGGTGACGGCAGTTCCCATTACATCATTTTTTAGCAGTGCTGGTAATAAAACCTGTCGCTGGATATAAGTTGGTTCTATATAGTTAGAAGCCAATAGGCCCCTCAGCGTGTTTTGTGATAAAGGCATATCAACAAATTTTGTGAATTTCACTTCAGATTTAAGCGATTCGTACATAGCTTTTATTTGAATGATTTCCTTGTTTGTGCTTTTATTTTTAGTTTTCATTTTCTAAAGATTGTAAACTTTTTGCTAGGGTTGGGCGATATATATCGATATATCAATATATCGATATAGTGCAGCCGATAATATCGACGAGATTTTGAATCAGCGTTGCCACTTAAAAAATTTAAAATTAACCAAAATACAAAATAAAAGTAACCAAAACAAGAAACAAGTAACCAAAATAAATTAATAATATAGGCATATGTCCCATTAACGTTAGGGCTATTTATTTGGAAGCAAAACAATACATATATACGGTTAACAAAAACTAAAATATATCAATTGGTTTACATCTTTAAGCCCTAAACAGATCCAACGTCGAGCGAAATATCACCCTGTCGTCGCGTTCTATCAACATAAAAACACGGCCAGATATGAGAATGAACAGAACCAAAATGCTGACGTAAAAAGCCCGACGAAAATTCGCCAGAATAGATTTATTTCTAATGTGGTCTCTGGCTTCTGTCAAATAAATTATTTAGACTTAAAACATTCGCTGGAAATAGTTTTTGAACTTTATCCATTTTCCCCAACAATAAATTATTTGGAATTTTCCCTACCAGAAAAGGCTAATCACTCTATCGAAAAAATCGATAACCAACATAACGTGGGTATCGAATTCACACACACAACCAAAGTATACTCTATCGGCAGAGTGCTTTCGAACAGGGGGAAACTGTGATATGCGCTTTCCTAGACATAGAAGGAGCCTTTGACAACACTGACCATAATAGTGTATGTCGGGCACTAGAAAAGCGAAAAGTTCAGAGACCAATCTGCATGTGGATAGACTCTGTTCTTCGCACCAGGATAGCTGAGACTTCAGTAGGTGAAGGCATTGTACAGCTTAAAACCACCAAAGGTTGTCCGCAGGGGGGAGTCCTATCCCCTCTCCTATGGAGTCTAGTGGTGGATGAGCTTCTGCAACTGCTAACTGATAACGGTATACGCTGTCAGGGATATGCAGATGACATAGTGATAATAGCACGGGGCAAATTCGAAAGTACTCTCTGTGATATAATTCAGAGGGCTCTTCGATTAACGGAGAGATGGTGTGCTGGAGTTGGCCTAAATATTAACCCACGTAAGACGGCCATCGTCCCTTTCACAAAAAGGCGGACCCTTAGGGGAATGAGAGGTATACTCGTGGACGATGTTGTGGTGGACACTGTATCAGAAGTAAAATACTTGGGAGTCACATTTGACTCCAAGTTATTATGGAAGAAACATGTGGACAACACTACATCTAAAGCCACGAGGGCTATAATGGTGTGCAGACGACTTTCAGGTAAATCGTGGGGATGTAACCCACACATGCTAAGATGGATGTACACCATGATAGTAAAACCGATCATCACCTACGGGGCAGTAGCCTGGTCCTCAAGAGCAAATCTGTCAACGGTGAGACAATCGCTCACCAAAGTGCAACGGCAGGCGTGCGTTTGTATAACGGGAGCTATGCGCACCTGCCCAACGGCAGCAATGGAAGTGCTACTTGAGCTAACCCCGCTGCACATAGTTATTGAACAAAGTGCGAAGCGTTCCCTAATGAATATAGAAAGGGAAGGCTATGGAAGAGGCAAAATTGTATCATCGCAAAATATGGTCAAGTTGAGGGAGAAACTCCCGCTCTCTCAATTTCCTAGAGATGATATAAACAGGGTCACAATTTTTGAAAAGAGGTTCAATATAGAGCTTGGAGACAAAAAATCATGGAACGTCTCTAGTATCGAGAGCTACCTACAATCAAACGACTTAATATGGTACACCGACGGCTCGAAAACACCTGAAGGCATTGGAGCTGGAATTTTTGGCCCCAGGTCAAAGATCTCTCTACCCATGGGGGTTTATCCGAGCATAATCCAAGCGGAGGTGTATGCCATAAGTGAATGCGCAGGCATGTTACTGCGACGTGGGTACTCAAATGAAAGAATAGTAATACTAAGTGACAGTCAGGCAGCACTTAAAGCAATCTCTTCTTTCGAGGTCAAATCCTCGACTGTGCTTGAGTGCGTAAACAGATTG
Organism: Urophora cardui; assembly: GCA_960531455.1. Classification (NCBI taxonomy): domain Eukaryota; kingdom Metazoa; phylum Arthropoda; class Insecta; order Diptera; family Tephritidae; genus Urophora; species Urophora cardui. The sequence goes on along the minus strand of OY482671.1, from coordinate 63,005,962 downwards.
AACGAACTGGCAACTCGGAACTCTATCCTACTGGCCTGGGTCCCAGGCCATAAAGGTATAGAGGGCAACGAGCAGGCGGACAGCCTGGCCAGGCAGGCAGCGGCTTCCAAACCAATAGGACCTGAGCCATTCATAGCAATAGGCCCACATACTTTCAGGAATGAACTCGGGAACGAGGAAAGGAAGCTAAGGGAACAGTACTGGCGGCAAACCATTGGAATGCGGCAGGCGAAGTCACTAATAGGGGGGTACAACACGAGTCGATTCAAAGGGCTTCGGAACCTCTCTAAGAATAAATTGAGAATATTGACAGGAATTCTCACAGGACACTGCAGGCTAAGGAAGCATATGCATAGACTAGGTATCCTGTCTAGCAGTCTATGTCGCTTCTGTGACAGAGAAGATGAGTCTGCAGAGCATATACTGGTCGAGTGCGATGCCATTGCAAGGAAGCGTGAAAGATTCCTGGGCTCGCCTTGGCCAGGTCAGGGGCACATTCAGTCTCTAAAGCCGAGCGATATGCTTCGATTTCTAGAGGAGCTCGGGTTGGACGAGATAATGTGATAAAAGAGAGGGTACAATAGACCTAGTGGTCGCAGTACAATCCTCAGTCCAATCTATCTATCTATCTATCGGCCTTATTCCGGTGTGGTAACATAATTTACTTTACTGGTTAAATAAAGAATCTGGTACTTTAAACACTCTTTTCGTATTCTGGCAGCAGAAAATTAAGTTACCACCTCAATACGTGGTAACATTTTGTTACCATTTTCAGCCCGATTCCATTCCGTTCGTATGGAAATGCTTTGACAGCGTTACCATTTGTGCCAGAATACCAATTGAAAAGACGGTAACAATTTTCAGCAACATAAATTACCAGTAAAGTAATTTTCCGGTAACGCTCGGAATAGCAGTGTATATAGTAAGATAACTTGACAATAGATGAATAACAGCTATGATCACCTGTTTTTAATACCGCGTTTTACAACCCTGCGTCACAGTTGGTCACAGGGTTTCACTTACATGGGCATAGAAAAGTTGCGCTGGGATATTTTAAACTGATGATAAAACTATAATAAAAACTTGAAATTAACAATTATAAATGCATTAGGTGGTTTTCTTTTGTGGTATTTATTGTTCCTCTTCTGATTTTCATATGTGTAATTGCATTTTTGTTTATTTTTAATAAACTTCAAAATCATTTCATAGTTACTTAAGAGTGCAACTCTGTTGTTTGTTTCTACATTTTTTTCATGATCCAATAATTCTATATGGTCGTATACATAGGAAATGATGCTTCTTTAAAATGCCTAGTAAGCTGTCAAATTATCGTCCTTTGTTTTGATTTTTCCCTCTTGCACGTGTTATTCGTGGAAATAGCTTGTGTGTTCGCTTGTATGTTCGCTGGCGTTTTTTCTGTTTTTGACATTCTTATCTACGGCCGTTCAACGGTAATCGCCTATTCTCTTTTAGCCGCTACGACCATATAGATTTATGGGATCATGATTGTTCTTCTCTCCTTATTCTTTGTTTACAATTTGGCAAATAGCCGCTTGAATCATGACCAAATTATTTGGCCATGGCTTGAATTAAATAAATTAACATCTAATTGGAAACTCTAACTAATACAGCGCTAACAAATATTATTCGGCAACTATCATGCTTATCCAAGCATGCGGAAGATATATTTGGTGAATTGGGAAATATTAGTAACCGTGCGAATTCGCTACAGACCCGAATAGATTTATTAATAAAAGTTTACCCAGTTGGATTGTACAATCGATGATGTTCCATTGATTGATATTAGCAAGGAGCGTATCCAAATACGCTCTTTGATATTAGAAGGAAAAAGGCTTTCGATCAGAAAATCTTTTCACATTCAACACTGCAAGCGCCTATGTTAGAAACTTATACGATATGCGATAAGCCACCACCTTTAAATAAATTGATAGCAAAGATGGGTGTTAAAAAACACCGAAAGGGTTATGCAAGATAAGGGGAAAAACTAAATGGACCAAAGCAAGATTGTGGAAATAGTAGTTCCACTGCTCCGGGAAGTAAAGAAAAGCATGATCCAAATAAAGAAGATTGTGCACTCAGCGATATTCAGCAAAATATTCATCCGTGAGCCTGGGTTCATTTTGGTTAGTACGTCATCAACTACGTTATCGACGAGGTAGAAAATTTGCAAATAGGCAAAAAATACCTTTATTGAACTATTATTCACACGAATAAATACGCGGCACTTCGTTTTTCTTCATTTAAAATAGTTTTTTAATATAAATTTCACATTTATCGCACACAATCTTTAGTTATTAGAAAACCGGAAACGATACTGGGTGAAAGAGAATTTATGTTACTACGTCACTAAATCAGCTGATTCTGTCAAAGTTTGGATGAACGCATAGCGGTACCGCTGAATGCACAATCTTCTTTATTTGAATCATGAAAGAAAAGAGCTGAGTTGAGTCTTTGTCTTAGAAACTCACAGTTCCGTTCAGCTCAACAGTTGGCCACTTTTCTCCATTTTTTGCATCACAAATTTTGTACTTGAGCTCAAAATGTTGCGTAAAGCCAAACAGCTAATATATTCATCTAGCAGTTTCTAAGACGTAGCTGTTTAACTCAACTGCTACCCAACTGTTGAGCTCAACACATGCGGAGCCGCTATGACTTAGAAACTCACCCATTAATGCCGAGCAACATATCGTCGCTGCGCCAACAAATTCAGTTATATGTTTTTTTTCGATTTTTTTATTACATATTTATTTAGCGCTATCCGCTAGTCACATTTCTGCATTTCCCGTTTTCTGATATCCTTCTTTGGTTAGAAGTTATCAAACACAGCTATATGCTCTCAGTAGTAGAAACGCTCTGTAAAATCAGTTATACATCTATTTTCGTATAATTGTTTTTTGATTTCAGGTTATTTTTGTGTAAAAAAAATTATTTAAAAATAGCGTATGTGACCAATTTTCAAAATAGGAGGGGCACTGGTCAATTAAATAATGCATTTCCAAGCTATCGCTAATTGCATCGGACCCTAGCGAAGAATTGTTAACACATCTTTCAGCAATCTCTCTGTGGGCGTCGAATAACTACCTCACCCTTAATAGTGATAAGTCATACGTATTGCCTATATGTAAAAAGAAAAATATTTCTGCTAATCTTCCGCATCTGTATATGAATGGTGTGTCTCTTAAGTTTGTGTCCAAAGTGACTAATCTTGGTTTCGTTATTAACTCTAGTTTATCCTGTGATGATCATGTTAATGTAGTAGTTAGTAAAGTATATCATGTTCTGCGTAACCTAAGAATGTCTGCCGCTTTCACCCCGGTTGGAATACGAAGGCGCTTAGTTATGCAATTAATACTGCCAATTATATGTTATTCGGAGTGTGTATATAGCAAGTTGGACTCTAGATCAGCTCATAAAATAGATGTTTTGTTTAATAATGTTACTAGGTATGTCTTTGGGTTGGCGAGATTTGATCATATCTCAGGCTGGAGATCTCGCCTTTTGGGATGTGACATTTTAAGTTACCTCAAAGCTAGGAATTGCGTTTTTCTGCATAGACTCTTGGTCCATAAAACTCCGTCCTATTTATACAATAAGCTAACTTTCTCCAAATCTGTTCGCACAAAGGATTTAATTTTACCCAACTACAATTACCTAAACTCTGCAAGGTTGTTCTTTGTCAATGCAATCCGCATTTGGAACTCCATCCCAAATCATGTTCGAAGCAGCTTAAGCGAGAGCAACTTTAAGAATGTATTGTATTCGTACTTCTGTAAATGATGCATGTGTTTACTTACCTGGTTTCTGGCTATCTATGTATATTATATCTATGTATTATGTATTATATCAATATTTTAATATCATGTTAAGAAGTAATATATTACTAAGTAAATCCAACATATTCATAAGTATTTATGTATGTACGTAATATCAGTTATTGTACTGTTATCCCGATGTAATGTCTGATGTACTATAAAAGATCAAACTGGATCTTATTGTACTAATTTTTATATAAATAAAATAAATAAAAAATAAAACGACAAAACCGTGAGCAAACTTGTTCACAGTCTAGCAGAGGGAAAAGCTGTTGCCAAAGAACATCGCTTTGGAATAGACCAACAGGAATTTGCTCTTCAAGAAGGTTGCTTGTTAAGAGGAACCCGCGTTTACATACCTCTATCACAGAGAAAAGCTGTACTTGAAGAATTACATCAGGCACATTTTGGCACATCGAAAATGAAAGCGCTAGCACGTAGCTACATCTGGTGGCCAGGGTTAGATTCGGATGTCGAAAACATCACACTAAACTGCAGCACATGTCAACAGAATCGAAAAAATCCAAATAAAATTTCAACACACGTCTGGTTTCCACCATCAAGTGTTTTTGAAAGGGTACATGTCGATTTTGCAGGCCCGTTTATGGGGAAGTATTTCTTCATTCTGGTAGACGCGTACAGCAAATGGCCAGAAATACATATCATGAACAATATAACGGCGCAGTCGACAATAAAAATTGTCGCCAAATTTTCGCAACATTTGGTATCCCAAAGGTATTAGTGAGCGACAACGGACCTCAACTCACATCGTACGAGTTTCAGCAATTTTTACGAATAAATGGAATCATACACCGACGAAGTGCACCATTCCATCCCGCAACAAATGGCCAGGCTGAAAGGTATGTGCAAACCCTCAAAAATAAACTCAAAGCTATGCGTAGCAGTACCCAAGAGCTAGACAAAGATTTGGCACAAATTTTGATGTGCTATCGTCGAATGGTAAATACGTCGACGGGCGAATCACCGGCACAGCGAATGTTTAATAGACAGATTCGTTCACGATTAGATTTACTATTGCCATCAGCAACAGAGCGAGGAGAAGAATTGAAGCCAGTAAATCGATATTTGTGCAAAGGAGAACGGGCGTCTGTGCGTGACTACTACGATGAAAAGTACCAATTCGGGAGAATTAAAAAAAAAACTTGGGCAATTACACTACAACGTACTGCTGGATGACGGCAGAGTATGGAAACGTCACATAAATCAAATTCACCGAATCGGCGACAACATTCCCAAATGCACAAGCAATTATGGTGAAATACCTGATGGATCGAGTGCAACTCAAATTCCATCGATTGAGACCACGCCTCAGTGCACAAATATTCAACCTGGGGGAGAGGAATCACAGATTTCAATTGGTCTTCAGGCGGATGAGAACAATATTCAACCTTCGGATGAAATTATTACTGATCAGCAGACACCGTCAGAGCCTATTAGACGGTCGCAACGCCAACGCCATTTTAAACAACGTCTAACATATGATGAGAATTTTGAACCCCTTAACGAAAGGATTAACTGATTTGATTTGTTTTAAAACTAAATGTAATATAGATATTTCTCGTGAAGTAGCCGATATCAATAATTTGCTTTTTACAAAAATTGTTTTACATTCGTTTTCTGGCGCGCACACTGATCACCACGTGAAAAAGTCAAAAACTATTTTTGAGGAAAAACTAATAAAAATCTAATTTAAAATAACACTTAACACAAATATAAAACCAAAAAACATACTTTGTAATCAAAAAGGTAAAAAAAAATTTTAATAAGAAAGTGAAAAGACGGACACAAGAATATAACCTACAAAATATGGCTAGTGAGACGGAGGAACCAGATGGTTCCTGGGAACAAGCGTTCAAAAGAAACAAAACCTTAGACCATGAACTTACAAAAATAACGGAAAACACTCAGAAGGGACGAATCGTCAATGAAAATTCTATGAATGTAACAGACTTTGTATCAGCATGCACAAATGCGAAAAATTATAACAACATAACCTATGATGAGAAACACAAAGGTCCATTTATAGTTTATATTGATACCATCTAACATAACCAAACCCGTAAACAAATAAAAAAAATGGTCTTGAGAGCTCAATAATAAAGTAGTTATCAAAATAAAAACGACCAAAAACCAAAAGTAAAATAAACACAGTATCAGTGGCAAAGGCATTAAAAAAGCTAAACCATAAAAACATCAATGAAATAATCAAAGTAGGATACGGACGAGTCAAGGTAAACTGCAAAAGTGCAGATGCGGCCAATAACCTATATTCAGAAACCGGATTTAACAACATGGGATATATTCCAAAAATCATGAATCATTGCATCTCCAAAACTGGCATAATATTTAACATCCCGACTGATATTACAATGGAGGAATTAAAAGAAGACTTAATTACACCAATCGATATCATAAAACTAGTTCGCATTGAGAAAAAAAAACAAAAGTAATCACGAAATAACGGCAACACAACGTGTCAAGATCTTTTTCCATGGTATGGAAATCCCTAACGAAATAAAATACTTAGGCGCAAACATCAAAGTGAAGCCATATATAAATTTCTCACAATGCTTTAGATGTTTCCGTTTCAATCACTTTGCAGATAACTGCAAAGAAAAAACAGAAAGGTGTAGAAAATGTTTCCAACCTCATAACGAGGGAGAAACATGTAAAGAAATAAAATGCACGAACTGTAACTTTCCTCATGCACCTACAGCCAAGGACTGTCCGGCGAGGGTAAAAGCGTATTTAGTTAAAAGAACCATGACTACGGAAAATTTGTCATTTAGGGAAGCGCAAAAAAAAAAATTACAGGGATCCTAGGAAACCGCTTTGATATGTTAGATAACTATGAACAACAATTCCCTCAATTATCAAAAAACACTTCAAATAGACCTACAAACAAAAATGATACTACTACATACATTCACAAACTGATACCTTACAATAAAGTAACAAAAATAAACCAGAACAGAAAAAGGGAAGAACAAAATGCAAGTAACACTATGAAAGAGTGGCAAGACGCCATCCAACCAATAAGATCAGAAATCAGGATAGAAACACATAAAATCAAAGATACGCAGGACACATTTAACAAACTTAGCGGTGAGATTACCAAACATCTGGCATCTAATGTAAAAGATCGTCTAAATTACAACACATTCGAATTATTAAATAACATACGTTTGGCACTGAACAAAATAAACTCAATTTTCGATTGCAACCTAATAAATAATAATTATAGAGATGAAAATGAACATGTTACAACTTAATATTCAAAGCTTGAAAAAAGAAGGAAACAAAGAACTACTAGAAATTTATCTAAACAATAAAAATATTGATATCAGTGTTTAAAAAACTGGCATAAGTTTCATTTCTGTTGATTTTGATTTTGATTCCGCTTTTAAAAAATCAGAAGTCGCAGTTAATCAATATGAAAAAATATGAAAATGAACGATTTTGCCTGATTTTGATTTTGCGCTGATTTCATATTGCTCAAAATCAAAAGCAGCCAAATATCAAAATTAGCGAATTTGCCTGATTTTCATTTTGCGCTGATTTCATATTGCTCAAAATCAAAAGCGGCCTGTTTTCAAAATGAACAATTTTGCCTGATTTTGATTTTGTGCTGATTTCATATTGCTCAAAATCAAAAGCGGCCTGATTTCAAAATGAACAATTTTGCCTGATTTTGATTTTGTGCTGATTTCATATTGCTCAAAATCAAAAGCGGCCTGATTTCAAAATGATTTTGCCTGATTTTGATTTTGCGTTGATTTCATATTGCTCAAAATGAAAAGCAGCCAAATATCAAAATTAGCGATGAAATTAGCACAAAATCAAAATTAGCACAAAATGAAAATCAGGCAAAATCGCTAATTTTGATATTTGGCTGCTTTTCATTTTGAGCAATATGAAATCAGCGCAAAATCAAAATCAGGCAAAATCGTTAATTTTGAAATCAGGCCGCTTTTGATTTTGAGCAATATGAAATCAGCACAAAATGAAAATCAGGCAAAATTGTTCATTTTGAAATCAGGCCGCTTTTGATTTTGAGCAATATGAAATCAGCGCAAAATCAAAATCAGGCAAAATCGTTCATTTTGAAATCAGGCCGCTTTTGATTTTGAGCAATATGAAATCAGCACAAAATGAAAATCAGGCAAAATTTTTCATTTTGAAATCAGGCCGCTTTTGATTTTGAGCAATATGAAATCAGCGCAAAATCAAAATCAGGCAAAATCGTCATTTTAAAAAGCGACGAATATCAAAATCAAATAAAATCAAACATTTCACGACTTTTGCTAATTCCGACTGCAGTTTTTTAAACACTGATTGATATAGCTATACTAGCTGGAACATGGTTAAACAACAACACCAATACAAATATAAACAATTACAACTACGCATATGCGAACAGAAGCGATGGTTACGGTGGTGTAGGAATTTATATTAAAAAATACATAAAATTCTCAGTGTTCAAAATACCATCGGAAATTGAAAATATCGGAATAACGACAATTAATCTTAAAAAAAATATGAATATTTTAAGTGTATATTGCCCCCCCAAAACAACATATCAAATATTTAAAATGGAAATAGGAAAAATTTTTATATACCTAAGACAACTTAAAAACGTAACTCTGATTGGTGGAGACCTTAATGCAAAAGCTGCACTGTGGCACCCAACAACTACAAACACGAGGGGAAACATCTTGGAAATGGAAATTATAAACAATGAATATCATATACTTAATGACGGATCACACACCTTCACTACAAACAATTCCACATCTGCAATAGATATAACTTTAATCAATCAAAATATAAGATACACATGGGAAACAACACAACCACTAACAAAAAGTAATCATAATCCAATCCTAATAACACTATTTGACAAATTTGAAACTACAAAAAAAAAAACAAAAAAAACTTTAATGAATCAAGTACTAAAAGATATGAGCAAAATAAAAATCGGGAATAACATTGATGACATTAATAATACAATAAGAAATGCATTACAAAAAAATACAATTACCCTTAATAAAAACAATAAATTCATACCCAAACCATGGTGGACAAAAGAAACAGAAAAACTCTTTAGGTTAAGGAATGCAGCACGTAAAAAATTCAATCAATACAAAACAATAGAAAATGGTGAGCTAATATCAATCGCTGACAAAAATTTAAGAGAACATATAAAAATAAAAAAGAAAGAAAATTTCCAAAAACTAATCAATGAAATATCAAATACTGATAATAAAACAATGTGGGAAAAAATTAAAAATCTAAAAAAATACAATTCTGAAAAGAAGGTCAACAATACTTGGAACCCTGACGATTCAAAAAAATATTTAGAATACATTGCCAGAGATTCCAACCAAACAACAACACATACATACACATACGACACTGAAAGTATACCGAAAGAATTCAACTTAGAGAATTTCCTAAACTTTCTTAATACCAGGAAGGTGGATTCTGCAAAAGGTACAGACCAAATATCATATCGAATGCTACTGCAGCTACAACACTCGGAAAAAATCAATCTATTCAATACATTACTGAAGACTTGGCAAAATGGAGAGTTCCCAAATAAATGGAGAGAAGTGAAGATTATACCTTTTCCTAAAGCTAACGACACTATGGGTATATATAAACATAGACCTATTTGCTTATTGTCAGTATTGGCAAAAACAATAGAAGGACTACTGAAAATTCATATTGAGAATCAAGTCATGGAAAATGGCCTCCTACCGAATAGATCTTACGGATTTAGAAAACATCACTCAACAGCACAATGTATCAATGACTTGATTAACACTATAGCACTATACAAAAGCGAAAAAAATCACGTCATGGCTGCATGTATAGATGTAGAAAAAGCCTACGACTCAGTAGAAATTAATACATTGGAAAAAATTTTGAATTCAACAAATATAGACAAAAAGGTAATATACTGGATTATTTCATTTCTAAAAAATAGAACACTTATTCTAAATAATATAAAAATCAACACCAAGAACGGATTAGCACAAGGTAGCGGACTCAGTCCCACACTATTCAACTTATATACAGCGCAACTACATGAAATAACAAACGAAAATTGCAAAATGTTCCAATTTGCAGACGACTTCTTCTTAATATGCGTGCATAAAAAGCAAGAAAACACCCAAACATTACTGAAAGAAAAAATAAATGAATTTATTATAGAATGTAATAAACTTAATCTTAATATAAACCTTAATAAAACAAAAACAATCTACTTTAACCAAAGAAACACACAAATCAACATTCAGATTAACAACATACCAATAGAACAAGTTAAAAATATCAAATACCTTGGAAGATTCATCAGCAGCAATAACTCATGTACACAACACACTAATGAAATAGTAAACAAAACCAATAAAACATGTCAATTTTTGAGTATCATCAGTGGATGCAAATATGGTATAACACCAACAAAAGCACTAAATTTATACAAAGCCTTTGCAAGAGCCAAAATGGATTACGCGGCATCCACATTTGCAAATATTTCCAAAAAGGCATTACAAAAATTATCAGTATGCAACAATTCGAACATTAGAAGATGTCTGGGTTTAATTCGATCAACACCTACACATGTATCGTACCATATGGCGGCAGAGATGCCAACCAGTTATCGACTAGAGATGGCAACAGCAAAAGAAATGATAAAATGTATCGCATATAATCTACCGGCAAAAGATATAATTCTTAATGACAAGTTATGTAAAAACACAAGCTATTATAAAATATATCATAAATACAGACACATATTACAAAATATAGCGACAATTAATACACCAATACAACAAACTAACAAAATAGTACTTATTAAGGAATTTTTTAATAATGGAAAAAACAAAAAAGAAACCAACCAAGATATAATAAATCAATAATACAATGAAAAGATACAAAAACTAAAAACACAACAATTCGAAATCATACACACAGATGGATCAATAAAAGAAGATATAACCGGTCTAGCAATTGTACATGAAAAAACCAATACAATCAAAGCTTACTATTGCAATAAAAAAATGGCATCAATGACGGCAGAACTCATTGCAATACAAAAAGGTATCGAATTTGCCATACAACACAACTTCAAAAGAATTGCCATTTTAACAGATAGCTTAAGCAGTATTTTATCTCTAAAAGACAGTGAAAGCAATAACCACATAATTCAAGAAATTAAAAAAATCATTAACTTCTCATCGATAGAAACCGTAGAAATCCATTATATTCCAGCACATAATAACATATCAGCAAATGAAAAAGCAGACAAAGCGGCAAAGGATGCATATCAAAATGGAGAAAGAATTAATATATATTGGACTATCAAAGACGCTATTAACGAAATTAAAAATAGAATATTAGAAGATTGGGATACAGAATATAAAGGAAAAATTCAACATAAAGGAAAAGAATGTGGACAAATGTTTCCAGAATTACTGAAAAAACCATGGTTCCACAAAAAAAATTTACAACTAGAACCCATAGAAATTAAAGAAATTAACAGGATATTAACTAACCATACTTTCTGTAAAGATACCTTATTCAAAATGAATGTTTACCAAAATAACAACTGCGAAACTTGTAATATAACAGAAGATACGAACCACGTAATATTCAAATGCAAAAAATACGATAACATAAGAAACAAATATCCGATATTACAATCCAAAAAATCAATAATCGAATTATGCAAAGCATATGGAGAAAAAGTGTTCAAGACCATCTCTAGTTATACTAAACAATGCAAAATTGACTTATAACAAGGAAAATTAATGGTAAATTTGGTGATGGCGATATAGCTAGTGAGCTGGCCAAATAAGTCTTCTATCTTTACAATTCGTAAAGGGAATGAAGTAACGTTAAAACAACAAAAAAAAAAAAAAATGTTATATAAATATTCCTTTCGGTGGGGGGAAAGGTGTTATAAATATACGTACAAACTAACCTTAAGCATTGAAATCGATATTTGTAATAAGCATTATAATCGATACTAGCATTAACTAACATCTCTATTTATTAAATAAAGTCAGTTCTAATACAGAGTTACAACAGTAGTTTTAATAGTTTTTCTTTGAGATGATACTTAAAAACAAAATGCATATATTATTCCGTTTTAACGATCCAAATTTTCATCACCTCGCGGGAAACGTATGAAAAACCATTTAGCCGCGCTTCACTTCGATTTACTTCGAATCACTTCGATTTTTCAGCCGCTTCACTTCACTTTAAAATTTGGCGGTGACAACACTGCTATGTATGATCTATAAGAGAGTGTTAATATGTTAACTGAATAACAAAGAAAATTCCAAATACTCCCTCTCTCGCTCTCTGCAATTCGGGTCCAGCCATTCAACTTCGTCAAGCACAAACGGTGTTGAAGGCAATGGTAACAACAGAGCCGAAGCCATAAAGCTTCGTAAATATTTTTACTTTTTTTTTAGATATGAATTAACCAATATTTTCGTTAACATAACAAATATACACGTTGGGGAAACCAACTTTCTGTTTGATATTGATTGTTACCAAAATATTGGTTAATGGTACAATGAAAATGTACATATTACATTTTTTCCTTTTGACATGAATAAATCAACCAAGAAGTTGGTTGAAAAAACCATTGTACTTTTTTCTCTGTGTATGTATATAGCATTTTCTGGTTAAATTAAACCTTAAAAAGAGGGATGGTTTTGTTTACATTTTCCTCTTCAAAGTCTTTAATTTTTTTTTTTAACGCATAACATTAATTAATTAACAAAAGAACAACAAATAGGAATTAAATACTTCACTTATATATATAGCATTTTTTGGTTAAATTAAACCTTTTTCAATTTAAAATTTGCATTTGATTTGAAAAAGGTTTCATTTGACTTGAAAACGCTATAGTAATAAAACTAAAAGTAGTACATTTGTTTCTTAGCATCTTTGGCGCTGACTACGCCATTTCCAGATGGATTTTAGAAAGCGTTAACTGGATTTTAGAAATGTCAATTGGATTTTAGAAAGAGGAAATTGGATTTTGGAAATCTCAATTGGATTTTAGAAAGGCGAAATTTGATTTTAGAAATGTCAATTGGATTTTAGAAAGGGGAAATTGGATTTTAGAAATGTCAAGTGGATTTTAGAAAGGGGAAATTGGATTTTAGAAATGTCAGTTGGATTTTCGAAAGCGTGAATTGGATTTCAGAATGTGCGTGTAAAATAAATTTTACACATAATTTTTCGAACAGAAATTCTTTATTGCGTATGAAATTATAATGTACATATACGTAATTATATAAATTTTCGAAAATCCAATTTACAGTTTCTAAAGTCCAATTTCCCTTTTCTAAAATCCAATTAACATTTCTAGAATCCAATTTTCCCTTTCTAAAATTCAATTGACATTTCTAAAATCCAATTTCCCCTTTCTAAAATCCAATTGACATTTCCAAAATCCAATTTCGCCTTTCTAAAATCCAATTGACATTTCTAAAATCCAATTTTCCAGTTGACGCTTTCTAAAATCCACCTGGAAATGGTGTAGTACATAAGGTACATTGTTTATACATTTCATTAATGTAAAATACCGATAATCAGAAGGCACACTGTTTAAACATTTCATTAATGTAGAATACACTATTCTTTAAATAAATCAAAAAACAAAAAAATACGAAGAATTTCAGTTATGGGGGAGGATAGGTATGGGCCTGCTGAGCACAGAACAATTTTTTTTTTAATTATTTGTATGGTTACGTTTTTGAGATAACGGTAATTTTGTGTTTTTTGTTATCACTTTATTCAAAAATTATGTTCGCTGGAGTTACGCTTCTAACAATATACAACTTGTAGTAATTGAACCACATCTCGCTAAATTACATCTGGTCAATGTCGAAATTTTTTATTTTTTGCGATTTTTGAAAAAGTTTTGATTTTCAAATTAAGTTTTTTATAAAAACTTGTAAAAATCAGAAGTTTTATTTTTTAAAAATTCGCCCGTTTAATTGTTAACGTAATATCAAGGATATCTGATAAAAACATTATTTTTAGCGATTTCTTCAATGTGAAACAAAAAGGATATTTTATGGACGAAAAACTCGGTTAGATGACATCCGTGTATAGACAAAAGATAAAATTTGTTTGTGACTTCACCCTCTCATAGGGTTAGCGTTAATTAGAGGTTGAGTAAACGGCCCTTAAGCTAAAGATATAGATACCTATGTATTGTGGAACGATTTTTCGTCATCCCTTGTGAAAAAATCGTTCCACAATAAATCATATTCCTACCCCGTCGGAAAACCAAGCAAAAAAAGGAATAATGAAAATTACTTAACTATTCCTTGTCATTTTATATCAGAAAATTTCAAATTGCGAGTAGCTGTACTGTAGACACAAAAGCTGCTGTTAGATACAAATCATTCCGCAGCTAATATATTGGAAACCTTGCACCATGTTCCATGCGAGTTACCGTGTTTTGCACCTTCAATGAATTTAGCTGTGCGAGCAAATTGTTTCTTATTTTAAAGGCAGTACTATTGAATATGAGAATTTTAAGGCCGCGCAAGAAGTCTATAGTGTTTTGCGCAAAAAAAGTTGTAAAACGACGCCCTATACACGGATGAGTCATATAACCGAGTTTTTAGTCCATAAAATATCCTTTTTGTTTCACATGAAAGAAATCGCTAAAAATAATGTTTTTATCAGATATCTTTGATATTACGTTAACAATTAAACGGGCTAATTTTTTAAAAATAATTTTTTTCTGATTTTTACAAGTTTTTATAAAAAACTTAATTTGAAAATCAAAACTTTCAAAAATCGGAAAAAATTAAAAATTTTGACATTGACCAGATGTCATTTAGCGAGGTGTGGTTCAATTACTTAAAGTTGTATATCGTTAGAAGCGTGGATTTTAGTCGCCTCTTACGACAGACATTCCTTAGCACGGGTATATTCTAAGCCCCCTAACCCGCTGGGGTATTAATTTGACCAATTTTATATCGAAATCCAACTCCTCCCTAACACTCAGTATTCTTCTCTTGGGATAACTTTAAATAAAATCATAGGAAAATGAAATTTCTTTCTGAAATATTTTGAGCTAATGCTGAGCAAACGATTTAGCCAAAAATTCGTATATAATTACGTATTATTATGCGAAAATTCATATTTTACATGGCAACGTCGCAGCGTGGATTTCATTTTGCTATAACTCTGAAAAAAAAAGCATTGAAAAATTAAAATTCTTTCTGAATGATAGTGAACTAATGATGAGCAAACGATTTAGCAAAAAAAAAATATTTTTTTGCAGATTTTTCATTTGGTGGCTCTAATCCCGAAATTTTTAATTTTTTGCAGATTTTTTTTTGCAGATTTTTCATTTGGTGGCTCTAATCCCGAAATTTTTAATTTTTTCAATAACCTTTAGATTAATGATAGCACAAGGAAATTTCTTCCTAAGCGAATCTAAACTAAGGATGAGCAAACGATTTAGCAGAAAAAAATATATTTTTTTTTTTTGATTTTTCGAAATCCCGAAATTTTTTTTCCCATTAATTTTGTATTGAAAATTTTAAAAATTAAATTTCTTCCTGAAATATCCTTAACTAACGATGAGCAAACGATTTAGCTAAAAAAGTCGTACGTAGTTATGTATTTCTACGCAAAAAATCATATTTTACAGTGCCAACGTGCCACCGTAAATTTCATTTTGCAATAACTTAAAAAAAAAACGCATCGGAAAGGAAATTTCCGCTTTATTTATTCTCAACTAATGATGAGCAAACGATTTAGCCAAAAAAATATTGTTTTTGTTTTCGATTTTTCGTTTAATAGTACCAATCCCGAGATTTTTTTCTTTTTCAATAACTTTTTGAGTAATGATAGCAATAGGAAATTTCTTCCTAAGCGATTCTAAACTAACAATGAGCAAACGATATAGCCAAAAAAAAATCATGTTTTGTGATTATTTTTTTTTCGGGATGCTCATCCCGAAATTTTTTTTCGCAATAACTTTTTGTGTAAAAACGGGAGAACAGAATTTCTTTTTGAATAATCTTAAGCTAAAGAAAAAAAATCCTGCGTACCTACTTATTATTTCAAGAAAACTCCTATTGAGCAATACCGAAAAATTTCCTTTTCACATAACTTTAAAAATAAGAATCGGAAAACAAAAATTCGTCTTAATTTATTCTTAATTAATGATGAGCAAACGATTTAGCCAAAAAAATTAATTTTTTTCGGTTTTTTTGGGGATAAGTGCTGATCCCGAAAAAATTTGTTTTTTGAATAACTTTTTATATAAAAATGGGAATAACAAATTTTTTCCTGTATTATCTTAAACTAATGATGAGCAAACGATTTAGCCAAAAGAATCGTACGTATCTACGTATTCCTTCAAGAAAATGCGCATTTGGCTGTGCAAAAAAAAGTGCAAAAAAATTTTTTTTGCAATAACTTTTGAAGAAAACCTGAGCAAACGAAACTATTTTCTGAGCAAACGTGAGCAAACGATGAGCAAACGATTTACATATTTTTTACAAAAAAAATCGCATTTGGATGTGCCAACTTCACAGGGCTACAATTGAAAAATTTCTGCAACGCATTTTTTCACAATCGAATCATCCAAAAAAAAGACAAAAACGGCTAAATATTTATTTCAATACTGAATCAAGCAATAACAAATAATTAGAAAAAATTAAAAAAATAAAAATGGACGAGAATAGCGAGGGACAAGAGCGTCCCTCTGCCAACCAACATCGAAGAAGCAATTGTAAAATAAGAAAGAAATTACCAGAGAATTCGGAAAAAATAACAAATATGGACATATCTAACCAGATGGAAAACAAAAACGATCTAAAATATGATGAGTACCATAAAGGACCATACTATGTATACATTGACACCAAAATGAACAATAATGAGAGGACGGCAATAATTGCAGTAAAAATATCTAACATTTTAAAAAAGCTAAACTACAAGGAGGTGAAGGAAGTGAACAAAATCGGATTTGGAAGAGTTAAAATAACGTGTGAGAATAGGGAAACGGCAAACAAAATAAGCAAAGACAAAGAAATAATAGACAAGGGATACGATCCAAAAATCCTAACTCACTGTTTGGCAAAACCAGGTATAGTATTCAATATACCTGTACATTTATCCATTGCTGAATTTGAAGAGGGAATAACCACGGAAATAGATATATATAAAATAGAAAGAATCGAAATAAGAGACAAAGAAGATAAGAACATTAAATACACAACAAAAAGACTTAAAATTTTCTTCAAAGGCCAAATCATACCTAATGAAATAATATACGAACATACAATAGTACCCGTTTAACCATTTGTATCATTAACGCAATGCTACAGATGCTTTAGGTTCAACCATTTCTCCCAACAATGCAAAGAAAAAGAAAAGAGATGTATCAAATGTTTTCAAATACATGATGTAACAGAGACGTGTAAAATGTTAAAATGTATTAACTGTGAATATGAACACGCACCAACAGCAAAAGACTGCCCGGCACGCGTAAAAGCTTTCATCATCAAAAGAACAATGACAATAGACAACCTTGCATTCAAGGATGCAAGAAAGAAAGTTACTAACATATTGGGGAACAGATTTGACTTACTCGAGGGGTACGATCAACAATTCCCACAAACCCTAAACCAAAACCACAATAATACAAAAAAAGACAAATGATTCAACCTCATATATACATAAATTAGTACCGTATTCAAAAGTAGTTAAAAATACTAACAAAAACATACAAAGGGAAGAATAAAACGCTATAAACACCAGGAATGAGTGGCGTGAAGCAATTAAACCGATACCTGAAATTACAATACAAGCAAATAAAATAAAAGACACAAGAAACCTTTAATAAAATTAATCTAGAAATTACTAAACATTTAGCAACAAACATAAACGATAGGCTCAATTGCAATACTATGGATCTACTAACAAACATTCGTGCAGCACTTAATCAAGTAAATATACTTTTGGACACTACGTTAATAGCGAATAATAATAATGGATAAACAAATAAAAATTTTACAATTTAACATACAAAGTCTAAGGAAAAAGGGCAATAAAGAACTATTAGAATTATTCATGGTTAAAAATGAAATAGACATTGTAATACTTGCAGAAACATGGTTGAAAGATAATACAGATAACAATATCAATACAGATAACATTCCCACGACAGCCGGTTCTACGCACCGGAATGACTCGGGGTTCCCCCGACCAAGGGCTGTTATTTCGGTCTAACCCTGTTTAGACCGGCACGAAAAACTCACAGATTAAGTCCTCTGGAGCAATACCTGGCAGCAGGATTGCTCATAATATTATTGATCTCATCAGGAATCGAGCAAAACCCTGGCCCCATATACACATGCTGCGTGTGTCAGAGGAGACTTCACCCAAATGCAACATCAGTTAGATGTAACATTTGCAATGGGTGGAGCCACCTCAGAGGCTGCTCAGGTCTCAAAAGTCATAAAGATTGGTAAACCAATTTCATTTCCCCATGCTGCGCCCGCCCAACAACATCGGCGACAATACGCACAACACCACCAATACATGTTGCACCACCTATGCATCATGTGCAACTGACACAGGCGGCAACAACACAGCATAGCTATGCATTGCGCAGCAGGGGCAACAACATTCAACAACCACCACCACTTCACAGACTGGGCAGACTCAGGCTGGTGTAGCATTACATAAATACACCGCACTTACAGTTGTTGTCATGTACACATAATTTATGTGTACATGTATACCGCACACGTTGCCAAAACAAACTGACCCAAATAAATTCCGTTAAACCCCAGCGGGAGTTTAACATCAAATATACACACCGCCACACATGGCACCTCCAGTTACATTTGTTGCATTTTGTCAAGTGCATTGCCCGAGCAGTCACAATGACCAACTGAGCGACAGCGTCAGTTTGTCAATGTGCACTGACGAAATATTTATGATTCACATACATCATACAATTCATTTTCACACTCGGACTACGATTGTTTCAATTTACTAGATGGCGATCCGACAGTTTGGGTTATCCTTATGAATAAAAATTTGCTGAAAAGCGAAATAATTCATAAGGATTAAGCCCCTTTTTTTTCAAAAATTTTTCAATTTGAATTGATACATGCCAGTGAACTGCACAAGCAGATTGAATTTTCAAACAGATTGTTTTGTACAAGCAAGCAACGAAACAAACAATCTAAGCGCCGCTTGTAACCTAACAATCACAAGCGCGCTTGGGATTGTTTGCATTTTTTCAATCTAAGCACTGCTTAGTTTGTTTAAAAGCAAACAAGCTCTTGCTTGTTTGTTTAAAAGCAAACCAAGCTAGCGGTTGCTTGAAAAAAAAAATTCAATCATTTTCAAGCAAATTTCAATCAAAAGCAAGCAGGCTGGAGGAGATTTTCAATCAGCGTTCATTTCGCTTTTTAAAAAGCAGATTTAAGAAGATCTTTCAATCATTGGATGTGAAGGAATAGGCGCACAGAAATGGAAGATGAACTCAATTCTACCAGTATTTTTCTGCAGATAATTGTAAGAAAATGAAGGACAAAGCCTTTTGTACATATTTAAGCATGCATATACCCTGCAAAAATTCCTGGTTGTTGACAAATCAGGTCTAAAATAGGTGTATGCTGGCAGGGCTGCTTCTGTTATGCACTCACTCTGTCTACTCCTAACTTTCTAATACATGACATCAACAAAAGAAAATCAGCCTTATTTCAAGCCTTACGCCAAACAAATTTGCTACCTTTATAATTTTTTGGCCTTATTTCTAAGCCTTTAAATTTGCTGTTTAATTCTTAAATAAGGCTAAAATAGTTTGATGGTTATGTCCGCAAATTTTGCGACCAGCAGTTTTTATATGTAAATAGTCTTGTCGAAATGTTCAACATTCGACCCAAAAAAAAAAAGAAAATTTGTATGTATGCACATAAATGTATGTTTATGAGTACGACATTGAAATTCCCAAAGGAACTAAGAAATTATGGAAACAAATAACTAGCGGGAATGTGACAAAAATGCAAGTAGCTTAATTGTCATTAGATTCTCACCAGCTTGTAAGTGGTCAATTGAGTAATCATTCCAATGAAACTACTGCTGTATGTAGTATTATTATAAGCAAATTCACTTTTGAAACATGGAATTTAAAGAAAATCTGCCATCATTGTACCTGAAAGAGTAGGCGCACAGAAATGGAAGATTAGCTCAAATCTGATCTAGTATTTTTCTGCAGATAATTGTAAGAAAATAAAGGACAAAACCTTTTGTACATATTTAAGCATACATATACCCTGCAAAAATTCCTGGTTGTTGACAAATCAGGTCTAAAAAAGGTGTATGCTGGCAGGACTGCTTCTGTTATGCACTCACTCTGTCTACTCCTAACTTTCTAATACATGACATCAACAAAAGAAAATCAGCCTTATTTTAAGCCTTACGCCATACAAATTTGCTATCCTTATAATTTTCTGGCCTTATTTCGGAAGACTTTAAATGTGCTGTTTAATTCTTAAATAAGGCTAAAATATTTTAGTGGGTATGTCAGCAAATTTTGCGACCAGCAGTTTTTATATGTAAATGGTCTTGTCGTCGAAATGTTCCACATTCGACCAAAAAAAAAAAGAAAATTTGTCTGTATGCACATACCACATGTATGTATGTATATTAGAGTGGCCCTTATTTTCGAAAGTCGGAAATTTGCATGTGTTACCCCCTGATATGTTTTTGTTTAATAAAACAATAATACCCTGAAAATTTTGGCCCGATTGAACAACTCTAACCCATGCCACAACGAGTTGAAGTTGAAAAATTATCAACATCACTTTTAGTAAGCGCTGCTTTTGGTTATGCCGCGATAAATATATGTATGTGCGAAAACCTATCTGAGATGTTTACAAGTTTGAATTTGCATAAAATTAATCAAAATACTTTTATTATTTTACCGTTGCAATTGCTTGAGTAGCAAGAATCGTAGAAGATGTATGTACGTATGTAGATGACATTAAATTTTGGTTCTCACGTATAAAGCAACATAGTATTAAAACAAAAAAATCAAACATTTCACTTAAGAATTGTATATTAATTTAAAATCATAGTCCATATTATTTTCTTCCAATACAATAATTTTAAAATGTGCAACTGGTGAAGTCAGTTAACTGAAGGACATGCCGCGCATAGGTACCTTTTTAGCACAAAGTGAGTTTCTGTCGGCATTGGGAAAGTTTGTGTCCGTATCATGGTCACTTTACGCGTAGTCAGCGTAACTACCGTTTCAAAATGCTTCACAAATATAATATCGGTTTCCCATTCCTCTTCCTCTAGGCATTTTGTAAAAATTTCATCCAAGGAAACACTTAGAAAATTAAGTTTCCAATTTTCTACATTTGCACACCATTTTAATTGAATTCTGATATAAAAATAAGAAAAGTTTCAAAATAAAATTTTGTCACAAAAATCACCTCCATAAGGTCCCTGGACTGTGGTATTTAGGTACTTTTGTCGGTGGATACCTAGTGAAATTCTATGGCGAACAATTTTCTATAACTATTTAACCCTCTAACGACCTTCGAACTTTTGCGGACTTTCTAAAAAAGGAGTAAAAGCGACGTCATCGTCGGAGAGTTAGAGGGTTAAAGTAGTATACAAAGTTACAGCTATTGCAATTGTTTGAGGGTTTTACACTGTGGATATTTCTTTCATTCTGTGTGAGAATTAGCTTGCTCAAAAGTGCTGTTGCAAATTGTTATGGACAAATGAAATAACCCGCAGTGTGTTGGGACTTATTTCATTTCCTTCTTTGGGAGTTATTTAATTCCTTTTATGTGGGAGTTATTACACTGCTCCGCAAGCGCTTTCAATGGACTTTCAAGAGAATTAAAGTTCTGAATTGAATCTGAATTTCTTATTTGTGTACGTATGCATGAAAAAAATGTACCATTACACTAATAGAGGGCACTTATTTTTAAAATTTCCCATATAAATATGTATGTACGAGTACATGAAAAATATATATTAAAAATTTCAATTTTCTTAAATTATTTGTATATATGAGTAAATAAGGATCCATGACTTTTTATTACTTCAATATATAGAATATCAGTACATATTTTTTATTCATAAATCATTTATTTGTGGAGCCTAATAAATAACAACATTGTAATCTATTAAAACTCAAAATATAAGAGAATTCGTCCAATATAAACGTCCACAGAATCATATAACCCTTGGTTCATTATTTCAACACATTGTGGCACGGGTTGACGTTGCCCAATCGCGCAAATATTAAACAGGGAATATTTTCTTCGTACATGAAACCATTTCAGGGGGTAACGTCTCAAAAAAGTGGAAAAAATTTTTTTCCATAGGCGTAAGGGCCACTCTAATGTATATACATTCTGTTTTCTATACGCATCAGTATTTTATCCTTTTGTCAACAGAGGAAAATATTTTTGTATGTAAATATGTACATATGAATGACCTTGTGTAATTACCTATCCTCTATTTGCAAAGGCGTCAATATTCTAACCTTTTTGTATTCTATACCTACTTTGTTAAAAAACCAAAATATACATATGTATGTATATATATGTATGGCATTCTACCTACTTTTGTAACAGACCAAAATACATATCCCGGAAAAAAAATGTGCGAATAATCCCGATAGAGATTTATCCCGGATTGATCTCTTTCGGGAACAATGAGTCCACAATTAGGCCTCGATTTTTCCCGAACGGGTATAAATGTAAATTAATCCCTTTCATACCGAACGGGAAAAATCAATTACAATTATACACTCAATACTGACTATTTAAAAAATTTTTAATTTATTGAATAGATTTTTTTACAAAAGTAAAACTTATTGTAAAATATTTAAATAGGCATGAACATTTATAATTTTTAAAGAAATTTTATAAGAAACAGCCTTGGCTAACAACTTTGAAAAATTCTTCACATGTCTTTTACACTCGCATAATGCATTCTAAAAACTTAAAATATTTTCAGAAAATACTTAATTTTTTTAAAAGATTTCACTACACGATAAAAGCTAATTCTATAAACTTTCTTCTAATATACATATATAACAATTTATAAATTTTAGACATTTTCATAAAAAATAGCCTTGGCTTACTACTTTGGATGAAAGCGATTAATCTACATTTGTACCTGTTCGGGTATACAAATTGAACAATTAGTCTCTTCAAAGGACATTCTCGAATAAATACGATCAATTCGCTCCATATAAAGGGATGTAAACTTGTATTAGTCGCATGCTCCCTTGCGATTGATCCCGGACACGTCCCGGAGAAATCGCATTTTTTGCAGGTATATTTACGTTCGCCGGACATTCCACTTTGCTCATAAAAACTCATAAAAACACACTCATGCATATGTACATATGTGCATACCAGTGAACTGCACAAGCAGATTGAATTTTCAAACAGATTGTTTTGTACAAGCAAGCAACGAAACAAACAATCTAAGCGCCGCTTGTAACCTAACAATCACAAGCGCGCTTGGGATTGTTTGCATTTTTTCAATCTAAGCACTGCTTAGTTTGTTTAAAAGCAAACAAGCTCTTGCTTGTTTGTTTAAAAGCAAACCAAGCTAGCGGTTGCTTGAAAAAAAAAATTCAATCATTTTCAAGCAAATTTCAATCAAAAGCAAGCAGGCTGGAGGAGATTTTCAATCAGCGTTCATTTCGCTTTTTCAAAAGCAGATTTAAGAAGATCTTTCAATCATTGGATGTGAAGGAATAGGCGCACAGAAATGGAAGATGAACTCAATCCTACCAGTATTTTTCTGCAGATAATTGTAAGAAAATGAAGGACAAAGCCTTTTGTACATATTTAAGCATGCATATACCCTGCAAAAATTCCTGGTTGTTGACAAATCAGGTCTAAAAAAGCTGTATGCTGGCAGGACTGCTTCTGTTATGCACTCACTCTGTCTACTCCTAACTTTCTAATACATGACATCAACAAAAGAAAATCAGCCTTATTTCAAGCCTTACGCCAAACAAATTTGCTACCTTTATAATTTTTTGGCCTTATTTCAAAGCCTTTAAATGTGCTGTTTAATTCTTAAATGAGGCTAAAATAGTTTGATGGGTATGTCCGCAAATTTTGCGACCAGCAGTTTTTATATGTAAATAGTCTTGTCGAAATGTTCAACATTCGACCCAAAAAAAAAGAAAATTTGTATGTATGCACATAAATGTATGTTTATGAGTACGACATTGAAATTCCCAAAGGAACTAAGAAATTATGGAAACAAATAACTAGCGGGAATGTGACAAAAATGCAAGTAGCTTAATTGTCATTAGATTCTCACCAGCTTGTAAGTGGTCAATTGAGTAATCATTCCAATGAAACTACTGCTGTATGTAGTATTATAAGCAAATTCACTTTTGAAACATGGAATTTAAAGAAAATCTGCCATCATTGTACCTGAAAGAGTAGGCGCACAGAAATGGAAGATTAACTCAAATCTGATCTAGTATTTTTCTGCAGATAATTGTAAGAAAATAAAGGACAAAACCTTTTGTACATATTTAAGCCTACATATACCCTGCAAAAATGCTTGTTGTTGACAAATCAGGTCTAAAAAAGGAGAATGCTGGCAGCACTGTTTCTGCTATGCACTCACTCTGTCTACTACTAACTTTCTAACATCAACAAAAGAAAATCAGCCTTATTTTAAGCCTTACGCCATACAAATTTGATATCCTTATAATTCTGTGGCCTTATTTCGTTATTGGTGGGTATATCCGCAAATTTTGCAACCAATACTTTTTATATGTAAATGGTCTTGTCGAAACATTCAACAATCCACCCTTTTGTCTCCAAATAAAAGAAAATTTGTATGTATGCACATATGTACATATGCATGAGTGTGTTTTTATGAGTTTTTATGAGCAAAGTGGAATGTCCGGCGAACGTAAATATACCTGCAAAAAATGCGATTTCTCCGGGACGTGTCCGGGATCAATCGCAAGGGAGCATGCGACTAATACAAGTTTACATCCCTTTATATAGAGCGAATTGATCGTATTTATTCGAGCATGTCATTTGAAGAGACTAATTGTTCAATTTGTATACCCGAACAGGCACAAATGTAGATTAATCGCTTTCATCCAAAGTAGTAAGCCAAGGCTATTTTTTATGAAAATGTCTAAAATTTATAAATTGTTATATATGTATATTAGAAGAAAGTTTATAGAATTAGCTTTTATCGTGTAGTGAAATCTTTTAAAAAAATTAAGTATTTTCTGAAAATATTTTAAGTTTTGAGAATGCATTATGCGAGTGTAAAAGACATGTGAAGAATTTTTCAAAGTTGTTAGCCAAGGCTGTTTCTTATAAAATTTCTTTAAAAATTATAAATGTTCATGCCTATTTAAATATTTTACAATAAGTTTTACTTTTGTAAAAAAATCTATTCAATAAATTAAAATTTTTTTAAATAGTTAGTATTGAGTGTATAATTGTAAAGGATTTTTCCCGTTCGGTATGAAAGGGATTAATTTACATTTATACCCGTTCGGGAAAAATCGAGGCCTAATTGTGGACTCATTGTTCACGAAAGAGATCAATCCGGGATAAATCTCTATCGGGATAATTCGCACATTTTTTTTCCGGGATATGTATTTTGGTCTGTTACAAAAGTAGGTAGAATGCCATACATGTATATACATACATATGTATATTTTGGTTTTTTAACAAAGTAGGTATAGAATACAAAAAGGTTAGAATATTGACGCCTTTGCAAATAGAGGATAGGTAATTACACAAGGCCATTCATATGTACATATTTACATACAAAAATATTTTCCTTTGTTGACAAAAGGATAAAATACTGATGCGTATAGAAAACAGAATGTATATACATACATACATGTGGTATGTGCATACAGACAAATTTTCTTTTTTTTTGGGTCGAATGTGGAACATTTCGACGACAAGACCATTTACATATAAAAACTGCTGGTCGCAAAATTTGCTGACATACCCACTAAAATATTTTAGCCTTATTTAAGAATTAAACAGCACATTTAAAGTCTTCCGAAATAAGGCCAGAAAATTATAAGGATAGCAAATTTGTATGGCTTAAGGCTTAAAATAAGGCTGATTTTCTTTTGTTGATGTTATGTATTAGAAAGTTAGTAGACAGAGTGAGTGCATAGCAGAAGCAGTGCTGCCAGCATACTCCTTTTTTAGACCTGATTTGTCAACAACAAGCATTTTTGCAGGGTATATGTATGCTTAAATATGTACAAAAGGTTTTGTCCTTATTTTCTTACAGTTATCTGCAGAAAAATACTAGATCAGATTTGAGTTAATCTTCCATTTCTGTGCGCCTACTCTTTCAGGTACAATGATGGCAGATTTTCTTTAAATGCCATGTTTCAAAAGTAAATTTGCTTATAATAATACTACATACAGCAGTAGTTTCATTGGAATGATTACTCAATTGACCACTTACAAGCTGGTGAGAATCTAATGACAATTAAGCTACTTGCATTTTTGTCACATTCCCGCTAGTTATTTGTTTCCATAATTTCTTAGTTCCTTTGGGAATTTCAATGTCGTACTCATAAACATACATTTATGTGCATACATACAAATTTTCTTTTTTTTTGGGTCGAATGTTGAACATTTCGACAAGACTATTTACATATAAAAACTGCTGGTCGCAAAATTTGCGGACATACCCATCAAACTATTTTAGCCTTATTTAAGAATTAAACAGCACATTTAAAGGCTTGGAAATAATGCCAAAAAATTATAAAGGTAGCAAATTTGTTTGGCGTAAGGCTTGAAATAAGGCTGATTTTCTTTTGTTGATGTCATGTATTAGAAAGTTAGGAGTAGACAGAGTGAGTGCATAACAGAAGCAGTCCTGCCAGCATACACCTTTTTTAAACCTGATTTGTCAACAACCAGGAATTTTTGCAGGGTATATGCATGCTTAAATATGTACAAAAGGCTTTGTCCTTCATTTTCTTACAATTATCTGCAGAAAAATACTGGTAGAATTGAGTTCATCTTCCATTTCTGTGCGCCTATTCCTTCACATCCAATGATTGAAAGATCTTCTTAAATCTGCTTTTTAAAAAGCGAAATGAACGCTGATTGAAAATCTCCTCCAGCCTGCTTGCTTTTGATTGAAATTTGCTTGAAAATGATTGAATTTTTTTTTTCAAGCAACCGCTAGCTTGGTTTGCTTTTAAACAAACAAGCAAGAGCTTGCTTGGAAATTTTTCAATCAGCTTGTTTCGCTTTTAAGCAGATTGAAAAAATTGTAAACAAGCTATTGCTTGTTTGTTTAAATGCAAACCAAGCAAGGGAGAGATTGGAAAAAAATTTCAGGCGCTAGAAAGGGCAAACAAGCTGCTTGTGCAGATCACTGGTGCATACATACAAATTTTCTTTTATTTGGAGACAAAAGGGTGGATTGTTGAATGTTTCGACAAGACCATTTACATATAAAAAGTATTGGTTGCAAAATTTGCGGATATACCCACCAATAACGAAATAAGGCCACAGAATTATAAGGATAGCAAATTTGTATGGCGTAAGGCTTAAAATAAGGCTGATTTTCTTTTGTTGATATTATGTATTAGAAAGTTAGGAGTAGACAGAGTGAGTGCATAGCAGAAGCAGTGCTGCCAGCATTCTCCTTTTTTAGACCTGATTTGTCAACAACAAGCATTTTTGCAGGGTATATGTATGCTTAAATATGTACAAAAGGTTTTGTCCTTTATTTTCTTACAATTATCTGCAGAAAAATACTAGATCAGATTTGAGTTAATCTTCCATTTCTGTGCGCCTACTCTTTCAGGTACAATGATGGCAGATTTTCTTTAAATTCCATGTTTCAAAAGTGAATTTGCTTATAATAATACTACATACAGCAGTAGTTTCATTGGAATGATTACTCAATTGACCACTTACAAGCTGGTGAGAATCTAATGACAATTAAGCTACTTGCATTTTTGTCACATTCCCGCTAGTTATTTGTTTCCATAATTTCTTAGTTCCTTTCGGAATTTCAATGTCGTACTCATAAACATACATTTATGTGCATACATACAAATTCTCTTTTTTTTTTTTGGGTCGAATGTTGAACATTTCGACAAGACTATTTACATATAAAAACTGCTGGTCGCAAAATTTGCGGACATACCCATCAAACTATTTTAACCTTATTTGAGAATTAAACAGCACATTTAAAGGCTTAGAAATAAGGCCAAAAAATTATAAAGGTAGCAAATTTGTTTGGCGTAAGGCTTGAAATAAGGCTGATTTTCTTTTGTTGATGTCATGTATTAGAAAGTTAGGAGTAGACAGAGTGAGTGCATAACAGAAGCAGTCCTGCCAGCATACACCTTTTATAGGCCTGATTTGTCAACAACCAGGAATTTTTGCAGGGTATATGCATGCTTAAATATGTACAAAAGGCTTTGTCCTTCATTTTCTTACAATTATCTGCAGAAAAATACTGGTAGAATTGAGTTCATCTTCCATTTCTGTGCGCCTATTCCTTCACATCCAATGATTGAAAGATCTTCTTAAAAATCTGCTTTTGAAAAAGCGAAATAAACGCTGATTGAAAATCTCCTCCAGCCTGCTTGCTTTTGATTGAAATTTGCTTGAAAATGATTGAATTTTTTTTTCAAGCAACCGCTAGCTTGGTTTGCTTTTAAACAAACAAGCAAGAGCTTGCTTGGAAATTTTTCAATCAGCTTGTTTCGCTTTTAAGCAGATTGAAAAAATTGTAAACAAGCTATTGCTTGTTTGTTTAAAAGCAAACCAAGCAAGGGAGAGATTGGAAAAAATTTCAAGCGCTTGAAAGGGCAAACAAGCTACTTGTGCAGATCACTGATACATGCAATAACATAGCCCCTATTTGGATAAACATTGGCTACGGTTTGCACCTACGGTTTGCAGGAGTCAGATAATAAGAGCTGGACAGCATATTTGTTTTTATCATGATCATGAGCTTCAGGCTTAGCAACTTCAACTTATGGTAGCAACTTCTGGTGGTAGATACATAGCAACCTCAGCTTATGTTTCATACTCGGCAGCGGCAACTCTAACTTCAAAGGACAAGGACCGGAGCAGCAACTATATGATTTAAAGTATATACATTAAGTAAAATTAATAAATGTTAGCAAGAATTTAGCAGCCTAACGGCCGCTACACCAAACAGCAATTAATTTTGCTTAGGGACATTTTAAACATACGTATATTTTTTGATATTAGGCTTTCGTTCTAAATAAAACTTTTCAATTTAATGAAAATTTGAGTAAATTTGAATGCTAGTTCGTACTTTAACGTACACTATCATATATTAGATACAAATTTTTAATTCGCTTTAAATATACATCCCTTATGGATAGTGCATTGCCCGATGACTTCAACTATGAGGCCTTAAACAAGATCGTAGACCAATTAGAGCGTGAAAACGCGGACATTACTCATAGATCGAGATATAGGTAGTAATAGGCATCAGCTTAACTGGTTAAGGCAATTTTGGGCTTACATAGGAATGGGCAGAGTCCCTCACCCCGAGAGTTTTACCCACCCCCCTTCGCAGCTTCAAACTTCTTCAATTGAACTGCAACGGGTTAACGGGAAATATCACAGCTATTACAGACTTCATGAATAGGTATGGCGTCCCTATAGCCGCGGTCCAAGAAACTAAGCTGACTTCAAACTCAGCTCTAGTCAGCCAAGCTGGCTATAACATCTACCGAAAAGACCGTGCTAGAGGTAACGGTGGAGGCTTCGCGTTCATCACGCACAACATGGTACAATATCGTCTTATCGAACCGGATATCGACCGCAGGGACGCTACCCTTGAATGTCAGGGCATAGCCATCCGATCCGGGTTTGCAGTTCTCCAGATCTTCAATGTTTACATACCCCCTGTCGCCTGCTGTCCTGCGGGCTATCTACCCAACATTAGCACGCTATTGAATGATAGTAGGTGACTTCAATGCACATCACGATCTTTGGCACTCATATCTGCCTATAGATCGGAGGGGGCATTATCTCGCAGAACAGATAGACGATTCGACATTCAGTGCGATGAACGACGACGCCCCCACACGGATTATGGGAAACTGCAGCAGCTCGCCAGACATCACTATTGCTAGCGCAAGTCTGATAAACAGCGTCAATTGGCGACCGACGCTGACATTAGCATCAGACCATCTTCCCATAATCATCTCAATAGAGACGCCAGCTGACTTCATTACAACGGACAAACAGACGTACATAAACTTTAAAAAAGCGGACTGGGACAGTTTTACAAAACATACAGAGAGCATCTTTGGAGCTCTCCCCACCCCAACCGATGTGCTTCGTGGAGAACACAAATTGCGCAAGGTCATTGCCAAAGCCTCTGCACGCTTCATCCCGGCAGGAAGGATACCAGTAATCCGACTAAACTTCCCAGGTGAAGCCTCTGCTCTGGCCCAGGAGCGAGACCAGATCCGCCAATCCGACCCGGGAGACCCCCGCATAAAGGACCTCAACCGGGAAATTCGAAGACTGGTAGATGAGCACAAACGGCAAAAGTGGAGGGAGCACCTAAGCACTTGTATTCTCTCAGGCGGGGCGAGCAAGCTATGGAATACCGTAAAAGCCCTATCCAACCCGACTAAACATAAGGACAAAGTGTCCATTATCTTTGAAGATAATGTTGAGTCGGTCCCGAAGAGATGTGCGAGCCTTTTTGGCCGGCAGTTCTTACCGCATCCTTCGGTGGATAGGGCCAAACGACGAATCCTCAGACGGCTGCGTAAAAAGTCAAATAATGACGCACCACTTGCTCTCTCAACCAGGGAGATTCAGTAAGCTATAAAGAATGCTAAAGCTTCAAAATCAGTCGGACCTGACGGCATATCCATGTTGATGCTAAAACACTTAGGACCGAATGGGGTAAGATTCCTGACGGAGGTACTCAATTTGTCTCTGACCACCCTTGTCATCCCCAACATCTGGAAGTTGGCAAGGATGGTCCCTTACTCAAACCGGGGAAACCTGCCAACAAAAGAGACTCATATCGACCGATATCGCTCCTTTCCCCGGTAGTAAAGACACTTGAGGCCACATTACTCCCATACTACAACGGACGTCTACGACTTGCGACACATCAACATGGATTCCGCAAAATGCATAGCACAACAACAGCACTAAACGCCATAAACACCCGGATAGTTCGTGGTCTTAACTAAAAACGCCCCTGCGAGAGAACGATCCTCGTGGCACTTGGCCTGTCGAAAGCCTTCGACACGGTCAATCACGCCACCCTATTGGAGGATCTTGGAAACTCGAACCTCTCTCAGAGACTAAAAAGGTGGACCGCAAACTATCTGAGTGGTCGGCAGGCATCGCTAGTCTTTAGGAACCAGGTCTCAAAACCTAGGAGAATAAAGCAGAGAGTCCCACAGGGCGGTGTATTATCCCCCCTGCTTTTCAACTATTATCTCTCCTGCCTCCCTCCCCCACCCGAAGGAGTAGACCTGATCTCCTATGCCGATGACTGCTCGATCATGGCCACTGGCACCGACATAGATAGCATGTGCTCTCGAATTAACGACTATCTCTCTGATCTCTCCTGTTACTTTGCGTGCCGCTCATTAGAGCTACAACCCACGAAGTCCGCCGCAACAAAATCCTCAAATCGCTAGCCGGCAGGACGTGGGGTAAAGACAAACCAACAATAATAGCAACGTATAAAGCAATCGGCCGGCCGGTCCTCAATTATGCATCGCCTATATGGTCGCCGGGGACTTCAAGAACACAATGGCAGAAACTCCAGGCCTGCCAAAACTCCCCCTTAGAACTGCCACAGGCAATCTCCTGATGGCTCCAGAACACCATCTACACCATGAGGCTATTATACTCCCGGTCTTAGAACACAACACCATGCTTAGCAAGCAGTTCTTGCTGGGATGCCACCGAAGAGGCCATCCCAATAGCCACCTGCTAGAACCGGAACCGCCTCCCCGGCACATCAGGATACATCTTCTCGACCTCACCCCAGAGGTTGAAAAATAAAACAACCATTCGACCCAACGGCTTACAGGCAGGCACTAAAGGAGATACACACCGACACCATCACCACATTCGTTTCAGTCCGTTCGCCATACAGAATATTGAGAGACCAATCGATAGGGTTGGTCCCCATATGAAAAAAAAAAGTTGTAAAAGTCCGCCCCTAAATTTGAAGCTTATGGTGAGAGGGTTAAGGGACACAAAAAAAAAATTTTTTTTTGACCTTGCGAAATACCGCCGAAATCGTTTTTTTATTATAACTTTGTTATTTTTCAACCGATTTTTAAAATTGATACGTCATTATTTTCGTATTTTGCAGCTCTACACTTCCTTCTAATGCTCTTTTGAGCTCTGAAGTCGTTTTCACATAGTTGGGTCAGCTAACTTATTTGTATGTCCATGAATTATCCTTTTTGTTTTGCCAAATGAAAGTGCTTCAAAATTCATGACAATGTTGCCTTTAAAGGGTTTTAATAAATTAATAAACAAAGAAGTTATGTCACTACGAATATTTAACGTAGCTATTATATAATTTATTTTTTTAAGCAATTCAATATATACAAAGTTGTAAAAGTCCGTCCCTAAATTTGAAGCTTATATTGAGAGGATTAAGGGACAAACAAAAATTTTTTTTCTGATCCCGCGAAATTCCGCCGAAATAGTTTTTTTCTTGTAACTTTGTTATTTAACATCCGATTTTTAAAATTGATACGTCATTACTTTCGTATTTCGAAGCTCCACATTTTCTTCTAATGTCCTTTTGAGCTCTGAAGTCAAATAACAAAGTTACAATAAAAAAACTATTTCGGCGGTATTTCGCGGGATCAGAAAAAATATTAAAATTTTTTTCTTTAATCCTCTCAATATAAGCTTCAAATCTAGGGTCGGACTTTTACAACTTTACATATACTGAATTGCTTAAAAAAAATAGTTAAATAATATCTACGTTAAATAACTTCTTTGTGACGTAACTTCTTTGTTTATTAATTTAGTAAAACCGTTTCAAGGCAACATTGTCATGAATTTTGAAGCACTTTCATTTGGCAATACAAAGAGGATAATTCGTGGACATACAAATAAGTTAGCTGACCCAACTATGTGAAAATGACTTCAGAGCTCAAAAGGACATTAGACTTCCTTCTAGAGCTTCAGAGCTTCAAAATACGAAACTAATGACGTATCAATTTTAAAAATCGGATGATAAATAACAAAGTTATAAGAAAAAAACAATTTCGGCGGTATTTCGCGGGGTCAAAAAAAAATTTTTTTTTTGTCCCTTAACCCTCTCAACATAAGCTTCAAATTTAGGGGCGGACTTTTACAACATTTTTTTTCGACCCTATCTAGAGACCAACCACCCCCCATAGCAGAAGAATTGGAGCTGCCGAGAGAAACACGCGTCACCCTAGCGCAACTACGATCAGGCTTTTGCAGCCGCCTGAACTCATATAGGGCCAGAATCGATGCCGAAATACCTAATACATGTCCGACATGTGGAGAGACGCCGCATGACACACAGCATCTCTTCTCATGTCCACTCAAACCTACTCACTTAACCCCCCTGTCCCTATGGACTAGCCCAAAAAATGCTGCCTCATTCCTGGGCCTCCCGTTAAGTGAGCCTGACGCCAATCTATGAGCCTATCGTGCCGACTAAGCAGGGCTTAGTACTGCTATAAGAACAACAACAACAATATCAATAACTATAATTTCATATACGCCAACAGAGAAGACGGATATGGGGGTGTAGCTATTTACATTAAAAAATACATTAAATTTTCCATATTTAAAACAACAAACTCCATAGAAAATATTGGTATCACAACCCTAAACCTTAAAAAAAATCTCAACATAATCAGCACTTACTGCCAACCTAATTGGTCAAGTACGCAATTCAAAATTGAAATAGAAAAACTATTCATTCATACAAGACAATTAAATAATATAACACTAATCGGAGGAGACCTAAATGCCAGAGCTTCACCTTGGGACACACAAATAACGAACACAAGGGGGAATATTTTACAAAATATTATAACAGATTATGGATCTATTCCCATCAATAATGGTGAAACCACATTCACCATTAATAACACTTCATCGGCAATTGATGTTACATTCATAAATAAAAATATCAACTACACTTGGAACACATCACACCAAATTACCAAAAATAACCATACACCTATTATAATTTCACTATAATATTAAAAGAAATAAGTAATATGACAATAGGTAATGATTTAGAAGATTTTAACAAGGATATGGAAAATAATCTTAAAAAACACACAGAAAGGAAAAGAATACGGTCAAATGTATCCGGAATTATTGAAAAAACTATGGTTTTACAAAAAAAAAAAAAAAAATCAATTAATACCCACAGAAATTAAAGAAATAAATAGGATCATACCTTCTGTAAAGACACCTTATTCAAAATGAAAGTCTATCACGACAATAATTGCGAAACTTAGAAAAACTAATCAATAAATTGGTGATGGCGATATAGCTCGTGAGCTGGCCAAATAAGTCTTCTATCTTTACTTATATGTAGAGGGAATGAAGTAACGTTAAAACAACAAAAGGCATAAGGGCACCGTCCGGTGAGCTAAAAAAAAAAAAGTGGGCGTGGTCCGCCTTTTTGTCCTGAGTTCAGTGATATACTTCTTTTTTGGTGCAAACGATTTTTTAGGGAGTTAGAGGGGGATGAAGTTAAAAAAAACTTTTTTTTAAAAGCCTATATCTTCCAAAATATTCACTCAATTTTTAAAATTAGGTATCGTTGGAAAGCTCATTTAAAGGCCTTTCATACGACGTATCAAAATTTTCGTAAATTCCTTACAAATTTTCTTAAAAAACAAAAAACTCAAATTTTGGTATTTTTTTAGGGAAAAATTTATTTTTTTTTGTGTTATTAAGTATATCAAAAATTATATTCATTTAAAAGAGTATAAAAATATCTTTCATTTCATATACTATTCTCTATAGCAAGACCTATATAATTAGCTATCGTGAAATGAAAAGATGTTTTAGTAGTTTTAAGTATACAGAGAACCATGAAAAAAGTTGTACAGTAGGCTTTTCTCACACACGAAGGGTGTACTACGCGGAAGGATATCACCGTGGCGGTAGCCACGGTTAGGGCACACGTCCGGACGGATGGCGTAGCCCAGGGTTATTTTTTATAAGCGCGGCCGAAGGCCGCCAATGCAGAAGTGTTCTGCGCAAAAGCACTGTGGACCGGACCATAGATATTGCTCCGCAAAGAGAATTCTGGCGGCTGAGGGTTATTTTTTATAAGCGCGGCCGAAAGCCCCAACACAAAAGCTGTTCTCCGCAAAAGTTGTTTCTTTATCTATCGAATTTATATGGAGAGTTACTAAACTTTAACCATAAATTCCTCGAAAACAAGGAAATTCCGGCGCCAAAATTTTACGGATTCAGAACACCCTTCCCCTCCCCTACCTCCCGGTAGAAGTCGTTTTTTTGGGGGCGCGTGACATTGGAAAGTTTCCCCGTACATGCTATTGCGGAAGTAGAATTCTGCCGGCTGAGGGTTATGTTTTTAAAGCGCGGCCTTCGGCTATTCGGAGTTCTGTATAAAAGTACTGTTGTCCGCGCTATAGATGCTTTCTTGATGTTATACATAACTAACAAGAATTGTTTTGCACGTTTTTAACAAAATTTTCATAACAAATTATATATCAAATGAAAGGTAATTTAACGTTCTTTTTAATGTAAATAACTTTGTGTAGTGCTAATAAGGTCGTTTCAACAAAAAAAGAAAGAAAAAACAAAAAAAATACCAACATTTAAGTTTTTTGCTGTTTTACAAAATTTGTGTGGAATTTCAGGCGCTAGAAAGGGCAAACAAGCTGCTTGTGCAGATCACTGGTGCATACATACAAATTTTCTTTTATTTGGAGACAAAAGGGTGGATTGTTGAATGTTTCGACAAGACCATTTACATATAAAAAGTATTGGTTGCAAAATTTGCGGATATACCCACCAATAACGAAATAAGGCCACAGAATTATAAGGATAGCAAATTTGTATGGCGTAAGGCTTAAAATAAGGCTGATTTTCTTTTGTTGATATTATGTATTAGAAAGTTAGGAGTAGACAGAGTGAGTGCATAGCAGAAGCAGTGCTGCCAGCATTCTCCTTTTTTAGACCTGATTTGTCAACAACAAGCATTTTTGCAGGGTATATGTATGCTTAAATATGTACAAAAGGTTTTGTCCTTTATTTTCTTACAATTATCTGCAGAAAAATACTAGATCAGATTTGAGTTAATCTTCCATTTCTGTGCGCCTACTCTTTCAGGTACAATGATGGCAGATTTTCTTTAAATTCCATGTTTCAAAAGTGAATTTGCTTATAATAATACTACATACAGCAGTAGTTTCATTGGAATGATTACTCAATTGACCACTTACAAGCTGGTGAGAATCTAATGACAATTAAGCTACTTGCATTTTTGTCACATTCCCGCTAGTTATTTGTTTCCATAATTTCTTAGTTCCTTTCGGAATTTCAATGTCGTACTCATAAACATACATTTATGTGCATACATACAAATTCTCTTTTTTTTTTTGGGTCGAATGTTGAACATTTCGACAAGACTATTTACATATAAAAACTGCTGGTCGCAAAATTTGCGGACATACCCATCAAACTATTTTAACCTTATTTGAGAATTAAACAGCACATTTAAAGGCTTAGAAATAAGGCCAAAAAATTATAAAGGTAGCAAATTTGTTTGGCGTAAGGCTTGAAATAAGGCT
Source organism: Urophora cardui (assembly GCA_960531455.1). Taxonomy (NCBI): domain Eukaryota; kingdom Metazoa; phylum Arthropoda; class Insecta; order Diptera; family Tephritidae; genus Urophora; species Urophora cardui. Next base: position 62,969,197 of record OY482671.1, on the reverse strand, counting down.
GATTTTCTTTTGTTGATGTCATGTATTAGAAAGTTAGGAGTAGACAGAGTGAGTGCATAACAGAAGCAGTCCTGCCAGCATACACCTTTTATAGGCCTGATTTGTCAACAACCAGGAATTTTTGCAGGGTATATGCATGCTTAAATATGTACAAAAGGCTTTGTCCTTCATTTTCTTACAATTATCTGCAGAAAAATACTGGTAGAATTGAGTTCATCTTCCATTTCTGTGCGCCTATTCCTTCACATCCAATGATTGAAAGATCTTCTTAAAAATCTGCTTTTGAAAAAGCGAAATAAACGCTGATTGAAAATCTCCTCCAGCCTGCTTGCTTTTGATTGAAATTTGCTTGAAAATGATTGAATTTTTTTTTCAAGCAACCGCTAGCTTGGTTTGCTTTTAAACAAACAAGCAAGAGCTTGCTTGGAAATTTTTCAATCAGCTTGTTTCGCTTTTAAGCAGATTGAAAAAATTGTAAACAAGCTATTGCTTGTTTGTTTAAAAGCAAACCAAGCAAGGGAGAGATTGGAAAAAATTTCAAGCGCTTGAAAGGGCAAACAAGCTACTTGTGCAGATCACTGATACATGCAATAACATAGCCCCTATTTGGATAAACATTGGCTACGGTTTGCACCTACGGTTTGCAGGAGTCAGATAATAAGAGCTGGACAGCATATTTGTTTTTATCATGATCATGAGCTTCAGGCTTAGCAACTTCAACTTATGGTAGCAACTTCTGGTGGTAGATACATAGCAACCTCAGCTTATGTTTCATACTCGGCAGCGGCAACTCTAACTTCAAAGGACAAGGACCGGAGCAGCAACTATATGATTTAAAGTATATACATTAAGTAAAATTAATAAATGTTAGCAAGAATTTAGCAGCCTAACGGCCGCTACACCAAACAGCAATTAATTTTGCTTAGGGACATTTTAAACATACGTATATTTTTTGATATTAGGCTTTCGTTCTAAATAAAACTTTTCAATTTAATGAAAATTTGAGTAAATTTGAATGCTAGTTCGTACTTTAACGTACACTATCATATATTAGATACAAATTTTTAATTCGCTTTAAATATACATCCCTTATGGATAGTGCATTGCCCGATGACTTCAACTATGAGGCCTTAAACAAGATCGTAGACCAATTAGAGCGTGAAAACGCGGACATTACTCATAGATCGAGATATAGGTAGTAATAGGCATCAGCTTAACTGGTTAAGGCAATTTTGGGCTTACATAGGAATGGGCAGAGTCCCTCACCCCGAGAGTTTTACCCACCCCCCTTCGCAGCTTCAAACTTCTTCAATTGAACTGCAACGGGTTAACGGGAAATATCACAGCTATTACAGACTTCATGAATAGGTATGGCGTCCCTATAGCCGCGGTCCAAGAAACTAAGCTGACTTCAAACTCAGCTCTAGTCAGCCAAGCTGGCTATAACATCTACCGAAAAGACCGTGCTAGAGGTAACGGTGGAGGCTTCGCGTTCATCACGCACAACATGGTACAATATCGTCTTATCGAACCGGATATCGACCGCAGGGACGCTACCCTTGAATGTCAGGGCATAGCCATCCGATCCGGGTTTGCAGTTCTCCAGATCTTCAATGTTTACATACCCCCTGTCGCCTGCTGTCCTGCGGGCTATCTACCCAACATTAGCACGCTATTGAATGATAGTAGGTGACTTCAATGCACATCACGATCTTTGGCACTCATATCTGCCTATAGATCGGAGGGGGCATTATCTCGCAGAACAGATAGACGATTCGACATTCAGTGCGATGAACGACGACGCCCCCACACGGATTATGGGAAACTGCAGCAGCTCGCCAGACATCACTATTGCTAGCGCAAGTCTGATAAACAGCGTCAATTGGCGACCGACGCTGACATTAGCATCAGACCATCTTCCCATAATCATCTCAATAGAGACGCCAGCTGACTTCATTACAACGGACAAACAGACGTACATAAACTTTAAAAAAGCGGACTGGGACAGTTTTACAAAACATACAGAGAGCATCTTTGGAGCTCTCCCCACCCCAACCGATGTGCTTCGTGGAGAACACAAATTGCGCAAGGTCATTGCCAAAGCCTCTGCACGCTTCATCCCGGCAGGAAGGATACCAGTAATCCGACTAAACTTCCCAGGTGAAGCCTCTGCTCTGGCCCAGGAGCGAGACCAGATCCGCCAATCCGACCCGGGAGACCCCCGCATAAAGGACCTCAACCGGGAAATTCGAAAACTGGTAGATGAGCACAAACGGCAAAAGTGGAGGGAGCACCTAAGCACTTGTATTCTCTCAGGCGGGGCGAGCAAGCTATGGAATACCGTAAAAGCCCTATCCAACCCGACTAAACATAAGGACAAAGTGTCCATTATCTTTGAAGATAATGTTGAGTCGGTCCCGAAGAGATGTGCGAGCCTTTTTGGCTGGCAGTTCTTACCGCATCCTTCGGTGGATAGGGCCAAACGACGAATCCTCAGACGGCTGCGTAAAAAGTCAAATAATGACGCACCACTTGCTCTCTCAACCAGGGAGATTCAGTAAGCTATAAAGAATGCTAAAGCTTCAAAATCAGTCGGACCTGACGGCATATCCATGTTGATGCTAAAACACTTAGGACCGAATGGGGTAAGATTCCTGACGGAGGTACTCAATTTGTCTCTGACCACCCTTGTCATCCCCAACATCTGGAAGTTGGCAAGGATGGTCCCTTACTCAAACCGGGGAAACCTGCCAACAAAAGAGACTCATATCGACCGATATCGCTCCTTTCCCCGGTAGTAAAGACACTTGAGGCCACATTACTCCCATACTACAACGGACGTCTACGACTTGCGACACATCAACATGGATTCCGCAAAATGCATAGCACAACAACAGCACTAAACGCCATAAACACCCGGATAGTTCGTGGTCTTAACTAAAAACGCCCCTGCGAGAGAACGATCCTCGTGGCACTTGGCCTGTCGAAAGCCTTCGACACGGTCAATCACGCCACCCTATTGGAGGATCTTGGAAACTCGAACCTCTCTCAGAGACTAAAAAGGTGGACCGCAAACTATCTGAGTGGTCGGCAGGCATCGCTAGTCTTTAGGAACCAGGTCTCAAAACCTAGGAGAATAAAGCAGAGAGTCCCACAGGGCGGTGTATTATCCCCCCTGCTTTTCAACTATTATCTCTCCTGCCTCCCTCCCCCACCCGAAGGAGTAGACCTGATCTCCTATGCCGATGACTGCTCGATCATGGCCACTGGCACCGACATAGATAGCATGTGCTCTCGAATTAACGACTATCTCTCTGATCTCTCCTGTTACTTTGCGTGCCGCTCATTAGAGCTACAACCCACGAAGTCCGCCGCAACAAAATCCTCAAATCGCTAGCCGGCAGCACGTGGGGTAAAGACAAACCAACAATAATAGCAACGTATAAAGCAATCGGCCGGCCGGTCCTCAATTATGCATCGCCTATATGGTCGCCGGGGACTTCAAGAACACAATGGCAGAAACTCCAGGCCTGCCAAAACTCCCCCTTAGAACTGCCACAGGCAATCTCCTGATGGCTCCAGAACACCATCTACACCATGAGGCTATTATACTCCCGGTCTTAGAACACAACACCATGCTTAGCAAGCAGTTCTTGCTGGGATGCCACCGAAGAGGCCATCCCAATAGCCACCTGCTAGAACCGGAACCGCCTCCCCGGCACATCAGGATACATCTTCTCGACCTCACCCCAGAGGTTGAAAAATAAAACAACCATTCGACCCAACGGCTTACAGGCAGGCACTAAAGGAGATACACACCGACACCATCACCACATTCGTTTCAGTCCGTTCGCCATACAGAATATTGAGAGACCAATCGATAGGGTTGGTCCCCATATGAAAAAAAAAAGTTGTAAAAGTCCGCCCCTAAATTTGAAGCTTATGGTGAGAGGGTTAAGGGACACAAAAAAAAAATTTTTTTTTGACCTCGCGAAATACCGCCGAAATCGTTTTTTTATTATAACTTTGTTATTTTTCAACCGATTTTTAAAATTGATACGTCATTATTTTCGTATTTTGCAGCTCTACACTTCCTTCTAATGCTCTTTTGAGCTCTGAAGTCGTTTTCACATAGTTGGGTCAGCTAACTTATTTGTATGTCCATGAATTATCCTTTTTGTTTTGCCAAATGAAAGTGCTTCAAAATTCATGACAATGTTGCCTTTAAAGGGTTTTAATAAATTAATAAACAAAGAAGTTATGTCACTACGAATATTTAACGTAGCTATTATATAATTTATTTTTTTAAGCAATTCAATATATACAAAGTTGTAAAAGTCCGTCCCTAAATTTGAAGCTTATATTGAGAGGATTAAGGGACAAACAAAAATTTTTTTTCTGATCCCGCGAAATTCCGCCGAAATGGTTTTTTTCTTGTAACTTTGTTATTTAACATCCGATTTTTAAAATTGATACGTCATTACTTTCGTATTTCGAAGCTCCACATTTTCTTCTAATGTCCTTTTGAGCTCTGAAGTCAAATAACAAAGTTACAATAAAAAAACTATTTCGGCGGTATTTCGCGGGATCAGAAAAAATATTAAAAATTTTTTCTTTAATCCTCTCAATATAAGCTTCAAATCTAGGGTCGGACTTTTACAACTTTACATATACTGAATTGCTTAAAAAAAATAGTTAAATAATATCTACGTTAAATAACTTCTTTGTGACGTAACTTCTTTGTTTATTAATTTAGTAAAACCGTTTCAAGGCAACATTGTCATGAATTTTGAAGCACTTTCATTTGGCAATACAAAGAGGATAATTCGTGGACATACAAATAAGTTAGCTGACCCAACTATGTGAAAATGACTTCAGAGCTCAAAAGGACATTAGACTTCCTTCTAGAGCTTCAGAGCTTCAAAATACGAAACTAATGACGTATCAATTTTAAAAATCGGATGATAAATAACAAAGTTATAAGAAAAAAACAATTTCGGCGGTATTTCGCGGGGTCAAAAAAAAATTTTTTTTTTGTCCCTTAACCCTCTCAACATAAGCTTCAAATTTAGGGGCGGACTTTTACAACATTTTTTTTCGACCCTATCTAGAGACCAACCACCCCCCATAGCAGAAGAATTGGAGCTGCCGAGAGAAACACGCGTCACCCTAGCGCAACTACGATCAGGCTTTTGCAGCCGCCTGAACTCATATAGGGCCAGAATCGATGCCGAAATACCTAATACATGTCCGACATGTGGAGAGACGCCGCATGACACACAGCATCTCTTCTCATGTCCACTCAAACCTACTCACTTAACCCCCCTGTCCCTATGGACTAGCCCAAAAAATGCTGCCTCATTCCTGGGCCTCCCGTTAAGTGAGCCTGACGCCAATCTATGAGCCTATCGTGCCGACTAAGCAGGGCTTAGTACTGCTATAAGAACAACAACAACAATATCAATAACTATAATTTCATATACGCCAACAGAGAAGACGGATATGGGGGTGTAGCTATTTACATTAAAAAATACATTAAATTTTCCATATTTAAAACAACAAACTCCATAGAAAATATTGGTATCACAACCCTAAACCTTAAAAAAAATCTCAACATAATCAGCACTTACTGCCAACCTAATTGGTCAAGTACGCAATTCAAAATTGAAATAGAAAAACTATTCATTCATACAAGACAATTAAATAATATAACACTAATCGGAGGAGACCTAAATGCCAGAGCTTCACCTTGGGACACACAAATAACGAACACAAGGGGGAATATTTTACAAAATATTATAACAGATTATGGATCTATTCCCATCAATAATGGTGAAACCACATTCACCATTAATAACACTTCATCGGCAATTGATGTTACATTCATAAATAAAAATATCAACTACACTTGGAACACATCACACCAAATTACCAAAAATAACCATACACCTATTATAATTTCACTATAATATTAAAAGAAATAAGTAATATGACAATAGGTAATGATTTAGAAGATTTTAACAAGGATATGGAAAATAATCTTAAAAAACACACAGAAAGGAAAAGAATACGGTCAAATGTATCCGGAATTATTGAAAAAACTATGGTTTTACAAAAAAAAAAAAAAAAATTAATTAATACCCACAGAAATTAAAGAAATAAATAGGATCATACCTTCTGTAAAGACACCTTATTCAAAATGAAAGTCTATCACGACAATAATTGCGAAACTTAGAAAAACTAATCAATAAATTGGTGATGGCGATATAGCTCGTGAGCTGGCCAAATAAGTCTTCTATCTTTACTTATATGTAGAGGGAATGAAGTAACGTTAAAACAACAAAAGGCATAAGGGCACCGTCCGGTGAGCTAAAAAAAAAAAAGTGGGCGTGGTCCGCCTTTTTGTCCTGAGTTCAGTGATATACTTCTTTTTTGGTGCAAACGATTTTTTAGGGAGTTAGAGGGGGATGAAGTTAAAAAAAACTTTTTTTTAAAAGCCTATATCTTCCAAAATATTCACTCAATTTTTAAAATTAGGTATCGTTGGAAAGCTCATTTAAAGGCCTTTCATACGACGTATCAAAATTTTCGTAAATTCCTTACAAATTTTCTTAAAAAACAAAAAACTCAAATTTTGGTATTTTTTTAGGGAAAAATTTATTTTTTTTTGTGTTATTAAGTATATCAAAAATTATATTCATTTAAAAGAGTATAAAAATATCTTTCATTTCATATACTATTCTCTATAGCAAGACCTATATAATTAGCTATCGTGAAATGAAAAGATGTTTTAGTAGTTTTAAGTATACAGAGAACCATGAAAAAAGTTGTACAGTAGGCTTTTCTCACACACGAAGGGTGTACTACGCGGAAGGATATCACCGTGGCGGTAGCCACGGTTAGGGCACACGTCCGGACGGATGGCGTAGCCCAGGGTTATTTTTTATAAGCGCGGCCGAAGGCCGCCAATGCAGAAGTGTTCTGCGCAAAAGCACTGTGGACCGGACCATAGATATTGCTCCGCAAAGAGAATTCTGGCGGCTGAGGGTTATTTTTTATAAGCGCGGCCGAAAGCCCCAACACAAAAGCTGTTCTCCGCAAAAGTTGTTTCTTTATCTATCGAATTTATATGGAGAGTTACTAAACTTTAACCATAAATTCCTCGAAAACAAGGAAATTCCGGCGCCAAAATTTTACGGATTCAGAACACCCTTCCCCTCCCCTACCTCCCGGTAGAAGTCGTTTTTTTGGGGGCGCGTGACATTGGAAAGTTTCCCCGTACATGCTATTGCGGAAGTAGAATTCTGCCGGCTGAGGGTTATGTTTTTAAAGCGCGGCCTTCGGCTATTCGGAGTTCTGTATAAAAGTACTGTTGTCCGCGCTATAGATGCTTTCTTGATGTTATACATAACTAACAAGAATTGTTTTGCACGTTTTTAACAAAATTTTCATAACAAATTATATATCAAATGAAAGGTAATTTAACGTTCTTTTTAATGTAAATAACTTTGTGTAGTGCTAATAAGGTCGTTTCAACAAAAAAAGAAAGAAAAAACAAAAAAAATACCAACATTTAAGTTTTTTGCTGTTTTACAAAATTTGTGTGGAATTTGGGAAAATATTTATGTATCATATGAAAGGCATTTAAGTAAGCTTTCCTACGATGCCTTAGTTTTAAAAATTGAGTGAATAGTTTGGAAGATATCGGCTTTTTAAAAAAAGGGGTTTTTAAACTTCATCCCCCTCTAGCTACATCAAAAATCGTTTGCGCCAAAAAAGAAATATCAATGAAATCAGCCCAAAAAGGCGGACCACGCCCACTTTAGTTTTTTTTAGCTCACCGGACGGTATTCTTTACTTGTTCCCAACAAAAAAAAAACTTTCAGTTGTTCGACTAATTGAATGTAGTGTGAATGCTTCCATACATTCCCATGCAAATCAAAGCCCGACTAAATCGATTGAGTCGCAAGTGTGTATAGGCTCTTAAACGCATTTTCTTACCGGTATGAGAAAAGCTAACGTTTTTCCACTTCCGGTGACGGCAGTTCCCATTACATCATTTTTTAGCAGTGCTGGTAATAAAACCTGTCGCTGGATATAAGTTGGTTCTATATAGTTAGAAGCCAATAGGCCCCTCAGCGTGTTTTGTGATAAAGGCATATCAACAAATTTTGTGAATTTCACTTCAGATTTAAGCGATTCGTACATAGCTTTTATTTGAATGATTTCCTTGTTTGTGCTTTTATTTTTAGTTTTCATTTTCTAAAGATTGTAAACTTTTTGCTAGGGTTGGGCGATATATATCGATATATCAATATATCGATATAGTGCAGCCGATAATATCGACGAGATTTTGAATCAGCGTTGCCACTTAAAAAATTTAAAATTAACCAAAATACAAAATAAAAGTAACCAAAACAAGAAACAAGTAACCAAAATAAATTAATAATATAGGCATATGTCCCATTAACGTTAGGGCTATTTATTTGGAAGCAAAACAATACATATATACGGTTAACAAAAACTAAAATATATCAATTGGTTTACATCTTTAAGCCCTAAACAGATCCAACGTCGAGCGAAATATCACCCTGTCGTCGCGTTCTATCAACATAAAAACACGGCCAGATATGAGAATGAACAGAACCAAAATGCTGACGTAAAAAGCCCGACGAAAATTCGCCAGAATAGATTTATTTCTAATGTGGTCTCTGGCTTCTGTCAAATAAATTATTTAGACTTAAAACATTCGCTGGAAATAGTTTTTGAACTTTATCCATTTTCCCCAACAATAAATTATTTGGAATTTTCCCTACCAGAAAAGGCTAATCACTCTATCGAAAAAATCGATAACCAACATAACGTGGGTATCGAATTCACACACACAACCAAAGTATACTCTATCGGCAGAGTGCTTTCGAACAGGGGGAAACTGTGATATGCGCTTTCCTAGACATAGAAGGAGCCTTTGACAACACTGACCATAATAGTGTATGTCGGGCACTAGAAAAGCGAAAAGTTCAGAGACCAATCTGCATGTGGATAGACTCTGTTCTTCGCACCAGGATAGCTGAGACTTCAGTAGGTGAAGGCATTGTACAGCTTAAAACCACCAAAGGTTGTCCGCAGGGGGGAGTCCTATCCCCTCTCCTATGGAGTCTAGTGGTGGATGAGCTTCTGCAACTGCTAACTGATAACGGTATACGCTGTCAGGGATATGCAGATGACATAGTGATAATAGCACGGGGCAAATTCGAAAGTACTCTCTGTGATATAATTCAGAGGGCTCTTCGATTAACGGAGAGATGGTGTGCTGGAGTTGGCCTAAATATTAACCCACGTAAGACGGCCATCGTCCCTTTCACAAAAAGGCGGACCCTTAGGGGAATGAGAGGTATACTCGTGGACGATGTTGTGGTGGACACTGTATCAGAAGTAAAATACTTGGGAGTCACATTTGACTCCAAGTTATTATGGAAGAAACATGTGGACAACACTACATCTAAAGCCACGAGGGCTATAATGGTGTGCAGACGACTTTCAGGTAAATCGTGGGGATGTAACCCACACATGCTAAGATGGATGTACACCATGATAGTAAAACCGATCATCACCTACGGGGCAGTAGCCTGGTCCTCAAGAGCAAATCTGTCAACGGTGAGACAATCGCTCACCAAAGTGCAACGGCAGGCGTGCGTTTGTATAACGGGAGCTATGCGCACCTGCCCAACGGCAGCAATGGAAGTGCTACTTGAGCTAACCCCGCTGCACATAGTTATTGAACAAAGTGCGAAGCGTTCCCTAATGAATATAGAAAGGGAAGGCTATGGAAGAGGCAAAATTGTATCATCGCAAAATATGGTCAAGTTGAGGGAGAAACTCCCGCTCTCTCAATTTCCTAGAGATGATATAAACAGGGTCACAATTTTTGAAAAGAGGTTCAATATAGAGCTTGGAGACAAAAAATCATGGAACGTCTCTAGTATCGAGAGCTACCTACAATCAAACGACTTAATATGGTACACCGACGGCTCGAAAACACCTGAAGGCATTGGAGCTGGAATTTTTGGCCCCAGGTCAAAGATCTCTCTACCCATGGGGGTTTATCCGAGCATAATCCAAGCGGAGGTGTATGCCATAAGTGAATGCGCAGGCATGTTACTGCGACGTGGGTACTCAAATGAAAGAATAGTAATACTAAGTGACAGTCAGGCAGCACTTAAAGCAATCTCTTCTTTCGAGGTCAAATCCTCGACTGTGCTTGAGTGCGTAAACAGATTGAACGAACTGGCAACTCGGAACTCTATCCTACTGGCCTGGGTCCCAGGCCATAAAGGTATAGAGGGCAACGAGCAGGCGGACAGCCTGGCCAGGCAGGCAGCGGCTTCCAAACCAATAGGACCTGAGCCATTCATAGCAATAGGCCCACATACTTTCAGGAATGAACTCGGGAACGAGGAAAGGAAGCTAAGGGAACAGTACTGGCGGCAAACCATTGGAATGCGGCAGGCGAAGTCACTAATAGGGGGGTACAACACGAGTCGATTCAAAGGGCTTCGGAACCTCTCTAAGAATAAATTGAGAATATTGACAGGAATTCTCACAGGACACTGCAGGCTAAGGAAGCATATGCATAGACTAGGTATCCTGTCTAGCAGTCTATGTCGCTTCTGTGACAGAGAAGATGAGTCTGCAGAGCATATACTGGTCGAGTGCGATGCCATTGCAAGGAAGCGTGAAAGATTCCTGGGCTCGCCTTGGCCAGGTCAGGGGCACATTCAGTCTCTAAAGCCGAGCGATATGCTTCGATTTCTAGAGGAGCTCGGGTTGGACGAGATAATGTGATAAAAGAGAGGGTACAATAGACCTAGTGGTCGCAGTACAATCCTCAGTCCAATCTATCTATCTATCTATCGGCCTTATTCCGGTGTGGTAACATAATTTACTTTACTGGTTAAATAAAGAATCTGGTACTTTAAACACTCTTTTCGTATTCTGGCAGCAGAAAATTAAGTTACCACCTCAATACGTGGTAACATTTTGTTACCATTTTCAGCCCGATTCCATTCCGTTCGTATGGAAATGCTTTGACAGCGTTACCATTTGTGCCAGAATACCAATTGAAAAGACGGTAACAATTTTCAGCAACATAAATTACCAGTAAAGTAATTTTCCGGTAACGCTCGGAATAGCAGTGTATATAGTAAGATAACTTGACAATAGATGAATAACAGCTATGATCACCTGTTTTTAATACCGCGTTTTACAACCCTGCGTCACAGTTGGTCACAGGGTTTCACTTACATGGGCATAGAAAAGTTGCGCTGGAATATTTTAAACTGATGATAAAACTATAATAAAAACTTGAAATTAACAATTATAAATGCATTAGGTGGTTTTCTTTTGTGGTATTTATTGTTCCTCTTCTGATTTTCATATGTGTAATTGCATTTTTGTTTATTTTTAATAAACTTCAAAATCATTTCATAGTTACTTAAGAGTGCAACTCTGTTGTTTGTTTCTACATTTTTTTCATGATCCAATAATTCTATATGGTCGTATACATAGGAAATGATGCTTCTTTAAAATGCCTAGTAAGCTGTCAAATTATCGTCCTTTGTTTTGATTTTTCCCTCTTGCACGTGTTATTCGTGGAAATAGCTTGTGTGTTCGCTTGTATGTTCGCTGGCGTTTTTTCTGTTTTTGACATTCTTATCTACGGCCGTTCAACGGTAATCGCCTATTCTCTTTTAGCCGCTACGACCATATAGATTTATGGGATCATGATTGTTCTTCTCTCCTTATTCTTTGTTTACAATTTGGCAAATAGCCGCTTGAATCATGACCAAATTATTTGGCCATGGCTTGAATTAAATAAATTAACATCTAATTGGAAACTCTAACTAATACAGCGCTAACAAATATTATTCGGCAACTATCATGCTTATCCAAGCATGCGGAAGATATATTTGGTGAATTGGGAAATATTAGTAACCGTGCGAATTCGCTACAGACCCGAATAGATTTATTAATAAAAGTTTACCCAGTTGGATTGTACAATCGATGATGTTCCATTGATTGATATTAGCAAGGAGCGTATCCAAATACGCTCTTTGATATTAGAAGGAAAAAGGCTTTCGATCAGAAAATCTTTTCACATTCAACACTGCAAGCGCCTATGTTAGAAACTTATACGATATGCGATAAGCCACCACCTTTAAATAAATTGATAGCAAAGATGGGTGTTAAAAAACACCGAAAGGGTTATGCAAGATAAGGGGAAAAACTAAATGGACCAAAGCAAGATTGTGGAAATAGTAGTTCCACTGCTCCGGGAAGTAAAGAAAAGCATGATCCAAATAAAGAAGATTGTGCACTCAGCGATATTCAGCAAAATATTCATCCGTGAGCCTGGGTTCATTTTGGTTAGTACGTCATCAACTACGTTATCGACGAGGTAGAAAATTTGCAAATAGGCAAAAAATACCTTTATTGAACTATTATTCACACGAATAAATACGCGGCACTTCGTTTTTCTTCATTTAAAATAGTTTTTTAATATAAATTTCACATTTATCGCACACAATCTTTAGTTATTAGAAAACCGGAAACGATACTGGGTGAAAGAGAATTTATGTTACTACGTCACTAAATCAGCTGATTCTGTCAAAGTTTGGATGAACGCATAGCGGTACCGCTGAATGCACAATCTTCTTTATTTGAATCATGAAAGAAAAGAGCTGAGTTGAGTCTTTGTCTTAGAAACTCACAGTTCCGTTCAGCTCAACAGTTGGCCACTTTTCTCCATTTTTTGCATCACAAATTTTGTACTTGAGCTCAAAATGTTGCGTAAAGCCAAACAGCTAATATATTCATCTAGCAGTTTCTAAGACGTAGCTGTTTAACTCAACTGCTACCCAACTGTTGAGCTCAACACATGCGGAGCCGCTATGACTTAGAAACTCACCCATTAATGCCGAGCAACATATCGTCGCTGCGCCAACAAATTCAGTTATATGTTTTTTTTCGATTTTTTTATTACATATTTATTTAGCGCTATCCGCTAGTCACATTTCTGCATTTCCCGTTTTCTGATATCCTTCTTTGGTTAGAAGTTATCAAACACAGCTATATGCTCTCAGTAGTAGAAACGCTCTGTAAAATCAGTTATACATCTATTTTCGTATAATTGTTTTTTGATTTCAGGTTATTTTTGTGTAAAAAAAATTATTTAAAAATAGCGTATGTGACCAATTTTCAAAATAGGAGGGGCACTGGTCAATTAAATAATGCATTTCCAAGCTATCGCTAATTGCATCGGACCCTAGCGAAGAATTGTTAACACATCTTTCACGATTTCTTACCCCCACTAGCAAATTTAAACAATTTGTAAAAAGAGCTATGTGCTGTAAAACGGCGCAAATGCTTCATGCGAAGTGGTTGGTCAAAAAAAGTAAAAAAAAAAATTGCACAAGCCTATTACATATGTGTAGTATCATTAGTTAACAATTCAAACTAGAAAAAATATTCTCTAGGATCACCAGAAAACGGTTTTTTTGCTCTCCTGAAAAGTTGCTGAAAAACGTATAGCTCTTTTTGTTGGCGCAGCGACGATATGTATATACATTACCAAACACCAAATTCTATCATTACATGTAGCCTTGGACGAGTGTAGTTATTATTAGCTGCATTCGCGTACTTTTTCCAGCAGCTTTTCTCTGTCTGCCTCTATCACTCTCTATCTCGCCAAATATAATTTTTCCTCCCATGAGAGATAATTATCCAAAAAAGTAAAAAAAATGCAAATCTATTCAAATCTTGCAGCAAAGACGAACACCTGATCAAATTAAAATTATAGGAATTAACAAAATATATACAAATCCTATATTTACAAAAATTTATAAGAAATTTGTATTACTTTAGCTGTAGATTATGCCTGCATTGTATTTTACTAATAAAGAAACATGTATGCGGAGTTGCGACCATAGTGTAAAACGTCAACGTGTAAGACATAAATAATTAAATAAATAAATATTGACAAATAAATATGCTTGATTTTTATAGCTGACCAAAAAATAATAAAAATCTGAATAACGGTTATTCAGGCCCAAAACAGTTTTTAAGTTACCATAACGGTTATTCAAGCCCAAAAAACTTTTTTGGTTGCCATAACGGTTATTCAAGCCCAAAACGGTTTTTTGGTTTTTATAATGGTTATTAAGGACCAAAAAAAATTTTTTTCTCATGATAATGGTTAAATATGACTTTTATCCAATTTCTCTTATAACCGTTACGTCCCTGGTTAACATCCGAAATTTAGCTCAAGTACAGATGCAGACATAATCAAATGTTATTTATTTACATCTTTCATAATTAATTAGTCCATATTTAACTTTTTTAATTTTGAATTTCAATTTTGCAATTTTCGCAAATTACAAACATATGTTTTTTCATCAGCTGTTTTGCTGCTGGACAAATGTGCTGGAAAAAATTTGTCCAGCTGAATTTTGCAGCCTCTCACAAAAATAAACGCCACTTTGCTCTCTCAGTTTCCTCTCTTCTGCAATTTTTTTGCATAAAGAAATGGAAAAAGCGGATATTTATTGCAAAATTGTAATAAATTGCAACAAATTGCTGTACGCGAGTGCACCTATTAATACCTATTACAACTTTAATCTTTTTTTTTGTAGATATGAGAATCTGCGAGTCACGAGATCGTCCTAATTCTATTGGTTTATAAAACGTTGGTGATCCCTTCAAGAAATTGGTGGTACTCGTAGTTCCGGCACACTATTTACAGCAGAGTACATGGGAAATAGTGAGGGTCGGGTTTACACCTCTCCACCACGCCTAGAAAAAAAAACGGTTCACAAAACGGAAGACCCCACCTGCCGGAGGCTTATAGTTCCCGAGATATTCCTTGTTAAATTTGTGAAATTTACTATGGAAAACACTATACACACACACAAATGTGCGTGTGTTTGTCGTCACCACTGAGGCTTTATATCACCCAACAATCATATTTCACGGTTCAAAATTACGTTTCCACAAAATTGTTTGTGCATATTTGTGTGTGTGTAAGGTAAGTGTACCCATTTCCGTGCTAGTACCTATTACCGTGCTATTTTGGGGAAAAAATTTTTAAAATGGAAAAATAAGAATATGTGGTAATATTTTCGAATAAAAAAGCTACGAATTTTATCAAAGTTGTTCAAGCTGCCAAATATTGTACTTGGCAGCCTCCAAGAAAAACTAATTTAATCAAAATTTGCTTTAAAATATCAGTTGATCGTCAAACGTGGAGTTAAACGCATGTGTCAGTGAATAGTGTTCGCGAAATTGCTAAGCGCTTGGTAAAAATTGTATAAGGGCTTAATAATTATTTGGTAAGTATATATACTATTTTATTTTTATATAATGAAAATTTAAAGTTTTTTTTGTGTAAATGTATACGTTGAAACTACTAAAGAATAGACAAATTGTTTAAAATATTAATTTAAAAATAGCACGGAAATGGGTACAACATCATTTAGAGGTGTACCCTTTTGCGTGCTAAGTACGGAATTAGGAACATTTGGAGCATTCTGTTTTATCTTTTTTTTGATATACGAAATAGAATTCGTAAAAACTTAAAAATTGCATTAAATTGTAAATTTTACATATATTCTTATGGCCTATTTCCGTGCTACACTTAATGCAAAATTGCGACCGTTTCTAGAGCCATAAAGTTTGGCAATTTATTACAAATTAGGGAATATTACTCAAAAATTGAATTGTTTAAATATTTGAAAATTCGTATATTTATAAATATTTTATGTATATAAATGCATAATTGGCTTATAAAATGTTACGATTACGGATTTTTCTAAAAAAAAATTTTAATTTTTATAGTTGCTGAAGAAAGGTTGCATAGAACGGAAATAGGATCAAGTATTTTACGTATGTTCTCAATGCCGTTATATGTATGTACTATTTTGCGTGCTAGGTACGGAATTAGGAACATTTGTAGCTTCATGTTTTACCTTTATTTTTTTTATATACGAAATATAATTTATAAGGATTTTGGAATTACATTAAATTGTAAATTTTACACATATTCTTATGGCCTATTTCCGTGCTACACTTAATTCAAAATTACGACCGTTTCTAGAGCCATAAACTTCGGCAATTTATTTCAAAGGGAATAATAGTTGTATTGTTTAAATATTAAAAAAAAACTATATAGCTATAAATATTTTAGCTATATACTTACATATTTAAATGCATAATTGGCTTATAAAATGTTACGTTTATACATTTATCTAAAAAGCTGTTAAATTTTGATAGTTGCTGAGGGAAAATTGCATAAAACGGAAATGGGATAAAGTAATTTGCGTATGTTCTCAATTCCGTTATATGTGCAGGACGCAGACAGGAAATAATTATTAATAATTGATATATTTTTTAGTCCTCAGTAAAATCAATAATTGTCTTACAGCATGCCAAAATATACTCAAGCTTGCTTGCAATTAGCCATTGATGCTGTCAAAAATGGGGATATGTCTTGCTACAAAGCATCCAAGATATATCAAATTCCCAAGCAGACATTATTGGATAAGGTCAAGAAAAAGTATACAAAGAAGCCAACATCAGGACCCCTTCCAGTGCTTTCAATAGAAGAGGAAAATAATATTGTAAAGTGGATTCACTATTTGGCAGAAATGGGATTTCCTATAACAAAAGACCAGCTTACAAGCGCCGTGGCAAATTTAGTTAAGGAGCTGAAAAGACCAAACACATTTACAAATGGCATTCCAGGGCGAAAATGGTTCAAATGCTTTTTACTAAGAAATCCTTCTTTGAGTCAGCGAATGTCGCAATGTTTAACAGTTGCTCGAGCTTCGGTCACGGAGTCCTCCATAAGGGCTTGGTTCGAAAGAGTCGATACATATATGAAAGCCAATAACTATCTCGAAGTATTAGAAGACCCCGCCAGAATATTTAATTGTGATGAGTCAGCATTTTTTTTGTGCCCCAAAGGTCAAGCAGTGTTGACTAAACGCGGTGCAAAGCACGTCTACTTTAGGACGGGAAATAATGACAAAGAATGCTTAACATTGTCTGTAGGTGCATCTGCTGATGGAAAAATGATGCCACCTTTCGCTCTATTCCCTTATAAGCGCCTTCCACCAAATATTCTTGCGAAATACCCTAAGGACTGGGCCATTGGCAAATCTGAATCAGGCTGGATGACCGGCGAAACCTTTTTTGAATATATCGCAAATGTCTTTTATCCCTTCCTGATAAGAATGAGCATACAACTTCCAGTGGTTTTATTTTTGGATGGACACGTATCACATATATCTCTGCCTGTCAGCGAATTTTGCAAGAAACATGGAATTATTCTAATCGCACTTCTTCCGAATTCGACACACCTGCTGCAGCCTATGGACGTCGGCGTTTTTCACTGCCTTAAAAGCGCTTGGAAAAAGGAAGTTCAAGATTTTCGCATATCAAACAATGGCCAGCGAATGAAACGTGAAGATTTCGGCCCCGCTATCGAGAAGTGTATAAAATCCTCGATTAATATTGATATTATAAAGAGCGCGTTCAGAGCTTGTGGTTTATATCCATTCAATGCAGATGCAGTTGCTTACAACAAGATTTTAAAAACAGCCACGGAGAATCCTGTAAACGTAGTTCCTTCAAATGTCGAAACTGTGGTCAATATAGAAGAGCAGCAAACACAAAAATGTAGCTTGATTCAGCTTTTTGAAGATCGACTAGAAGATGAGAAATTAAAGTTATTTGTTGAGTGCGATGGAGTCTGGAATGGTGATATTAAAGACGAAAGTTTGTACTACTTTTGGAAGAATTTAAAGAATGAATCGAAACCCGACACCAATGGTTTTGAACTGTTAAGCGGGTTTACAAGTATATTGGCTGGTGATTGTGGCTCTTTTGATATAGAAAACATGAGCATTGATTTTGTTGATTGCGAAGAAGTAATACAGTTAAGCGCTACCGAAAACCCTCGTTTGCAATGTTCCACTCCAAATTTCGGTATAAAGGACACACATCAGCCAGAACGCACACCTTGTAAAGAAGTACAAAACAACTCAACTACTTATCAAAATGACGATAACAGGTTCAATGTTAACCAAGTGGCGCCTAATAACGAAATGAATCTGGATGACCCAGCTGCCAATAATACAGAAAATATTGCAACTAAGAAGGCTGAATTTCCAACACCATTCAAGAATGCCCTTTTCTGGCCTGATTCTTCACCAAATGACCCGAAAAAGAAACAGGTTAAGAAAAAAGTCATTCCAACAGTAGTCGTAGCTTCAGACTATATGGAATATCAACGGCGCTTGGATGAAGAAAAACAAGAAAAAATTCGGAAAATCGCTTTGAAAAAAGAAAATAAAGAAAAGAAGGCTCGTGGTGAAGTACAATTCAGAAAATCTTTGCTAGCAGAGAGAAATTTTAACGAAGGGGATTATGTCGTTATCCAGTATGAAGGAGAAAAGTTTCCCGGACAAATATTAAAAGTTATCAGAGGAGATCTCTTAAAATTCAAAGTTAAAACAATGACTATGAGCGGATTCAATTGGCGTTGGCCCGAAAAAGACGATGTGCTCGATTATGAAGAGGAAGAAATTATTAAAAAAATTAAACCCCCTCAGCCAATAAACAAAAGAGGAACATTTTCAGTAACCGATCTCAATTGAAATAATAATTATTATAATTAGTTTAATAGTGCTGTGCACTATTTTTTAATGACTGAGACGCTACAAGCGATTCTATTTTAACTTAAAATGTTTTATTCCTAGGTATATATATTTAAGTTCATATCTAAAATTGTTTTTTATTTAAATGAACGCAGAAAGCGACTTTCGTTTTAATATTTTTTTTTTTCGAAGGCCCCAACACCTACTGAATATTTTGGAGGCCTTTCGCTATAAATTTTGTTTTAATGTTTTAAATAAATAGTATACATATGCTTATACTTTTTATGTAAATATGCATTTTTTATTTTACACAAAATGTCTAAAATTTGAGCAAAAACGGGTTTTTATAGTTTAGAACGGAAATAGGAACGCTTTCGTACGGAATTGGGCACCGAACAAAATTTTCGGACGGAATTGGGAACAAAATATGTTTTTCGAAAAAAGCAAAAAAAATACTTTCTGTTGCTATTTTTTTTAAATATTATTAATTTTTTATGACAAAATATTTTTTCTGCATCAGTAAAAGTCAATGTTAGACTTCAACTGTTTTTCTCTCGACTAAAATATTACTTTGAACGTGTGTATGCCTTAATAGTACGGAAATAGGTACACTTACCTTATAGTGTTTTGCATAGTAAAATTAGAAACTTTAACAACAAATATCTCGGAAACTATAAGCCTCCGGCAAGTTTGGTTTTCAGATTTGGGATCTGTGAGATATATATATAAGTAATTTTTCTCGGAGCGTGCTGGAATAATGGGAAAACTTCCCAAAAATCCTATAAAAACTCCTTTCCACCACCATTTATTTATTTTTGCTTTCTACTGTTTCGTTTTAAAACCGGAGAGAAAGAATACATAAACAAGCGCAGGGTTGCATTTTAGCGTATACTTTTCATTTGATGATACTTTTCATTTGATGATGATGACGATAAAATAAAAGAATAAACCGTGCACATGGAAAGAACTATAAAATGTGTTATGTCTTCTCAAAAGAGCATAAAATGGACCCTAGCGAAGAATTGTTAACACATCTTTCACGATTTCTTACCCCCACTAGCAAATTTAAACAATTTGTAAAAAGAGCTATGTGCTGTAAAACGGCGCAAATGCTTCATGCGAAGTGGTTGGTCAAAAAAAGTAAAAAAAAATTGCACAAGTCTATTACATATGTGTAGTATCATTAGTTAACAATTCAAACTAGAAAAAATATTCTCTAGGATCACCAGAAAACGGTTTTTTTGCTCTCCTGAAAAGTTGCTGAAAAACGTATAGCTCTTTTTGTTGGCGCAGCAACGATATGTATATACATTACCAAACACCAAATTCTATCATTACATGTAGCCTTGGACGAGTGTAGTTATTATTAGCTGCATTCGCGTACTTTTTCCAGCAGCTTTTCTCTGTCTGCCTCTATCACTCTCTATCTCGCCAAATATAATTTTTCCTCCCATGAGAGATAATTATCCAAAAAAGTAAAAAAAATGCAAATCTATTCAAATCTTGCAGCAAAGGCGAACAGCTGATCAAATTAAAATTATAGGAATTAACAAAATATATACAAATCCTATATTTACAAAAATTTATAAGAAATTTTTATTACTTTAGCTGTAGATTATGCCTGCATTGTATTTTACTAATAAAGAAACATGTATGCGGAGTTGCGACCATAGTGTAAAACGTCAACGTGTAAGACATAAATAATTAAATAAATAAATATTGACAAATAAATATGCTTGATTTTTATAGCTGACCAAAAAATAATAAAAATCTGAATAACGTTTATTCAGGCCCAACACAGTTTTTAAGTTACCATAACGGTTATTCAAGCCCAAAAAACTTTTTTGGTTGCCATAACGGTTATTCAAGCCCAAAACGGTTTTTTAGTTTTTATAATGGTTATTAAGGACCAAAAAAATATGACTTTTATCCAATTTCTCTTATAACCGTTACGTCCCTGGTTAACATCCGAAATATAGCTCAAGTACAGATGCAGACATAATCAAATGTTATTTATTTACATCTTTCATAATTAATTTGTCCATATTTAACTTTTTTAATTTTGAATTTCAATTTTGCAATTTTCGCAAATTACAAACATATGTTTTTTCATCAGCTGTTTTGCTGCTGGACAAATGTGCTGGAAAAAATTTGTCCAGCTGAATTTTGCAGCCTCTCACAAAAATAAACGCCACTTTGCTCTCTCATTTTCCTCTCTTCTGCAATTTTTTTGCATAAAGAAATGGAAAAAGCGGATATTTATTGCAAAATTGTAATAAATTGCAACAAATTGTTGTACGCGAGTGCACCTATTAATACCTATTACAACTTTAATCTTTTTTTTTGTAGATATGAGAATCTGCGAGTCACGAGATCGTCCTAATTCTATTGGTTTATAAAACGTTGGTGATCCCTTCAAGAAATTGGTGGTACTCGTAGTTCCGGCACACTATTTACAGCAGAGTACATGGGAAATAGTGAGGGTCGGGTTTACACCTCTCCACCACGCCTAGAAAAAAAACGGTTCACAAAACTGAAGACCCCACCTGCCGGAGGCTTATAGTTCCCGAGATATTCCTTGTTAAATTTGTGAAATTTACTATGGAAAACACTATACACACACACAAATGTGCGTGTGTTTGTCGTCACCACTGAGGCTTTATATCACCCAACAATCATATTTCACGGTTCAAAATTACGTTTCCACAAAATTGTTTGTGCATATTTGTGTGTGTGTATAGTGTTTTGCATAGTAAAATTAGAAACTTTAACAACAAATATCTCGGAAACTATAAGCCTCCGGCAAGTTTGGTTTTCAGATTTGGGATCTGTGAGAGCCCCTCTACACCCCTATATAAGTAATTTTTCTCGGAGCGTGCTGGAATAATGGAAAAACTTCCCAAAAATCCTATAAAAACTCCTTTCCACCACCATTTATTTATTTTTGCTTTCTACTGTTTCGTTTTAAAACCGGAGAGAAAGAATACATAAACAAGCGCATGGTTGCATTTTAGCGTATACTTTTCATTTGATGATACTTTTCATTTGATGATGATGACGATAAAATAAAAGAATAAACCGTGCACATGGAAAGAACTATAAAATGTGTTATGTCTTCTCAAAAGAGCATAAAATGGCAATTGGCATCAGGTTGCGTGATTTTGATGAATCACGAATCAAAAATATTTTCTGATCCTTGATTTAAAATATTTTCAAGCAAAAGATAACACAGTGCTACAAAATCAGAAAAAAAATATGCAGGGGCTCTCACATGGTTCTTTGGTTTCATCATGGCCCATAAAACATTACCTCATTTGCGGTTTTTCCCCATCACTTCGTTTTTTAAATTTTTTGAGTACAAATATAATACAACTCAGAAATTATTGAAATTACAACTTCGAGATGCTATAACTTTCTTGTTTCTTGATCGAATATTAGTAACCGTGCGAATTCGCTACAGACCCGAATAGATTTATTAATAAAAGTTTACCCAGTTGGATTGTACAATCGATGATGTTCCATTGATTGATATTAGCAAAGAGCGTATCCAAATACGCTCTTTGATATTAGAAGGAAAAAGGCTTTCGATTAACTAAAATCTTTGATCAGAAAATCTTTTCACATTCAACACTGCCAGCGCCTATGTTAGAAACTTATACGATATGCGATAAGCCACCACCTTTAAATAAATTGATAGCAAAGATGGGTGTTAAAAAACACCGAAAGGGTTATGCAAGATAAGGGGAAAAACTAAATGGACCAAAGCAAGATTGTGGAAATAGTAGTTCCACTGCTCCGGGAAGTAAAGAAAAGCATGATCCAAATAAAGAAGATTGTGCACTCAGCGATATTCAGCAAAATATTCATCCGTGAGCCTGGGTTCATTTTGGTTAGTACGTCATCAACTACGTTATCGACGAGGTAGAAAATTTGCAAATAGGCAAAAAAATACCTTTATTGAACTATTATTCACACGAATAAATACGCGGCACTTCGTTTTTCTTCATTTAAAATAGTTTTTTAATATAAATTTCACATTTATCGCACACAATCTTTAGTTATTAGAAAACCGGAAACGAAACTGGGTGAAAGAGAATTTATGTTACTACGTCACTAAATCAGCTGATTCTGTCAAAGTTTGGATGAACGCATAGCGGTACCGCTGAATGCACAATCTTCTTTATTTGAATCATGAAAGAAAAGAGCTAGAAAACCGAACAATACCAGAGAGAAGCAAATCTTAATTGCTATCGTGAGTTTCTAAGACGTAGCGGTTGTGCAACTGTTGAGTCTTTGTCTTAGAAACTCACAGTTCCGTTCAGCTCAACAGTTGGCCACTTTTCTCCATTTTTTGCATCACAAATTTTGTTCGGTACTTGAGCTCAAAATGTTGCGTAAAGCCAAACAGCTAATATATTCATCTAGCAGTTTCTAAGACGTAGCTGTTTAACTCAACTGCTACCCAACTGTTGAGCTCAACACATGCGGAGCCGCTATGACTTAGAAACTCACCCATTAATGCCGAGCAACATATCTTCGCTGCGCCAACAAATTCAGTTATATGTTTTTTTTCGATTTTTTTATTACATATTTATTTAGCGCTATCCGCTAGCCACATTTCTGCATTTCCCGTTTTCTGATATCCTTCTTTGGTTAGAAGTTATCAAACACAGCTATATGCTCTCAGTAGTAGAAACGCTCTGTAAAATCAGTTATACATCTATTTTCGTATAATTGTTTTTTGATTTCAGGTTATTTTTGTGTAAAAAAAATTATTTAAAAATAGCGTATGTGACCAATTTTCAAAATAGGAGGGGCACTGGTCAATTAAATAATGCATTTCCAAGCTATCGCTAATTGCATCGGACCCTAGCGAAGAATTGTTAACACATCTTTCACGATTTCTTACCCCCACTAGCAAATTTAAACAATTTGTAAAAAGAGCTATGTGCTGTAAAACGGCGCAAATGCTTCATGCGAAGTGGTTGGTCAAAAAAAGTAAAAAAAAATTGCACAAGCCTATTACATATGTGTAGTATCATTAGTTAACAATTCAAACTAGAAAAAATATTCTCTAGGATCACCAGAAAACGGTTTTTTTGCTCTCCTGAAAAGTTGCTGAAAAACGTATAGCTCTTTTTGTTGGCGCAGCGACGATATGTATATACATTACCAAACACCAAATTCTATCATTACATGTAGCCTTGGACGAGTGTAGTTATTATTAGCTGCATTCGCGTACTTTTTCCAGCAGCTTTTCTCTGTCTGCCTCTATCACTCTCTATCTCGCTAAATATAATTTTTCCTCCCATGAGAGATAATTATCCAAAAAAGTAAAAAAAATGCAAATCTATTCAAATCTTGCAGCAAAGGCGAACACCTGATCAAATTAAAATTATAGGAATTAACAAAATATATACAAATCCTATATTTACAAAAATGTATAAGAAATTTGTATTACTTTAGCTGTAGATTATGCCTGCATTGTATTTTACTAATAAAGAAACATGTATGCGGAGTTGCGACCATAGTGTAAAACGTCAACGTGTAAGACATAAATAATTAAATAAATAAATATTGACAAATAAATATGCTTGATTTTTATAGCTGACCAAAAAATAATAAAAATGTGAATAACGGTTATTCAGGCCCAAAACAGTTTTTAGGTTACCATAACGGTTATTCAAGCCCAAAAAACTTTTTTGGTTGCCATAACGGTTATTCAAGCCCAAAACAGTTTTTTGGTTTTTATAATGGTTATTAAGGACAAAAACAATTTTTTTCTCATGATAATGGTTAAATATGACTTTTATCCCATTTCTCTTATAACCGTTACTTCCCTGGTTAACATCCGAAATTTAGCTCAAGTACAGATGCAGACATAATCAAATGTTTTTTATTTACATCTTTCATAATTAATTAGTCCATATTTAACTTTTTTAATTTTGAATTTCAATTTTGCAATTTTCGCAAATTACAAACATATGTTTTTTCATCAGCTGTTTTGCTGCTGGACAAATGTGCAGGAAAAAATTTGTCCAGCTGAAGTTTGCAGCCTCTCACAAAAATAAACGCCACTTTGCTCTCTCATTTTCCTCTCTTCTGCAATTTTGTTGCATAAAGAAATGGAAAAAGCGGATATTTATTGCAAAATTGTAATAAATTGCAACAAATTGCTGTACGCGAGTGCACCTATTAATACCTATTACAACTTTAATCTTTTTTTTTTTGTAGATATGAGAATCTGAGAGTCACGAGATCGTCCTAATTCTATTGGTTTATAAAACGTTGGTGATCCCTTCAAGAAATTGGTGGTATTCGTAGTTCCGGCACACTATTTACAGCAGAGTACATGGGAAATAGTGAGGGTCGGGTTTACACCTCTCCACCACGCCTAGAAAAAAAACGGTTCACAAAACTGAAGACCCCACCTGCCGGAGGCTTATAGTTCCCGAGATATTCCTTGTTAAATTTGTGAAATTTACTATGCAAAACACTACACACACACACAAATGTGCGTGTGTTTGTCGTCACCACTGAGGCTTTATATCACCCAACAATCATATTTCACGGTTCAAAAATACAGTAGACCGGGCCATAGATATTACCGGCTAAGAGTTATTTTTTATAATTGCGGCCGAAGGTCGCCTACGCTGAAGGGTGTACTACGCAGAAAGACATCACTGTGGAGGTAGCCATGGTTATGACCCACGACCGGACTTGGTTATTTTTATAAGTGCGGCCGAAGGCCGCCAACGCAGAAAAGTGTTCTGCGCAAAAGCACTGTGGACCGGACCATAGATATTACTCCGGAAAGAGAATTCTGCTGGCTGAGGATTATTTTTTATAAGCGCGGTCGAAGGCCCCCAACGCAAAAGCTGTTCTCCGCAAAAGTTTTTCTCTTTATCTTCTCTCTAATAAAAGAAAATGTGGTGCAAACGTAACATTGAAACCTGACATATGTATGCTTGTTGGGTGATATAAAGGCCCAGTGGTGACTACAAACACATGCACATTTGTGTGTGTGTATAGTGTTTTGCATAGTAAAATTATCAACTTTAACAACAAATATCTCGGAAACTATAAGCCTCCGGAAAGTTTGGTTTTCAGATTTGGGATCTGTGAGAGCCCCTCTACACCCCTGTATAAGTAATTTTTCTCGGAGCGTGCTGGAATAATGGAAAAACTTCCCAAAAATCCTATAAAAACTCCTTTCCACCACCATTTATTTATTTTTGCTTTCTACTGTTTCATTTTAAAACCGGAGAGAAAGAATACATAAACAAGCGCAGGGTTGCATTTTAGCGTATACTTTTCATTTGATGATGATGACGATAAAATAAAAGAATAAACCGTGCACATGGAAAGAACTATAAAATGTGTTATGTCTTCTCAAAAGAGCATAAAATGGCAATTGGCACCAAGGTTGCGTGATTTTGATTTGGCTGAATCACGAATCAAAAATATTTTCTGATTCTTGATTTAAAATATTTTCAAACAAAAGATAACACAGTGCTACAAAATCAGAAAAAAAAATATGCAGGGGCTCTCACATGGTTCTTTGGTTTCATCATGGCCCATAAAACACTACCTCATTTGCGGTTTTTCCCCATCACTTCGTTTTTAAATTTTTTGAGTACAGATATAATACAACTCAGAAATTATTGAAATTACAACTTCGAGATGCTATAACTTTCTTGTTTCTTGATCGAATTCAAATTTTTTTTTCTTTTTTGAAAGATGTTTCTTTTACCTTTCAAACAAGCAAAATAGTTTGCAATCGACCTAAAAATTACCAAGTTTTGGTCTTTTATTCCAAAAAAAAAAAAATTTTTTCTAAAAATATTGGTTTTCGGCACGTTTTATTGGATATTGAAGTTACAAACAATGGGTTTTAAACCTTTATAACAAAACACATAAAATCAGCTTTCGAAAAAGCAAAAGTAAATTAAAATTGATTCAAAATTACAGTAGTAGTGCTTCATAAAGTGAGTAGGCCTTTTTTTTGTTTTTATACCTTTCATGAGAATGAAATGGTATTATAACTTTGTGCCAAAAAATTTTTGTCGAAAGTACCAGAAGGAAGCGTGGGGGACCCACCAAAATATACTGATATGATCAGAATCACGAGCTGAGTCGATTAAGCCATGTCCGTCTGTCCGTCCGTCCGTCTGTGTGAACGCAAACTAGTCCCTCAGTTTTTGAGATATCTGAATGAAATATGGAATACAGGTATGTTGTTATATGCAGCTGATCATTTGTCGGAATCGACCGAATCGGACCACTATAACATATAGAAAACAACCGATTATTCAGATATACATATATGAAAATTGTGGGGTGTAATTTCTGCATAACTTCCCCATTTAAACAGCCAAGGACATGAAACATATTGACCTAAACAAGGTTACCGAAAATTGTCAAGATCGGACCACTATAACATATAGCTCCCATACAACCGATTGTTCAGATGTACACATTTTTTCGTATAACTCCTCCATTTAAATAGCCCAGACACCATTTTTTCTAATAAATCCTTCCATAAATAACCCACACAATTGAAATTATAAATTATACTAAATCAGGCTATGTACATACATGCATAGGTAACTTTTCATTTCCCCACTCATGAAAGGTATGAAGTCTTCGGTACGGCCGAAGACAGCCGCGCTTTTACTTGTTTGGATTAACTAAGGGCATATTTATAGTAGGGGTATTCATGATTGAGTGCAAATGGCCTTGCATCGTTGCATAGCAAATTTTCATTGCAAACCAATTGCAAGACAACAACAAATTACATGCATGTGCAAATGCCAAGCAATTTGCAATCTGCAACACTAAAAATCCGTCGCTCACTATCCGCTGCATTTTCATACAATTGCATAATTTTGCTAACCTATTTCCACCTAATTATGAATACCCCTAGTATGTTTTTCACCAACTACAAACGATGTACGTGGAGCCCAATCCTTTTGTTTGTAGTGTAGGCTAGTTGCTCGGCTGTCCCATTCGCAGAAATAGCATGGATACTTCGTATTTCCACCCTGAATACCATTTAAAATAGTGAGTACCTTGCATTGTGAATGGATACAAGTGACTTGACTCTGGGATGTGTGTTAAGAAGGTCGAACAGCTGTGCTCAGCTGATTTCAGGGTTGCTGTTATGGCCCAATAACGATGGTGAAAGCAATAGAAGTTGCTCTTCTTCTTTCTGTTTTGTAGGTTGTTAATTTTACATTCTTGCACATGTTATTCGTGGAATAGTTGGCGTTTACGCTATCACCGGGAATTGCGTTTTAGGAACTCAGCCTTAAATTCTTTTCGGAATTATGAATTGGTTTTTTCAATTCCCAATTCCGGAATTGCGTTTCTGTCTTGATTGCTACGACCTTGTCATTATGGTCCCTTTTCTTACAACAACCACATCCGGCCGCCATACCAATTTGTACCCCCGGAAGTCGCCGCCCAGGGCCGTGCGCACGGGGGGGGGTTGAAACCCTCCCCATGACCAAATCTAAGTTGCAATGATTTTGCAAAAATTTGCAAAACACATTTTATAAATTTTGCATTGAATCTTGACTCATAATTTTTGACAAAATTAGTACAATAATTTTACGGAAGAAGAAATTGGTGAAAGTTGCAAAAAATAAGGTTGGCCAATACATAAGTTCGGCACTTTGAATTGCACTTGGAGCTTTCCGAAATTACAAAGTTGTGTAGCATATGTTCGTTTGAAATTTTTCAAAAAATTGTACTGATAACAAAAAATTTTCATTTTGTGAAAACAGTGAGCAGTTTCAATTAACAAGTACTGTAAACAGTACTATTCAGGACCTGGTTAACTAGGTTTTGATGAATCAGAATTAGACCAGGTAAGTCAACTATTTTGGCAAAGGGATGTTCTCATTGTTTGTTTACGTTTGACGGAAACACGGTGTATTTTATATAATGCGGATACCGCTTAAGGTGGGCGTAGCCACACCCATTTTCAAAATTAGTATCAATTATCCGACTAAGCATATGAATATCATTCTTTGTGCAAAATTTCATTCCTTTATGACTTTTAGTTACAAAGATGTCACGTCACAAATTTCACAAGGCCATTTTAGAAATGTTTTTGTAAAAAAGTAGGCGTGGTTATACCCCGATTTCGCTAAATTTTTTAACGTATATTAGTACAAGTAATAAAAGTTTAACCCTAAGTTTCGTCATGTGGCCGCTGTGGTGCAGTGGGTAGAGTGCTCGCCTGCTATACCAGAGGTCTCGGGTTCAAACCCCAGTCCGAGCAAACACCAAAAAAATTTTTCTAATTAGTAAAAATCCAATTATTGGGTTTTTTAAGAGCAGCGGTCACCTCTCGGCAATGGGCGGCATACCCTCCGAGAGTATTTCTGCCATGAAAAAGCTTCTCACAAAAAATGCATTCGCCGTTCGGAGCCGGCATAAAACTGTAGGTCCACCCAGTTAGTAGGAAAAACAAAAAAGGACCACACCCGAATTGGGAGAGAAGCTCGGCCATAAAACTCGTCAGAGTTATAATAGCGCCATTGTATTATATTATTATTATTATTATTCGTCATAACATATCAATTATAATAATTATTTTTTGAGTTATGGGCTCCGAAATCTCGTAGATTCCTTTGTCCAAAAAGGGGCGGTGTCACGCCCATTTTCAAAAGTTTTTCTGTTTTTTGTTTCCGGCCTATTGTGGGACTCATGCCACAAAATTTCAATCAATTATCTTTATATTTGACAGAATTCTTTTCCGTACCTCGAAGAATCGCAATGTTAAACGGACTTTAATTATAGCCATGTATCCATAAAAGTGCGAATAATATGCCACCATATCACAAATTCTCTATCAAATACAGAAAAATTTTTACAACCAAAAAAATTTCTTGGGTATAATATAATGATGCTTAAATCAGAGTATGCAGTTTCAGAAAAGTTAGAGAACATTTAAATTTATGATGTATGGGTCTGGATATCTGTTTCAGCAAATATGTTTATCTTAGCGAAAAATGTATGCGAATGCAAACCAAAATTAAAAGCCCCCCCAAGGCTAATTCCTGCGCACGGCCCTGTCGCCGCAATACCAATCTGTCCCCGATTTTGATATTGTTACGTATTTATCGATAGCTCGATTATTTCTATCGGGTTCGTATCGCTGAATTGTTAAATAAAAGTCTTTATTTACTTCTTCGTTCACACCGCTTTATTTCACGACTACAAAGTCTACACTTGTTTTACTTGACTTGATGTTAACACTTATACGGTTAAGTTACGACTGACTCCGGAGCGCCTGCTCGCCGCCTTATATAGTCTGTCAAACGCAATCTGGAAAATTCTGGCAACACTGGAAATTATCTGGTCTCTTCTTCTAGTTCTGGCAGTTTCTTTAGAGGAGTGTTCAGTCATTTAGTGATGTGAGAGTGGAACCGATTATATTCGCCACACTGCCCTCCACCTAAGTCTGATCGTCCCGATCTGACACATTACTCGTTCCAAATGCTGCTAGCCTTTCCGGATGAACCACCTTCATTTTATTCCTCGGTCTTCCAATCGTTTGTATGCGATACACAACATCGTTGAGCCGTTTAATCACTTTGTATGGCCCTTCCCAAGTACACTGCAATTTCGGGGACAAACCTTTCTTTCGCTGCGGGTTGTATAGCAAAACTAGATCTCCCTCAACAAAACCTTCTGAGTTCATCGCCTTGTCGTATCTGTCCTTCATTTTGTCACTCATGATCTTTGTTCGCTGTCTCACAAGTTCATGTATTTCTCTCATTTCCTCTTCCAGAACATTGTTAGATTGTCTGGCATTTATTCCCGCATCAGCACTTATCCCAAATTTCAAGTCAGCTGGCAGTCGAAGATCACTACCAAAGATTACTTTTGCAGGAGTCTGACCTGTTGTATCGTGTACGGCCGATCGATATGCCATCAGGAACAGAGGAATATGAGTGTCCCAATCTCTCTGGAACTTGTCCACCACCTTTCGTAAATGTTCCTCTAATGTTCTGTTAAATCTTTCTACCATGCCGTCTGATTGTGGATGCAACGCAGTTGTTCGGGTTTTCCTAATACCCAGTGTCTTGCACATCTCCTGAAACACTACTGATTCGAAGTTCCTACCTTGGTCAGAATGTAGCTCTATAGGTGCACCATATCTCGCCACCCAATTGTTGGTGAATACTTCGGCTATAGTTTCTGCTTCTTGATTTGGAATCGGGTACACTTCCGGCCATTTGCTGAAGTAATCCATGACCACCAGAACATATTTGTTTCCAAGTTTGCTAGTAGGAAATGGCCCAGCTACATCCATGGCAATTCTCTCAAATGGTGCTCCTGAGTTGTATTGTTTCATCGACCCATGACTCCTGGATTTGGGACCCTTAGCCTTTATGCATACATCGCAGTTCGCAATCCACTCAACAACTGTCTGACGGCATCCGACCCAATAAAACCTCTTCTTAATTTTCTCTACCGTCTTTGTTACTCCAAGATGACCTCCACTTGGATCATTGTGTAGTTCATTTAGCACATCCGGTATTCTTTTCCTTGGAACAACTATCAATGTTTTAGAACTTTGGCCATCTTCACTCTCCCAAACACGATGTAGGCAACCATTTACCAATTGCAAACTATTCCACTGTGCCCAATATGATTTGGCAACAGGACTCTCTGCTGACATCTCTTCTTTTGATGGTCGTTCATTTTGCTCCAAACCGATCATTACACGTGCCAGATCTGGATCTTCTAGCTGACACTTCCTTAATTGTTCTGCATTCCATTCGTCTGTAGATGTTATTGTCATTAACCGAACATCTATGATGTCTTCCTTCTCCTCAGCTTTAGAGCAATGCTTGCATTCAAGATTACATGGTCGCCGCGACATTGCATCAGCATTTCCACGGGTACTGCCTTTACGATGGTCTATAGAAAAGTCATAATTTTGTAGTCGCTCAATCCACCTTGCTAACTGACCCTCCGGATTTCGGAATTTCAAAAGCCATTTTAACGCTGCATGATCAGTCCTGACGTGGAATCGTTGACCATAGAGGTACTTATGGAAGTGTTTGATGCATTCTACCAATGCCAACAGTTCTCTTCGTGTTACACAGTAATTTCCTTCCGGTTTCCCAATTGATCGGCTGTAGTATGCGATAACCTTCTCCTGTCCGTCGATTTCTTGTGACAAAACACCTCCTATAGCATAACCACTCGCATCAGTATCCAAGATAAACCTCGCTCCTGGAACCGGGTATGCTAGCATTGGGGCAGTACAAAGCCGATCTTTTAACGTTTGGAAAGCCATTTCTTGTTCCTTCCTCCACTCAAAAGTCTTATTTTTCCTCATAAGCTCCGTGAGACTATTTGCTACGCTGGCAAAATTTGATACAAATCGGCGATAGTAAGTGGACAGCCCAAGAAAGCTTCGCAATTCATGTAGATTCCGAGGTCTTGGCCAATCTTTTACTGCTTCTATTTTTTCGTTATCAGTGCAGATGCCCTTTGTAGTCACTTTATGTCCCAAGTATTTTATTTCTTTCTTGAATAATGCACATTTCTTAGGACTTAACTTGAGACCAGCGCCAGCTATTCTTCGGAAAACTTCCTCCAAATTTTTGAGATGTTCATCAAAGCTTTTTCCCAATACAATGATATCGTCCAGGTACACAAGACATGTTTTCCAGTGTAATCCTTTCAGTACCTGATCCATAAGTCTCTCAAAGGTAGCTGGGGCATTACATAATCCAAATGGCATCACCGTAAATTGCCAAAGACCATCGCCAACACTGAAGGCTGTTTTCTCCTTGTCTTCCTCTTTTACTTCAACTTGCCAATAGCCGCTTTTCAAGTCCAGTGTTGAAAACCATTCCGTTCCAGATAGCGAGTCCAGAGTGTCGTCAATTCTTGGCAATGGGTAACTATCCTTTTTCGTTACATCATTCAGTTTCCGGTAGTCAACGCAGAATCTCATCTTACCATCTTTCTTTTTAACAAGTACTACCGGAGAACTCCATGGACTGACTGATGGTTCAATTACCCCACTGTTGCTCATTTCTTGTATAATCTGGCTCACCATTTGACGTTTAGCTAATGGAACGCTGCGAGGAGCCTGACGGATTGGCCTTGCATCACCGGTGTCAATCTGATGCTTCACAATATTTGTCCTGCCTGGTTTTGTACCATCCTTGTCAAAAATGCTGGAGTACTTGGCAAGTAATTCTTTCGCCTTCCTTTTGTGATTTTCCTGCAGTTCTTCTGTCCAAGCATTTATTTCATCTGAAAGATCTGTATTGCCAGTAGAAACTTCTCCTTGGGATTGTTCGCAATTCATGATGATGTCAACCTCTTCGCATTTTCCCAATATAGCACCTTTGGAGAGTTTGATTAGTGACTTGAACTCATTAAGTACTCTTACTGGTATTCGTCCATCTTCTTTTGTCATAGCCAGGGTTTTTCCAACAAGTACATCGGATTTAGTTTCTGTTTCTGCTTCGACAACCCACAATTTGTTTGTCCCACAATCTCCATCAATCTTTGCCCAAATAATTGCCTCGGACTTTGGCGGTATCTGCTGATTCTTTTCCACGAGCACTTTCTTACTGCTGTATCTCTTATCGTAGCCAAAATTTAGCGGCACCTCCAAGTTTTTGTAACTCATAACCTTGTTTTTCATGTCAATCTTAATGCCTTGGTCGATTAGGAAGTCCACACCAATTATGACTTCATCAACAATTTCCGCCACTATGAAGGTGTGTAATACGACAACATTTCCAATTACAACTTCGCATGTAACTTCCCCTAGGACTTGGGTATCCTCGCCTGTTGCCGTACGCAATTTTGCTCCATGCAATGGCCTTATTTCCTTCTTTACCAAGTCAGATCGAATGATGGAATGAGATGCTCCCGTATCCACAGTCAACATGCGCTCTATTCCGTCCACGAAACCACCAATAGTAACATTACTCGTGCTTCTTCCCAACTGAGAGACAGAGATTATGGGGCATTCCATTGTGGGGACCAGCCCACGCCCCTTTTGGCTGGCCCGCTTTAGTTTAACGACTGAGTTGATTTGGGCGCTTGTTCATACCCCTCTGCCTTGCGCTTGCGCCCATCTGCAGTGCTGAACTTACTGGAATTATTGCTGCAGTGACGTGCTATATGTCCTATTTTTCCACATCTGAAGCATTTCACAGCATTACTTTTCTTTTTCTGCATTTCATTCAACGCCTCCCATATTTTGCTTAGTAAGTCTGGCGTTTCCACTTCCACACGATGAGCCTTGTAGGTGGGCTTGCTCAATAGAGATGCTGTTTCCTGCGTCAAGGCATATGATACCGTTTCAGCAAAAGTTCCTTTTGGATTTGCATAGGTAGCCCGCTTCGTTTCAATATCTCGTATTCCATTGATGAAGCTTTGAATTTTCATCCTCTCTATGAATTCTTGAGGTGCTCCTGCGTTTGCCAAATGAGCTAGCCTCTCAATCTCAGAAGAAAATTCTTGTAACGTCTCATTTGGTTTCTGGAAGCGATTCTGCAACTCCATTTGATATATCTGCTTCCTGTGCTCGCTACCATAACGTCTTTCAACGGCACCCATAATTGCGTCATAGCTGTTTCTTTCGCCCTCGCTAACAGTCTGTAATATTGCTGCTGCAGGTCCTTTCAATGCTACGAACAGGGCAGCGACTTTGTCCTCCGCACTCCAATTATTTACAACTGCCGTTTTCTCAAATTGTAGCTTGAATACTTGAAATGGACCACTTCCATCAAACGACGGAGGTTTTATCTTCTGTGTAGCAGTTGAAGCGACTGGACGACTTAGTTGAATATCCTGAAGACGGGCTTTCAATGCTTTTACATCGTCCTCTAATTTTTCTTGTCTTTCTTCAAGGACTTCCTTAACTTGTATAATTTTTGCATCCTGCGCCTTGAATTGTAAGGACATGCGTTCTTCTTGTGCCTCCAACTGAGCCGCAATGCCGGATACCTGTGATGAAAGTACTGACTGTTGCAATTCCATTTTGGACGTTATCTGTGCCTGTTGTTCTTCCATTTTTGCCGACATTTGTGTCAGTACAGCCAATATCGAATTCATGTCTACGTTTGCTACTGACTGTGGAGCCTCTTCCTTCTGGGTTTCTTCCTTTTGGACCTCTTCCACATCATCGTTGAAATCAAACTCATCTACATTAATGTTATATGCTTCCATAGCTACTCTTAACCTTGCCTGTAGTTCAATTTTATTGCCGTTTGTACTCAGGTTTCTCTTTTCTAACTCAATTTTAAGCGCTTGGATTTTCAGTTCGTTTAACTTTGCCATTATCCTTATTTCGTTATCCTTGTTTCGTTATCCTTGATTCGTTATCCTTGCTTCGTTATCCTTGGTCCTGGAATTTATTTAACAATTCCAATTCTGACACCAACTGTTACGTATTTGTCGATAGCTCGATTATTTCTATCGGGTTCGTATCGCTGAATTGTTAAATAAAAGTCTTTATTTACTTCTTAGTTCACACCGCTTTATTTCACGACTAAAAAGTCTACACTTGTTTTACTTGACTTGATGTTAACACTTATACGGTTAAGTTACGACTGACTCCGGAGCGCCTGCTCGCCGCCTTATATAGTCTGTCAAACGCAATCTGGAAAATTCTGGCAACACTGGAAATTATCTGGTCTCTTCTTCTAGTTCTGGCAGTTTCTTTAGAGGAGTGTTCAGTCATTTAGTGATGTGAGAGTGGAACCGATTATATTCGCCACAATATTTTTAGATGACTTATCGTCTTTTTTTTTATCGAATTTCGACTACGCATCCCAGAGCCATTTCACTGTAGGCTATACACTATGGTACCTTGAAGTCAGCTACAATTAGCCAGTTGTGATTTTTGTAATCAAGGACATTCAATATTTCAGCCATACTGTCATATGATTCTTTAATATCGGTAGCGTAGGCCAGTGGGACTGATGGATAGTAGTAGTTTGTAAATAACTAAAATTGGTTCATTCTATCCAAGCTTAGCCGGTGTTAATTTTCGAATTACAAGGTATTCTTGCATGAAACTCGGTGACAGTATTCTATAAATGCCGTTTTCATATATGTTGGCACTTTTTTTTTTTTATAATAGAAAGCAATATTTTAAAAAATTTAATTAAAATTAATGGCCAAATTCCTTTGTTCCTCCATTTGTTTTTCCACTAAAAAAGCTGCTGCAGCAATGGAATCCATTTTTTAACCATTTAATATATTATTACTGAAAATTTAATCTAAATCTTACTGAAAATATAAATTTGCTGTCAAAAATACAAATGTGCTGTCAAAAAATACATATGATTTCGCAAAAACGCTACCTAACACTAATTCGAACATAGTTTAACACTTAACAACACTTATGTTCGAAACCTCGTAAACCAGAATACAAATTTTTGTTTTGTCGTAGCAGTCGGCGTCGCCGCGATCGAAGTTCCGAGGGATTGCAGAATAGCTGTGTAAATATGCGAAATGACGTAAATAAACGAATAAACGAATAGAGAACTGTAGCAACAGCTATCAAACTTGTACTACCACTTCTCATTTGAAATGAGTACGAGTAGTACAGTAGTCGAAAGCAAAAACTACACGAATCTGCACTTGTACGAATGTCTCATTGCAGCGCTCTACTATACACACTTGCGACTAAATAGATTTAGTAGTTGTTGTTGTTATAGCAGTACTAAGCCCTGCTTAGCCGGCACGATAGGCCGGTCCAATTGGGCTGTTGTATTCACACTACGCCAACTACATATTTAGTCGAATGGGTGGCAGCTATTCATACTACAGACTAAATAGTCGGGCGATTGACAATGACATAGTGTTGCCAATGTTCACATTTTGCACAGCAAATTTTACATTAGTGGGCTTCATATAAAGTGATGAAGTATTAAATTGCTAAAGTTTATCAGTTTATCTGCATTCTTACATAATAATAATCTATTATATAAAAATAAGTCGCAATTTCCTCCCTGATGATTTAACTCCAGAACGGCTGGACTGAATTAAATGAAATTTTGCACGTATTTTTCGATTGAGCCCGACGTGGTTTATGGCCAAAAAAAGTATAAGAATCCGGGAAGGTTTTGGAGATATCCCACATAATGTGGACCTGGGTAACCCTATAACGGGTTCGTACGATATGGGTATCAAAAGAAAGGTGTTGACGAGTGCTTGAACAAGGTGTAGTTATTGGTCCCATATAAGACCCCGTATTCGAGGTATTTCCTGAAATATGAACCAGGTGTGACCCCAAACGGGTTTTCTACAAAATGGGCATCAAATAAAAGGTGTTGGTGAGTATTTAAAAAAGAGGTAATTTTCAACACCCTATGCGACCCGTTTTCCGAGATATCGACCAAAATGTGGACCAGGGGTGACCCTAGAAAGTCTGGAGGGATAGAATAGGCATAGGGATAGGGCTAGAGATATGGATAGGGATAGGTATATGGATAGGGACAGACATAGGGATAGGAATAGGGGGGGATAGGGATAGGGATATGGATAGGGATATGGATATGGATAGGGATAGGTATATGGATAGGGATAGGTATAGGGACAGGGATAGGGATAGGGATAGGGATAGGCATAGGGATAGGGATAGGGATAGGGATAGGGATATGGATAGGGATAGGGATAGGGATAGGGATAGGGATAGGGATAGGGATAGGGATAGGGATAGGGATAGGGATAGGGATAGGGATAGGGATAGGGATAGGGATAGGGATAGGGATAGGGATAGGGATAGGGATAGGGATAGGGATAGGGATAGGGATAGGTATAAGGATAGGGATAGGGATAGGGACAGGGACAGGGACATTGATAGGGAGAGGAATAGGGATAGGGATAGGGATGGGGATAGAGATAGAGATAGGGATAGGGATAGGGATAGGGATAGGGATAGGGATAGGGATAGGGATAGGGATAGGGATAGGGATAGGGATAGGGATAGGGATAGGGATAGGAATTAGGGATTAGGGATAGGGATAGGGATAGGTATAAGGATAGGGATAGGGATAGGTATAAGGATAGGGATAGGGACAAGGATAGGGATACGGCAACACGGTAATCTAGAACTTTTACTTTAGGCTTTATAGGAATAAATTTTAGGCAGAACAACGTCTGGCGGGTCAGCTAGTAATAATAATAATAATAATAATAATAATAATAATAATAATAATAATAATAATAATAATAATAATAATAATAATAATAATAATAATAATAATAATAATAATAATAATAATAATAATAATAATAGTAATAATAATAATAATAATAATAATAATAATAATAATAATAATAATAATAATAATAATAATAATAATAATAATAATAATAATAATAATAATAATAATAATAATAATAATAATAATAATAATAATAATAATAATAATAATAATAATAATAATAATAATAATAATAATAATAATAATAATAATAATAATAATAATAATAATAATAATAATAATAATAGTAATAATAATAGTAATAATAATAATAATAATAATAATAATAATAATAATAATAATAATAATAATAATAATAATAATAATAATAATAATAATAATAATAATAATAATAATAATAATAATAATAATAATAATAATAATAATAATAATAATAATAATAATAATAATAATAATAATAATAATAATAATAACAATAATAATAATAATAATTATTATTATTATTATTATTATTATTATTATTATTATTATTATTATTATTATTATTATTATTATTATTCAGCACTCGAGCTGAATAAATATATATATTTTATTGTTTTTATTCTTTTCCTTCACCTTTTCTGTTCTTTCCTTTTTCTTTAAATAAAACAAGCACTTTTCTTTATTTTCACTATATAATCTTCACTATTTTTATTCCTTTTAATTTACACTTGTACACCTTTAGTTTCGTTAGCGGGGCGTGAGAGCTACTTCAATAGTTGCAGAATCTAAATAAACTAACTTAGCATATTATCTTAGGTTTACATAGAAGTATAAAGCAGTACAAAGGTAACGGTTTGGGGAGAACGGGTAAGTATATAGGTAAGTATTTACTTGTATATATTTTAGAATGTAAGTACGGTAAGTATATTTTATATATTATATAAGTTCTTATAGTTTAAGAGATGAGTATACATCGATGGATATACAGGGTGAGTGGAGCATAAATGGTAAGTAGATATAAGGTGTGGAAAAATGTAAGGTTAAGCGAAGATAGACACGAAAATTTGTTATAGGTGTGCGTAAGTATATAGGCGGCCGCTCATATGTAAATTGGGTTGTCCATGTTCTCAACATGCCGGCGGGCCTGCGGGGACGTGACCTGTACCAAGTCCTGTAGCGGTTCCAGCGCATATTTTCCCTGATTGATGAGGCGTTCCTTGCGCCTCTGCGTTGGGGCTGGGCGTATGGTGACCTAGCGATCGGACATTGGTACATAGACCGCTTTGCAGACTGGAATGAGGTCACTATCGTCTGGGACTTTCGGTGGTTCTGCGCTCAGCAATAAGATTGTCGAAGGACATTATCAGTGGCATTCGGAACAGAGATATAGAATGGAAGAATGAGTGGGAGAATTAGAAGTTATCTGCGTGATGATAGTGAAGTGTAATTGCGTTACTCTAGTGGAACAGAGAATAAAGTTCATTCGTTTATAACGGCTGGGAGAGATCATCTGGATTGAGAGCGAGAATAGGGATTGGTGGAATACCGGGCTGGAAATATGCTGGTGTTGGAGTTTGGGTCCACTTGATGAGATTGGCCTTTAAGGTATTTTATGCTGCATCCACGAGTTCTGCTTTGTGAGGGGCCCGAGCTGGAGTGAATATATATTTGAGTCCGATTAGAGTTGAGGTTTGAGCTTGATTTTGTAAAGGAATGAGTTTCCATATAGGGTCGTGTATGATCCGTTTGCCTGTGATAACGGCTAAAATTATTTTCAAGTTTCCTGCGAGTAATGATAATAATGATAATAATAATAATAATAATAATAATAATAATAATAATAATAATAATAATAATAATAATAATAATAATAATAATAATAATAATAATAATAATAATAATAATAGTAATAATAATAGTAATAATAATAATAATAATAATAATAATAATAATAATAATAATAATAATAATAATAATAATAATAATAATAATAATAATAATAATAATAATAATAATAATAATAATAATAATAATAATAATAATAATAATAATAATAATAATAATAATAATAATAATAATAATAATAATAACAATAATAATAATTATTATTATTATTATTATTATTATTATTATTATTATTATTATTATTATTATTATTCAGCACTCGAGCTGAATAAATATATATATTTTATTGTTTTTATTCTTTTCCTTCACCTTTTCTGTTCTTTCCTTTTTCTTTAAATAAAACAAGCACTTTTCTTTATTTTCACTATATAATCTTCACTATTTTTATTCCTTTTAATTTACACTTGTACACCTTTAGTTTCGTTAGCGGGGCGTGAGAGCTACTTCAATAGTTGCAGAATCTAAATAAACTAACTTAGCATATTATCTTAGGTTTACATAGAAGTATAAAGCAGTACAAAGGTAACGGTTTGGGGAGAGCGGGTAAGTATATAGGTAAGTATTTACTTGTATATATTTTAGAATGTAAGTACGGTAAGTATATTTTATATATTATATAAGTTCTTATAGTTTAAGAGATGAGTATACATCGATGGATATACAGGGTGAGTGGAGCATAAATGGTAAGTAGATATAAGGTGTGGAAAAATGTAAGGTTAAGCGAAGATAGACACGAAAATTTGTTATAGGTGTGCGTAAGTATATAGGCGGCCGCTCATATGTAAATTGGGTTGTCCATGTTCTCAACATGCCGGCGGGCCTGCGGGGACGTGACCTGTACCAAGTCCTGTAGCGGTTCCAGCGCATATTTTCCCTGATTGATGAGGCGTTCCTTGCGCCTCTGCGTTGGGGCTGGGCGTATGGTGACCTAGCGATCGGACATTGGTACATAGACCGCTTTGCAGACTGGAATGAGGTCACTTTCGTCTGGGACTTTCGGTGGTTCTGCGCTCAGCAATAAGATTGTCGAAGGACATTATCAGTGGCATTCGGAACAGAGATATAGAATGGAAGAATGAGTGGGAGAATTAGAAGTTATCTGCGTGATGATAGTGAAGTGTAATTGCGTTACTCTAGTGGAACAGAGAATAAAGTTCATTCGTTTATAACGGCTGGGAGAGATCATCTGGATTGAGAGCGAGAATAGGGATTGGTGGAATACCGGGCTGGAAATATGCTGGTGTTGGAGTTTGGGTCCACTTGATGAGATTGGCCTTTAAGGTATTTTATGCTGCATCCACGAGTTCTGCTTTGTGAGGGGCCCGAGCTGGAGTGAATATATATTTGAGTCCGATTAGAGTTGAGGTTTGAGCTTGATTTTGTAAAGGAATGAGTTTCCATATAGGGTCGTGTATGATCCGTTTGCCTGTGATAACGGCTAAAATTATTTTCAAGTTTCCTGCGAGTAATGAGATGATTTTGGGAGTTTCGCTTCATATCACCTCTTATATTCGTGTGTATTGGAGGATGAGAGTTTCCATTCGTTTTATCTCGAGTCTTTGGGTATCGTAGGGTAGACTTTTCATTATAGCCAATCTTGCCGGGGCCAAAGATATTTCGAGATTTTACCATTCCTTTGGTTAGTTTTTGGCTGAGGGAGTCATCGTTTGTTTGAGTGGGAGTCGATGGAGCCTCCTTTTTGAGAAGTTCGCCTTGAGAGTGTTCGACTACTTGGGTGGAGAATGTCGAAACTTGCTCCGTCATTGGGCCACTTAATATCCACCCAAATATGGAGTTTTGGACTATTAACCTTCCGACGACATTGGTTTTGAGACCTGGTAGCAAAATTTTCGGGATGATATCGCTACCAATTACCATGTCTATTTTGCCGGGTACGAAGCAGTTGGGATCTGCCAATGGCAGTGACGCATATTCTTCAAGATATATATACGAAACCTTGAATGATGGGAGGAATTGCGTCAATTGTGGTAATATTATCGCGTGAGTTGCGATTTTCGTTTGGCGATCTGGGGAACATATTGTGAGTGAGCATATTTTATTAGCATTTTTGATTTTGCTTCCACCCATTCCAAGTATTTGGTAACGGGACTTTGAGGTGGGTAGACCAAGTAACTTCTGTACATGAGAGGTTACAAAAGTTTTTTGGGATCCTTGGTCTATGAGAGCGCGTAGTAGAGTTGTTTCACCACTGTGGAGTATGGGAACCATTGCCGTGGGTAGCAAAGTTTTTTCTCTACTACTTGAGAAGTGTGAGAGTATGTTTTCGTCACTGCTCTGAGATGAGCTTGAGTTTTGAGTTGCGGCCTGTTTTGAGGTACATGGCCTTTCGTCGAGGGTTACGTGAGATGTGATCCGATTTGTAGAGTAGTTTGAGCTGTTTGGCGCTTGAGAGTTCCCTGGGAAGTGAAGTAGGGAATGGTGTCGCTTTTGGCAACAAACGCAGGTGAAATTGCTACGACACTCGTCATATGTGTGAGAATACGCCAAACAGTTTTTGCAATAATTATTTTCATTAACGAACTTATTCCTTTCGGGGACGGAAAGTTCTTTGAATTTCACGCACATCATCATTGAGTGATTTGAGTTACACAATTTACACGAGGCTGGCCTTTTAGGCTCAGTGTGAAATGAGTGCGATTTGTTCTTGGGAGCGAACGATTGGTGAGAGGATGATGTGCGAGGTGTGAAATTTGAGTGAGTTGAAGTGATTTTTCCTGGCCTATATGTGTTAAGGCGCTCAACAACTTCGTATCGAGTTGTGAGAAATTGGTCCATTTCTGACCATGAGGGTAACTCTTTCCTAGAGTTAAGAGACTGTTCCCATAACGAGAGAGATTCGTTAGGGAGTTTTGAGGAGCAAATATATATGAGAATTGGGTCCCAACTTTCAGTTGAGACCCCGTTTGCCTTGAGAACGGCAAGAGAATTGTTTATCGTTGTCTGTATTTCCTGAATTTTTTCCCCATTTTCTGTGTGAGCGGGCTGGATGTTAAGGAGAGTTTTAATTTGATTGTCAACGATAATCCTACGATTTTCGTAGCGAGATTTGAGAGCATCCCATGCGAACTGGAAGTTGAGGTCTGTGAGTGCATAATTTTTAATAATGAGAGCTGCTAGCCCACGAGTTTTTTGTCTCAAGTGGTACAGCTTTTGAGCTTGAGAGAGCTTTGGGTGGTCTATGTACAATGCCGTGAACATGGCCTTAATTAATTGTATTTATGTATTTAAGGGGAGTAATTTATTTTTTGAGTGTGGAATGAGTTTTGTTTTTTTTTTTTTTTGAAAATG
This sequence comes from Urophora cardui, assembly GCA_960531455.1. Lineage (NCBI taxonomy): Eukaryota > Metazoa > Arthropoda > Insecta > Diptera > Tephritidae > Urophora > Urophora cardui. Next base: position 62,926,056 of record OY482671.1, on the reverse strand, counting down.
ATGAGGGTATAATATTTAAAAAGGCTTTTTTGGAGTATCCGTGAAAGAGTAGCGGTTAATTTATTTTCAAGCCGAGAGAGAGTGGCTGAAAGGGAATTTCAGGAGATATGTATGTATAAACATATATCGAGTATCGGCTCTTTATATTTATGAGGAGTATATAAAGAGAGAGAATTATATAATAATGAGAATAGGAATTCTAGATCAGAGTTTTTGACACCGCTGAAATTTTATGCAGTTATCGTATTTTCTTTTTTTTATAATATACTAGCTGACCCGCCAGACGTTGTTCTGCCTAAAATTTATTCCTATAAAGCCTAAAGGAAAAGTTCTAGATTACCGTGTTGCCGTATCCCTATCCTTGTCCCTATCCCTATCCTTATACCTATCCCTATCCCTATCCTTATACCTATCCCTATCCCTAATCCCTAATTCCTATCCCTATCCCTATCCCTATCCCTATCTCTATCCCTATCCCTATCCCTATCCCTATCCCTATCCCTTTCCGTATCCCTATCCCTATCCCTATCCCTATTCCTCTCCCTATCAATGTCCCTGTCCCTGTCCCTATCCCTATCCTTATACCTATCCCTATCCCTATCCCTATCCCTATCCCTATCCCTATCCCTATCCCTATCCCTATCCCTATCCCTATCCCTATCCCTATCCCTATCCCTATCCCTATCCCTATCCCTATCCCTATCCCTATCCCTATCCCTATCCCTATCCCTATCCCTATCCCTATCCCTATCCCTATCCCTATCCCTATCCCTATCCCTATCCCTATCCCTATCCCTATCCCTATCCCTATCCCTATCCCTATCCCTATCCATATCCCTATCCCTATCCCTATCCCTATCCCTATCCCTGTCCCTATACCTATCCCTATCCATATACCTATCCCTATCCATATCCCTATCCATATCCCTATCCCTATCCCTATCCCTACCCCTATTCCTATCCCTATGTCTGTCCCTATCCATATACCTATCCCTGTCCATATCTCTAGCCCTATCCCTATGCCTATTCTATCCCTCCAGACTTTCTAGGGTCACCCCTGGTCCACATTTTGGTCGATATCTCGGAAAACGGGTCGCATAGGGTGTTGAAAATTACCTCTTTTTTAAATACTCACCAACACCTTTTATTTGATGCCCATTTTGTAGAAAACCCGTTTGGGGTCACACCTGGTTCATATTTCAGGAAATACCTCGAATACGGGGTCTTATATGGGACCAATAACTACACCTTGTTCAAGCACTCGTCAGGACCTTTCATTTGATACCCATATCGTACGAACCCGTTATAGGGTTACCCAGGTCCACATTATGTGGGATATCTCCAAAACCTTCCCGGATTCTTATACTTTTTTTGGCCATAAACCACGTCGGGCTCAATCGAAAAATACGTGCAAAATTTCATTTAATTCAGTCCAGCCGTTCTGGAGTTAAATCATCAGGGAGGAAATTGCGACTTATTTTTATATAATAGATAATAATAATAATAATAATAATAATAATAATAATAATAATAATAATAATAATAATAATAATAATAATAATAATAATAATAATAATAATAATAATAATAATAATAATAATAATAATAATAATAATAATAGTAATAATAATAGTAATAATAATTGTAATAATAATAATAATAATAATAATAATAATAATAATAATAATAATAATAATAATAATAATAATAATAATAATAATAATAATAATAATAATAATAATAATAATAATAATAATAATTATTATTATTCAGCACTCGAGCTGAATAAATATATATATTTTATTGTTTTTATTCTTTTCCTTCACCTTTTCTGTTCTTTCCTTTTTCTTTAAATAAAACAAGCACTTTTCTTTATTTTCACTATATAATCTTCACTATTTTTATTCCTTTTAATTTACACTTGTACACCTTTAGTTTCGTTAGCGGGGCGTGAGAGCTACTTCAATAGTTGCAGAATCTAAATAAACTAACTTAGCATATTATCTTAGGTTTACATAGAAGTATAAAGCAGTACAAAGGTAACGGTTTGGGAGAGCGGGTAAGTATATAGGTAAGTATTTACTTGTATATATTTTAGAATGTAAGTACGGTAAGTATATTTTATATATTATATAAGTTCTTATAGTTTAAGAGATGAGTATACATCGATGGATATACAGGGTGAGTGGAGCATAAATGGTAAGTAGATATAAGGTGTGGAAAAATGTAAGGTTAAGCGAAGATAGACACGAAAATTTGTTATAGGTGTGCGTAAGTATATAGGCGGCCGCTCATATGTAAATTGGGTTGTCCATGTTCTCAACATGCCGGCGGGCCTGCGGGGACGTGACCTGTACCAAGTCCTGTAGTGGTTCCAGCGCATATTTTCCCTGATTGATGAGGCGTTCCTTGCGCCTCTGCGTTGGGGCTGGGCGTATGGTGACCTAGCGATCGGACATTGGTACATAGACCGCTTTGCAGACTGGAATGAGGTCACTTTCGTCTGGGACTTTCGGTGGTTCTGCGCTCAGCAATAAGATTGTCGAAGGACATTATCAGTGGCATTCGGAACAGAGATATAGAATGGAAGAATGAGTGGGAGAATTAGAAGTTATCTGCGTGATGATAGTGAAGTGTAATTGCGTTACTCTAGTGGAACAGAGAATAAAGTTCATTCGTTTATAACGGCTGGGAGAGATCATCTGGATTGAGAGCGGGAATAGGGATTGGTGGAATACCGGGCTGGAAATATGCTGGTGTTGGAGTTTGGGTCCACTTGATGAGATTGGCCTTTAAGGTATTTTATGCTGCATCCACGAGTTCTGCTTTGTGAGGGGCCCGAGCTGGAGTGAATATATATTTGAGTCCGATTAGAGTTGAGGTTTGAGCTTGATTTTGTAAAGGAATGAGTTTCCATATAGGGTCGTGTATGATCCGTTTGCCTGTGATAACGGCTAAAATTATTTTCAAGTTTCCTGCGAGTAATGAGATGATTTTGGGAGTTTCGCTTCATATCACCTCTTATATTCATGTGTATTGGAGGATGAGAGTTTCCATTCGTTTTATCTCGAGTCTTTGGGTATCGTAGGGTAGACTTTTCATTATAGCCAATCTTGCCGGGGCCAAAGATATTTCGAGATTTTACCATTCCTTTGGTTAGTTTTTGGCTGAGGGAGTCATCGTTTGTTTGAGTGGGAGTCGATGGAGCCTCCTTTTTGAGAAGTTCGCCTTGAGAGTGTTCGACTACTTGGGTGGAGAATGTCGAAACTTGCTCCGTCATTGGGCCACTTAATATCCACCCAAATATGGAGTTTTGGACTATTAACCTTCCGACGACATTGGTTTTGAGACCTGGTAGCAAAATTTTCGGGATGATATCGCTACCAATTACCATGTCTATTTTGGCGGGTACGAAGCAGTTGGGATCTGCCAATGGCAGTGACGCATATTCTTCAAGATATATATACGAAACCTTGAATGATGGGAGGAATTGCGTCAATTGTGGTAAAATTATCGCGTGAGTTGCGATTTTCGTTTGGCGATCTGGGGAACATATTGTGAGTGAGCATATTTTATTAGCATTTTTGATTTTGCTTCCACCCATTCCAAGTATTTGGTAACGGGACTTTGAGGTGGGTAGACCAAGTAACTTCTGTACATGAGAGGTTACAAAAGTTTTTTGGGATCCTTGGTCTATGAGAGCGCGTAGTAGAGTTGTTTCACCACTGTGGAGTATGGGAACCATTGCCGTGGGTAGCAAAGTTTTTTCTCTACTTCTTGAGAAGTGTGAGAGTATGTTTTCGTCACTGCTCTGAGATGAGCTTGAGTTTTGAGTTGCGGCCTGTTTTGAGGTACATGGCCTTTCGTCGAGGGTTACGTGAGATGTGATCCGATTTGTAGAGTAGTTTGAGCTGTTTGGCGCTTGAGAGTTCCCTGGGAAGTGAAGTAGGGAATGGTGTCGCTTTTGGCAACAAACGCAGGTGAAATTGCTACGACACTCGTCATATGTGTGAGAATACGCCAAACAGTTTTTGCAATAATTATTTTCATTAACGAACTTATTCCTTTCGGGGACGGAAAGTTCTTTGAATTTCACGCACATCATCATTGAGTGATTTGAGTTACACAATTTACACGAGGCTGGCCTTTTAGGCTCAGTGTGAAATGAGTGCGATTTGTTCTTGGGAGCGAACGATTGGTGAGAGGATGATGTGCGAGGTGTGAAATTTGAGTGAGTTGAAGTGATTTTTCCTGGCCTATATGTGTTAAGGCGCTCAACAACTTCGTATCGAGTTGTGAGAAATTGGTCCATTTCTGACCATGAGGGTAACTCTTTCCTAGAGTTAAGAGACTGTTCCCATAACGAGAGAGATTCGTTAGGGAGTTTTGAGGAGCAAATATATATGAGAATTGGGTCCCAACTTTCAGTTGAGACCCCGTTTGCCTTGAGAACGGCAAGAGAATTGTTTATCGTTGTCTGTATTTCCTGAATTTTTTCCCCATTTTCTGTGTGAGCGGGCTGGATGTTAAGGAGAGTTTTAATTTGATTGTCAACGATAATCCTACGATTTTCGTAGCGAGATTTGAGAGCATCCCATGCGAGCTGGAAGTTGAGGTCTGTGAGTGCATAATTTTTAATAATGAGAGCTGCTTGCCCACGAGTTTTTTGTCTCAAGTGGTACAGCTTTTGAGCTTGAGAGAGCTTTGGGTGGTCTATGTACACTGCCGTGAACATGGCCTTAATTAATTGTATTTATGTATTTAAGGGGAGTAATTTATTTTTTGAGTGTGGAATGAGTTTTGTTTTTTTTTTTTTTTGAAAATGATGAGGGTATAATATTTAAAAAGGTTTTTTTGGAGTATCCGTGAAAGAGTAGCTGTTAATTTATTTTCAAGCCGAGAGAGAGTGGCTGAAAGGGAATTTCAGGAGATATGTATGTATAAACATATATCGAGTATCGGCTCTTTATATTTATGAGGAGTATATAAAGAGAGAGAATTATATAATAATGAGAATAGGAATTCTAGATCAGAGTTTTTGACACCGCTGAAATTTTATGCAGTTATCGTATTTTCTTTTTTTTATAATATACTAGCTGACCCGCCAGACGTTGTTCTGCCTAAAATTTATTCCTATAAAGCCTAAAGGAAAAGTTCTAGATTACCGTGTTGCCGTATCCCTATCCTTGTCCCTATCCCTATCCTTATACCTATCCCTATCCCTATCCTTATACCTATCCCTATCCCTATCCCTAATCCCTAATTCCTATCCCTATCCCTATCCCTATCTCTATCTCTATCTCTATCTCTATCCCTATCCCTATCCCTATCCCTATCCCTATCCCTATCCCTATCCCTATCCCTTTCCGTATCCCTATCCCTATCCCTATCCCTCTCCCTATCAATGTCCCTGTCCCTGTCCCTATCCCTATCCCTATCCTTATACCTATCCCTATCCCTATCCCTATCCCTATCCCTATCCCTATCCCTATCCCTATCCCTATCCCTATCCCTATCCCTATCCCTATCCCTATCCCTATCCCTATCCCTATCCCTATCCCTATCCCTATCCCTATCCCTATCCCTATCCCTATCCCTATCCCTATCCCTATCCCTATCCCTATCCCTATCCCTATCCCTATCCCTATCCCTATCCCTATCCCTATCCCTATCCCTATCCCTATCCCTATCCCTATCCCTATCCATATCCCTATCCCTATCCCTATCCCTATCCCTATGCCTATCCCTATCCCTATCCCTATCCCTGTCCCTATACCTATCCCTATCCATATACCTATCCCTATCCATATCCATATCCCTATCCATATCCCTATCCCTATCCCTATCCCTATCCCTATCCCTATCCCTATCCCTATCCCTATCCCTACCCCTATTCCTATCCCTATGTCTGTCCCTATCCATATACCTATCCCTGTCCATATCTCTAGCCCTATCCCTATGCCTATTCTATCCCTCCAGACTTTCTAGGGTCACCCCTGGTCCACATTTTGGTCGATATCTCGGAAAACGGGTCGCATAGGGTGTTGAAAATTACCTCTTTTTTAAATACTCACCAACACCTTTTATTTGATGCCCATTTTGTAGAAAACCCGTTTGGGGTCACACCTGGTTCATATTTCAGGAAATACCTCGAATACGGGGTCTTATATGGGACCAATAACTACACCTTGTTCAAGCACTCGTCAACACCTTTCATTTGATACCCATATCGTACGAACCCGTTATAGGGTTACCCAGGTCCACATTATGTGGGATATCTCCAAAACCTTCCCGGATTCTTATACTTTTTTTGGCCATAAACCACGTCGGGCTCAATCGAAAAATACGTGCAAAATTTCATTTAATTCAGTCCAGCCGTTCTGGAGTTAAATCATCAGGGAGGAAATTGCGACTTATTTTTATATAATAGATAATAATAATAATAATAATAATAATAATAATAATAATAATAATAATAATAATAATAATAATAATAATAATAATAATAATAATAATAATAATAATAATAATAATAATAATAATAATAATAATAATAGTAATAATAATAGTAATAATAATAATAATAATAATAATAATAATAATAATAATAATAATAATAATAATAATAATAATAATAATAATAATAATAATAATAATAATAATAATAATAATAATAATAATAATAATAATAATAATAATAATAATAATAATAATAATAATAATAATAATAATAATAATAATAATAATAATAATAATAATAATAATAATAATTATTATTATTCAGCACTCAAGCTGAATAAATATATATATTTTATTGTTTTTATTCTTTTCCTTCACCTTTTCTGTTCTTTCCTTTTTCTTTAAATAAAACAAGCACTTTTCTTTATTTTCACTATATAATCTTCACTATTTTTATTCCTTTTAATTTACACTAGTACACCTTTAGTTTCGTTAGCGGGGCGTGAGAGCTACTTCAATAGTTGCAGAATCTAAATAAACTAACTTAGCATATTATCTTAGGTTTACATAGAAGTATAAAGCAGTACAAAGGTAACGGTTTGGGGAGAGCGGGTAAGTATATAGGTAAGTATTTACTTGTATATATTTTTGAATGTAAGTACGGTAAGTATATTTTATATATTATATAAGTTCTTATAGTTTAAGAGATGAGTATACATCGATGGATATACAGGGTGAGTGGAGCATAAATGGTAAGTAGATATAAGGTGTGGAAAAATGTAAGGTTAAGCGAAGATAGACACGAAAATTTGTTATAGGTGTGCGTAAGTATATAGGCGGCCGCTCATATGTAAATTGGGTTGTCCATGTTCTCAACATGCCGGCGGGCCTGCGGGGACGTGACCTGTACCAAGTCCTGTAGCGGTTCCAGCGCATATTTTCCCTGATTGATGAGGCGTTCCTTGCGCCTCTGCGTTGGGGCTGGGCGTATGGTGACCTAGCGATCGGACATTGGTACATAGACCGCTTTGCAGACTGGAATGAGGTCACTTTCGTCTGGGACTTTCGGTGGTTCTGCGCTCAGCAATAAGATTGTCGAAGGACATTATCAGTGGCATTCGGAACAGAGATATAGAATGGAAGAATGAGTGGGAGAATTAGAAGTTATCTGCGTGATGATAGTGAAGTGTAATTGCGTTACTCTAGTGGAACAGAGAATAAAGTTCATTCGTTTATAACGGCTGGGAGAGATCATCTGGATTGAGAGCGAGAATAGGGATTGGTGGAATACCGGGCTGGAAATATGCTGGTGTTGGAGTTTGGGTCCACTTGATGAGATTGGCCTTTAAGGTATTTTATGCTGCATCCACGAGTTCTGCTTTGTGAGGGCCCGAGCTGGAGTGAATATATATTTGAGTCCGATTAGAGTTGAGGTTTGAGCTTGATTTTGTAAAGGAATGAGTTTCCATATAGGGTCGTGTATGATCCGTTTGCCTGTGATAACGGCTAAAATTATTTTCAAGTTTCCTGCGAGTAATGAGATGATTTTGGGAGTTTCGCTTCATATCACCTCTTATATTCGTGTGTATTGGAGGATGAGAGTTTCCATTCGTTTTATCTCGAGTCTTTGGGTATCGTAGGGTAGACTTTTCATTATAGCCAATCTTGCCGGGGCCAAAGATATTTCGAGATTTTACCATTCCTTTGGTTAGTTTTTGGCTGAGGGAGTCATCGTTTGTTTGAGTGGGAGTCGATGGAGCCTCCTTTTTGAGAAGTTCGCCTTGAGAGTGTTCGACTACTTGGGTGGAGAATGTCGAAACTTGCTCCGTCATTGGGCCACTTAATATCCACCCAAATATGGAGTTTTGGACTATTAACCTTCCGACGACATTGGTTTTGAGACCTGGTAGCAAAATTTTCGGGATGATATCGCTACCAATTACCATGTCTATTTTGGCGGGTACGAAGCAGTTGGGATCTGCCAATGGCAGTGACGCATATTCTTCAAGATATATATACGAAACCTTGAATGATGGGAGGAATTGCGTCAATTGTGGTAATATTATCGCGTGAGTTGCGATTTTCGTTTGGCGATCTGGGGAACATATTGTGAGTGAGCATATTTTATTAGCATTTTTGATTTTGCTTCCACCCATTCCAAGTATTTGGTAACGGGACTTTGAGGTGGGTAGACCAAGTAACTTCTGTACATGAGAGGTTACAAAAGTTTTTTGGGATCCTTGGTCTATGAGAGCGCGTAGTAGAGTTGTTTCACCACTGTGGAGTATGGGAACCATTGCCGTGGGTAGCAAAGTTTTTTCTCTACTACTTGAGAAGTGTGAGAGTATGTTTTCGTCACTGCTCTGAGATGAGCTTGAGTTTTGAGTTGCGGCCTGTTTTGAGGTACATGGCCTTTCGTCGAGGGTTACGTGAGATGTGATCCGATTTGTAGAGTAGTTTGAGCTGTTTGGCGCTTGAGAGTTCCCTGGGAAGTGAAGTAGGGAATGGTGTCGCTTTTGGCAACAAACTCAGGTGAAATTGCTACGACACTCGTCATGTGTGTGAGAATACAGTTTTTGCAATAATTATTTTCATTAACGAACTTATTCCTTTCGGGGACGGAAAGTTCTTTGAATTTCACGCACATCATCATTGAGTGATTTGAGTTACACAATTTACACGAGGCTGGCCTTTTAGGCTCAGTGTGAAATGAGTGCGATTTGTTCTTGGGAGCGAACGATTGGTGAGAGGATGATGTGAGAGGTGTGAAATTTGAGTGAGTTGAAGTGATTTTTCCTGGCCTATTTGTGTTAAGGCGCTCAACAACTTCGTATCGAGTTGTGAGAAATTGGTCCATTTCTGACCATGAGGGTAACTCTTTCCTAGAGTTAAGAGACTGTTCCCATAACGAGAGAGATTCGTTAGGGAGTTTTGAGGAGCAAATATATATGAGAATTGGGTCCCAACTTTCAGTTGAGACCCCGTTTGCCTTGAGAAGGGCAAGAGAATTGTTTATCGTTGTCTGTATTTCCTGAATTTTTCCCCATTTTCTGTGTGAGCGGGCTGGATGTTAAGGAGAGTTTTAATTTGATTGTCAACGATAATCCTACGATTTTCGTAGCGAGATTTGAGAGCATCCCATGCGAGCTGGAAGTTGAGGTCTGTGAGTGCATAATTTTTAATAATGAGAGCTGCTTGCCCACGAGTTTTTTGTCTCAAGTGGTACAGCTTTTGAGCTTGAGAGAGCTTTGGGTGGTCTATGTACACTGCCGTGAACATGGCCTTAATTAATTGTATTTATGTATTTAAGGGGAGTAATTTATTTTTTGAGTGTGGAATGAGTTTTGTTTTTTTTTTTTTTTTGAAAATGATGAGGGTATAATATTTAAAAAGGCTTTTTTGGAGTATCCGTGAAAGAGTAGCGGTTAATTTATTTTCAAGCCGAGAGAGAGTGGCTGAAAGGGAATTTCAGGAGATATGTATGTATAAACATATATCGAGTATCGGCTCTTTATATTTATGAGGAGTATATAAAGAGAGAGAATTATATAATAATGAGAATAGGAATTCTAGATCAGAGTTTTTGACACCGCTGAAATTTTATGCAGTTATCGTATTTTCTGTTTTTTTTTTTTTTTGGGATGAATTCCGTTTCCTATATATATGTCAATCCAATAGTGATTGATTAGGGTTGTACTTACTTTGACATTGCATTTTGTACAAACCCTTCTTTTTCGTATGTTCGTGTGATTCTTCCTCCTTGAAGTTTATGTTTACATATATAGATGTAGTTGTTGTTGTTGAATTTTTTTTTGTAAATGTGTGTATTTGTATTTATGTTTTCTTATATTTTTCCTTTCTCTCTGTATGTTGCTTCACTTGCACGTGAATATGTATATATTGATGAATAGTTTATTTTGCGCTCTTCCTGTTTTTTAGGACAACCCTAATGTAATTTGTCATATATGTATGTTTGTTTGTATTTTTCCACATATGTTTGTATATTCTTCGCGCACTTTATTATATCTTGTTTGTGACAACTTTTTATTTTATTTTTTGTTGTATTTAATTTTATTTAATTGTTGATTTTAACTATTTTTAACACGCTTTTATTATTTATAAATTTATTTAGGTTTGTTCACCTTACTTCATGTAGAGTTTCTAATTCAATAGCCGCCACTGTATGTATGTATGTATATAAATTTAATTTTTCCAGTCTTTATGTATGTATGTATGCACGTTTATGTATACATATGTTTCTTAAAGGTTTTTGCACTCTCTCTTACTATTTCTAAGTTGTGTGCTATTTTATGTATGTATCGTTGTACATACGTAGGGCGGTAAGGCCTGTAATTTGTTTTAGTTTTGTTTTATTTAAAATGTTTAAGGTTCTGTTTTTTTTCGCACTGCGTTACTGGTATTTGTTTTTGTATTGTTTTTAATAATTTATATTAATTTTATTTTTATATTCTTTTTATCTGTTGATCTTTAAACGATCTAATTTTATTTATTTTTTTGTTCTTTTTTCAGTAGGGTTTCGGCACCATATTCAGCACTCGATATATATATTTTATTGTTTTTATTCTTTTCCTTCACCTTTTCTGTTCTTTCCTTTTTCTTTAAATAAAACAAGCACTTTTCTTTATTTTCACTATATAATCTTCACTATTTTTATTCCTTTTAATTTACACTTGTACACCTTTAGTTTCGTTAGCGGGGCGTGAGAACGACTTCAATAGTTGCAGAATCTAAATCAACTAACTTAGCATATTATCTTAGGTTTACATAGAAGTATAAAGCAGTACAAAGGTAACGGTTTGGGGAGAGCGGGTAAGTATATAGGTAAGTATTTACTTGTATATATTTTAGAATGTAAGTACGGTAAGTATATTTTATATATTATATAAATTCTTATAGTTTAAGAGATGAGTATACATCGATGGATATACAGGGTGAGTGGAGCATAAATGGTAAGTAGATATAAGGTGTGGAAAAATGTAAGGTTAAGCGAAGATAGACACGAAAATTGGGTTGTCCATGTTCTCAACAATAATAATAATAATAATAATAATAATAATAATAATAATAATAATAATAATAATAATAATAATAATAATAATAATAATAATAATAATAATAATAATAATAATAATAATAATAATAATAATAATAATAATAATAATAATAATAATAATAATAATAATAATAATAATAATAATAATAATAATAATAATAATAATAATAATAACCCACGCCCTCCAATCCCGCCCGACCGCACGAGAGGCGCACCCGCATGACGTACGGATATTTTTTATTTACATAAAATGCCGAGGTGTTGAGTGGCAGAAGTTTGTTAAGCGTCGAGATCTTAAACTGCTCAGCTACAGAGAAGCTGAGTATAGTACATTTGAAGTTAGTCTTGAGAATTATAACAGAATAATCGCTACTATGTGTTAAGATAAGACAGTATTTTTCCCTTATAATGAAAAGTGAGTCCGAAATATCTAAAAAGCTGGAATAGGAATTAAAGCTCTTACATAAACCCCGGAAAGGTTCATTTAATTCAAAGTTTGATTTACACTGCTTTAAATAGATAGGGTTGAAGTGTCTTGTTGAACGAGAAGGAATGTTAAAGTTTATTTCAGCTAGCAAGAAAGGAGAAAGAATTAAGCCAATTAAGCTTAACGATAAATATTACCCCTAACATTTCTCGTCGACTTGCAAGAGTCGGAAGATTAAGGAGTTTTAAACGGCTAGTATACGGTGGAAGATTGTAACCAGAATCCCAAGGCAAATTTCTTAAAGCAAAAAGCAAAAACTGTTTTTGGTCTGACTCTTAGCGATCAGAGTGAATCTGATAGTATGGATTCCAAACTATGGAACCATATTCCAATATAGGTCTTACTAAAGTTGTAAAGAGTGTTTTAGTTATGTATGGGTCGCTGAATTCCTTTGACCAACGTTTTACAAACGCTAAGACACCTCTTGCCTTATTTGCTGTAGCATTAATATGAATGTTAAAACTAAGTTTGCAGTCCATTATTACACCTAAATCCACAAACTCATTTACTTGTTCGAGACCTAAGCCATTTATTGCATAAGAAGCTGGCTGTACGGTTTTCCGGGAAAAGCGCATGAATTTACATTTATTGAGGTTAAGTGGCATTAAGTTAGTGTCACACCAAGAAACTAAGGAATTTAAATCTTCCTGAAGCAAAGTTCTATCATCAAATGAAGAGATTGATCTAAAAAGCTTTACGTCGTCCGCATACAATGAAATTTTTGAGTGTTTTTAATTGTAGTAGTGAAATCGTTAATAAATAGCAAAAACAGAATCGGGCCAAGGTGACTGCCTTGAGGAACTCCTGGAGTAACATTAATAACACTATAGGGAGGTCAAAATATCACAGCGAAACGCCGAGACACCCCAACTAAATTTTTGGCTGTAGAATGCGATGGCATTTACAGAAAATCAAAGTTAGCTCTTGTGAGATATCAGTAGTATTGGAGCTATAAGTTATAGTGATCCGATCTTGAAAATTTTCAGGGAATAGATTAAGATCAATACATTTCGAAATTCTCTAAAGTTTCATGTCCTTAGCTGTTTAAATAGCAAAGCTATACCCCAAAATGTCCACATCTGAACAATCGGTTGTATGGCAGCTATATGTTATAGTCACCCGATTTCAATTATTTTCAGAAAAAGTTAAGGTAATGGTAAAATATGGCCATGTGCAAATTTTGGGCAATTTAGCCCATAAACTGACTGAGTTATTAACAAAAAAGTCCAAATTGATGGTAATTTTTCATTACCGTTATCTCATAAACCGGAGCCAGTTTAGAAAAACTAATGATGACATTGAATTTAGAATGCCCCAATTAATTAAGAACAACCGTCAAAATCCTTACGCGAGAAAAGGGTTCAAAACCTAAGTAAAGTTTATAAACGGGAAAAAATTACCTTCGGAGCTCTTTCCTAAATTTCTCGAAAACGAGAGCTAACTTTGACTTTCTGAAAACGCCATCGTATTCTACAGACAAAAATTGTATAATTTATCCATTAAATTTTTAAATTTACTATTATTTTAAGGTTTTAAGTTAATAAAACTAATAGTCTTCAAAGCTATAAATATTAGTAAATAATCTCTTAAGCCTTAGTATTTAAATTACTCCTTTAGATTTGTGATATTTTGACCTCCCTACAGTGTTATTGTAATTAAATTTTTTGTTTGAGATAAAAAATTATTGCGGTTGCAATGTATGATATCGCTAGCTTAGAGTGCAAACTGTGTAAGTCCACTTTTATGGAAAAGTGTATTTTTTATGTAGAACGCTAGAAAAATCAAATACGCACCCCGCTAAACAAGTCTGTGATACTTGTCATATTTCTACTCGTTGTTATTCAGTGATACGCAAATTGTGTAAGTCCAAAAAACGAAGAAAATTTTGTAAGTCCAAAATAATTACATGAACAGAAAATTTTTTTTTCATTTTGAATTTTTTTTCATTTTTAGTTTTTTGTCTCTCCTACAAAGTTTGAAAAAAGGACTTACACAATTTGCACTCTAAGCTAGCGATATGGAGAATCCACCCTGCATCACATATATAATTAAATAAGAACATCGAATTTTTGTAGTTTGGTTAAAGGAATGGTTCATTCCGGAAGTTCTCTGACAAAAACTAATCTGACTGTGAGCGAACAACACCAAGATCGTGGAATTGATTTCTAAGGCTGTGTGCTAATCTAAAACATTTTACTCGTTGGAAAAATGAGGTGTCTAAATTTTCTATGGTTATCGTTTAATCATTTTCGAGAGTTTTTTCTCACCTTGACTTGCGTGCATACATACAGGCGGCCCACATACCAAATTTAAAGATCGAAGCTCTCTTAGGTATGGAATAATCGAAGGAAATTAAATTAAAATTAAAAATTTAAAAAATAAAATTTTTTGTTGCATTAAATTTATTATAATATTTTCGGCTTCAATTTTATCTCTCGCTTATTTGCGTATGGCGGTTGGTCGCTATCTTCCATTAATTATATTTCTATTCACATGCATGTCAATTGCCAAAACTGACCTAGCGTTCGAATTCACCACTGAGCACGGATAAAACTGCGCTCAATGGTGGTAGTGCCAAGACTGACTTCCGCCCTATCTTAAACCAACGCTGCCCTACCTTAAATTTAAGTCTGGCTACAGCCCTGCGCACATGTTGCAGTATTTAAAGTCTAATATATTAGATTTGCAACTAAACAGAGTTATAACTGATTATGAAAGTGGGTTTCGAAATGCCATTAAAAAGGTATACCCAACAGTAAAACTGGTTGGTTGTTGGTTTCATTACACACAAGCATTGCGGCGAAAGGCTTTGAAAATTCCTGGATTCATAAATGAGTTAAATAATAATAGTCAGGCTAAAGTTTTGTTTAATAAATTCTTATATTTGCCATTGTTAAAGGCAAACGATATAGCAGCAGCATATCAAATTTTGAAAGCAGATGCAATGAATGAAAAATATATTAGAGGAAACATGTCAACAAGCTATTTTCAACCTTTTATAAAATATTTTGATGCTTACTGGATGAAAAAGGTATATGAACAATTCTTTAGTTTACTTTATTTTAAAAATATTTCTTTGCTTCAAGGAAGGAATAATGAACATCTCTGTTTACAAAGAACCGATCCGAACAAGCAACGCCGCAGAAGGCTTTCATAGTCAGCTTAATATTAAGCTTCCAAAACATGGCAATTTTTACAGATTTCTTGATTGTTTATGCGATTTAGATGCGGCTAAGTCGAGTGATTTTTTAAAATCCATTTCCGGATGTACATCTTTATACGCGAAGAAAAATAGTTATGTTGAAAAGCGAAACAAATTTATACAGAAGCGGTATCAACTTTTGAGGGAGAAGAAAATCACACTGAATACTTTACTCGGACAGTTCTCTAAAATGAAGAATTGTATGATTGAGGAAAATTTCATTAATACAATTGACAGCAACGACGACGAATCAGATGCAAATAGCAGTGAAGAAGACAGCACTGACACACAAGTACAAGAGCTACATTATCTTTCGTGTATTATTTGTTGTGAAAGGGAAAGGCAAATACTGTTTGATCCATGCAAACATTTCAAACTTTGTCAACCATGTTACCAACAACTAAAAGAAAATGCTGAGAAAAAAGGAACACAAACATTGCGCCCAATTTGTCGTGCCATTATCAAGAATGCCACATTTATATATTGTTAATTATTAAAACTGAACTAAACTTTATAAATTGAAAATTAAATAAAACAAATAAATATGAATTATTAAAAAAAAATCAATGTGAAATAACACCATAATGACTTTATTTCACTCCTTACATGGAAATAAAACCATATGGCCTTATTTCACACTTCATTGAGTAATAAGGCCATATGGC
Source organism: Urophora cardui (assembly GCA_960531455.1). Lineage (NCBI taxonomy): Eukaryota > Metazoa > Arthropoda > Insecta > Diptera > Tephritidae > Urophora > Urophora cardui. The sequence goes on along the minus strand of OY482671.1, from coordinate 62,910,169 downwards.
TTTATTGCCTATGGCTTTATAACACTGCACCATGTGATATACCTGGTTTGATGAAGTCGATAATGATGTTTAACCGAACTTTAACCGTGGTTAGCTTTAATCAGAGGTTGAGTAATTGGCCCTTAAGATAAGTATGGTGAATTCATTTCTTTTTTTCTTTGTACATCTTTCTAAAATATCAAACGGTAAGTATGCGTTTATATAATCTTATATGCATAGGTAAAGGAATATATATGTAGATTCTTAAATATTTTAAGTCTTATAGGAAAGTATCTTTAACGTTAGGTATTCATAGCTTTATATGTCGGATGCAAAGTACACCAGTTCAAAAGTATTTAATATCTGGGTCTGATTATCTTTATCAGTACTTATATATACCTACAGAGATATCTTTTATATTTATTTAAATATGGTTTTGAGTATCGGTGAATTCAGGTAGTATGTATGTATGTATCTATGGTTAGTGCTCTAATACTCTTTTCATTAAACTTATTCTTAGGGATAATTATCTAGTATATACCTTAGTTTCCTCCCTAGTTATATATATAGATATATATATTCTTATATTAATAGGGGCATTTCAGTTATTACATCTGGGTCTGGGTTAAGATAAATTTTTACTGAAACAATCCGGCTCATAATGAAAATTGGCTGCACTTGAAAAGAACTAAAAAGAAGAAGAAACATATACAACATATACCCAGCAGTAAAAATCTGAAATGAATCCTTTATGAATCACTGATGAAATTCATCATGAGGAGGCATCAGTGAATGCTTTCATATAAAGGCTGCTGAATTTTTTCAAATAAATGGTTTGCTTTCCTAATGCCTATATGACTCCGTTCGGAGCCGGCATAAAACTGTCCAATGGTAGGAAAAACAAAAGGAGCACACCTCGAATTGGGAGAGAAGCTCGGCCATAAAACTCGTCAGAGTTATAATAGCGCAAAAACAATTATTCTGTACGTTGAAAAGAGACAAATACTCCCTCAAAAACAATTTGATTGACTTTAAACTTCAAACTAAATGAAAATAACTATTTCAAAAATTATTTTTTTGGAAATTTGAATTTAAATTACTGAAATAAATTATGAAACTCAAATGGCGGGATAGTTATGTATTCCATGTTATAAGGAGAAGCCAGTGCGCAGTATAATTTTCCTTCCGGACTTCTTCTTACCCTTACGGCCAAAGCAGAAGCTTACAAGAGGCAAATTTGAAATTTGTATTTCCATATATTTTTTATTTTAAATATAATTTGTTTTATAGTTGTCAAATTGAAAACTTTGTCAGAAAAGCTGCCGAATGTCAAAAAACCTACCGAAATACAAGCTGGCTCGTTGGTTTTTAACCGCCTAGATGGTATTTCGTTTGGTTTTTTCAATATAGCTTGCTCGCTTGCACCAACGCAAAACGATAGTGATGAATATTCAACAAAGAATCATCAATGGTCATTTTGCAGTGAAACAAATTTACTGTAGGGTATATGTATATATATGTATACATACACAAATGTCACTTTTCAGTTCTGCCAAATCAAAAAAGCACTGTGCTGCCAAATCAGCACGGAAAAAACAAATCGAACAGGGCGGATCAGAAATTGAACCAGCAATTTATCTGGTTTAATCGAGCTGAAATCTTTGTTGTTGCATTTACAAACAAAAATTTTTATCTGGGTTAAGATCACCGTATGTGAAACACGGCTAATAGGAGCGGGTCGATAATAAAGACATCGAGTTCATGAATATCTAGATACGCCGGAAAGTATGCTTCTGACTGACTAATATATATATCAAAATCTCATTGGTTTCAACTATCTGAGTAGCCTATAAAAAGTATGGTGAATCTCGTTACAGGTGAATTTAGCTTCGTTTATGGTACTTCGAATTATGGTGAGTGGGCATATTATAGCTGGACGCAGGTGAATACACTGCTTCATACTTACGTACGTTTCGTTATCTGTCGAGATAAATTTTAAATTATTCGCACTACGCAATAGTTGTCCAAAAATGGAAAAGAGACAAAAAAAATTTTTTACTTATGTGTACTCACATACCTACAGCTATATATGTATGTGAACAACGGGTTGGTTCATACATATTCTAACAATTATTGGCCTTGGTGCATTTCACCACACTCAGCTTTCTCACCATATCCCGAGTATCAGTCCTATTAGGTAATTATTACAGGTGAGGATACCGCCGTGGTAAATAAACGATGTTAGGAAAAAACCAAAAAAAAAACTTCCACCTCAACCTCAACCGTTTCGACGTTTTACCGTACACCAATTTTTTTTCATAGACCTGACAAGGGTTGCCACTTTGAAATTTTTTTTCCGACCAAATTCGTCTTAAAAACCTACCAAAACAGCTTTCAGCCGACCAACATTTTTTTTCACAAAATTCGTCATTTAAGCTGGTTTTTGAAAATTTATGTATTTTTATATATTCATTTAACTGGTATATATATAGGAACTTATACATACATATCACTCTTCAAGTATTTTCACATGTTTTAGCTTAAAATAATAATATACGAATGCGTTTATACATATGTATGTACATTAATTTGTGTATGTAATCTATGTTAACCTTTTAAAATAGTTACGACTATGGTTTAACAGGTACGTCCAAGTAGGTATACAAATGAGATCAGAACTTTAATTAAATATCAAAATTGAATCTAAGATCTTTTTTTGTGCATAGTGCTTATTTTTAATTTGTTTCTGAGTTTGGTTTTATTAAAGAAAGTGTAGAAAATCTGCGCCCCGGTGCAGCAGAGCTGTGTGGAAGCGTAAGCAGATTAAAAATAAATTTTGTGAGCCCGCCAAAGCAATTTTCATTAAGCGCATTTTTCATCAAACTAAAAAATGAAGAAAGGGTTTTCATGCGTATGCGTTCACCTTATTTTATCCACTTTACACAAAACTCTGCCGAAGAGAAACACAAAAAGTATTCAAGCAAACTGTTGCCGCGAGAAAGAGACATGAATACATGAACTTTCAAACGTTCTTTCAACAGTGTTGTGGCAAAATCTAGCAAATCGGTGATGTTACTTGAAGGAAGGTAAAAACCAACAGGAAAAAACCGACCAGTTTTGGCAGGAAAAGCCCACTTATCACATCCCTGGACCTGACCACAATTCGTTTCCACCATCAATGGTATAGAGCAAGAGCAATTAGCACCACTTTCCTAGCTCGTGTGTATTACCGCAAACGAATCATATACATATAATAACGTATGTAGCGTATCTAGGTATACATATACATAACTAGCCTACACATCTATTTGTGTATGGAATCACGTACCTAAATCACGTAAATTCAATTCAGTTTTATATGCCGAATTCCAACCGGGTCGGGGTTGACGTTCATGAGTAGGTAACGATGTAACGTCAATTATTCCCACCAACAAAATTATATGATGTTTAAGCAAACTCAATACATAACTTATTCTATGTAACCTGAGGTGGTTTGCTCGGCTTGCTTATAGTCGTCAATCCCGGGTATATCGGCATCAATGTGTTACTCGTACTCCATTCAGCACTAGGGCGATGGCATGGCCATGAAATTATCAACGCCGGTAATAGGATGACTACTTATTCCGCATACAACTCAATAAAAAGACCTCTTGTTTTGGCTGTGACAATCAGAAAACTAAACATTATTTTCCAACCTAACCTACCATCTGCCCTAATTCCCTACTGCGGCGTTGCGGCGGTTTGTAGTGATCGGTGAATGCGCTGCCAGCGATAGCTGCGGTTGTCTGTTGGTATGAGTGCACTGCCAGCTGTGTTGCCGAAAGCTTCCCAAAGACACGTACGTGGTGTCAGGTGTCCGTCTTGGCATGTTGCTAACGTCCAAGAACGGCAAAGTGAGCGTGGGAGTTATTCTAATGAATTGTCGATCTGCTTCGCACTCTACAGCTGTGAAACATGCAAGCGTGGGAGTAATTCAAAGGAATCGTCAAACTGATATTGTGGCGTTGCATCTGTGCAATACGCTAACTACATATTTACAAATATCCAATATGCAAGCGTGGGAGTTATTCAAAGGAATCGTCAAACTGATATTGTGGCGTTGCATCTGTGCAATACGCTAACTTCTCCCCCTCTTAAGACAAGTCGCCCTCGACTTGTTTTAAAATCTCCTACACGGCCCTTTGTGTTTTTTCTTTACTGTTTGCCAATTTTTTCTGCGGTAGATTAAAAAGATTGCCAATGCTATGATTATTATTGAAGGAAAAGAAAAAAATGTCCACAAGAAATTGCTGTGAATAGATAAGCTCTCTTTTAGCTCCTGAATTTGGGAGACATTATCGATGTAAACTTTATGTAAATATGGTAAAGACAAGCTTGTATGGTGTTCTAAGTATTCAATTGACACCGTCTTTGGGGGGTGGGGTTGAATATAAACTGGTTCTTTTTCTACCACGTAGGTTGTGTCGTTTATCGTAATGTTATCTCGAAACAGAAGCAGGTATGTTCCCTTAATTTCCAATTTTCGTTGATCAGCTATTGTTGTTGTTGGTACGTTATTGAGAATAATAATGCCTTCGTCTATTTTTTGGATTTGGGGTATATGATAAGCGGACTCCGATGAGCAAGTCGCTGTGTTGTTGTTTAGCACCTGGTTTACGCAATTTGAATTAGCCGGTTTACATACTTTAGCCGCCAAAGTATCATTGCAATTGCCGAGTGGGTGAAATCCATCACTACATTTTGCCGCCAGCGTGGTATCTAACTTAATAATACTATTATTATGGACTACAGGATAAATTTTGAGAAATTCACAAAAGTTAGTTATCTTAGGAATCTTAAGGATATAGTAAATAACATCTGAGTTTTGCAAAATTTTAACCTTAGATACTAAAAGTAGATTACTTAAACTAAAAGGTAATTGTTCGAAATTTAAAGCATGATCCATCTCTTCGTCATCCAAAACGAGTGGATTTATAATATTACTTTTGGCTAACACAATGGATAGTGCTAGTCTGTTAAGTTGGCTTATTATGTGGTTATTTCTTCTTATCAAGTTTTCACGTAGTAGTGTTTCTTCACCTTTCAACATCCAACCTGTCCAATTTGTACGAATTGTGTTGATTTGGTTAGTTATTTCATTAATTCTATTTTGTAACTGAGAGTTAATTTTTATCTGCCTATTGTTGTTTTCTATCAATATATTTTCCCTTGTTAAGAGTAGTTCAAAGTCCTCGTGATCAGGGGTACCAGCTACGAATTTCAAAGCGGACCCCAAGAAATCGATTGATCTTGCCATTCTTCTAGGTATTTCCAGAGATGATATGTAAGATTTCTTCGCCCTGTTGTTTTAAAATATTTTCGTTTACCATCTGATTGCTTGATTTGGATATGAACGCTTGGCTTTCGTAAGCTATCCGGCGGTAGTCTGTCAAGTTAGTGGCATGTACGAGGTAAATGAATTCACTGTAAATAGCCGCATTTCCCTGAGGAATGGTAACAACTTGTGAGGAGGTGTAGTCAATCAAATTGGCTCCGGTGCCGGAGATAAGGGCAAGCACCAACTTGAAATTGATTTTACCGTAAATTACTTTTATGAATTTTTCTTCCTTCTATCTGTACTGTAGTACCCAAATCTCGTTCTACTATTTTTTCTACAAAAACCTTTTCAAATTTATTTCCTAATCGTTTGTTACGGCGAAGGAATACCTTTTCACCAGGCTGATATGTTTTAGTTACCCTTTTCTCATTTAGTTTATCCAATACTAAATTTTGTGCTTTTATTAATTTCTCTTTGACTTCCCCAAATTTTTCCACTGAGCAATTCTGTAAAATTTCAATTGGTTTGGAGTTTGTCACCGAATGAATTGTTCTATTATATTTGTATGTAGCAAGCAAAATTAAATCTTTAATTTCACTTATTTGCTGCTGCGCCTTCACGCACCTGGCTATCTCCAACAGAGTTGAATGAAACCTTTCGACTTGACCGTTGCTTTCGCTATGTAATGTAGGTACGAAAAATTGGTCTATGCCGAAATGATCGCGCACCATGGATTTAATTAAATTTGATGTAAACGCTCGTTCGTTATCTGTGACAATAGTTTTAGTGTTCCGAAACATACCCAATACCTCTAATAATGCTTCCTTTATGTCAATGGTACATCTCGAAACAATAGGTTTAACTATTGCAAATCTCGAAAACTTGTCAACAGCAGTTAGAAACAGCTGTTTGCCCGTAATTAAAATGTCAAGGTGGAGAATTTCTCCTGGACGTTCCGGAATTGGGGTTTTCCCAATTTCGGGGTTTGGAGGTTTTCTTTGGTATTTATTTTCCATACAGATTTTACAATTGGATATTGTCGACTTGAGCATTTTTCTCATGTCCGGAAAGTAGTATTCTGATATAATTTGCTTAAAGTTTTCTGATAGAGACCGATGAGCACGAGCATGCTCCGTCGCTATTACTTCCTGTTGGTCGTTTGGATTTATTAAGTCGATTACAAATTTTTCCGTATGAACAAACTTAACACCCGGAAATGCTTCAATAAGAGGTCCCTGAATTTCAGATAATGTCGGAAGATCGCAACAAATAGCATTTGTTACACTAGAATTTATAATCTTCTTTAGATTTTCCAATAAATTTGTTGTTGTGTCGTAAGTTAGAGTGTATCGAATTTTTTTCTGAAAAATTATTTTTGTACTTAAGTTGTAATGAGCCCCCCTCGTTAAAATGAATTGCCTTTTAAATTGATTTACGGGATATTGAATAGTTCTTATTGTGTTTGATAATCATATCTCGCTATGAGCAGTAGCATCCGTGTCGCTCATATTATTCAAAAATTGACGGGACAAAGCGTCTGCTACGACGTTGTCTCTACCAGGCTTATAAAAGAATTTTGGCGAGAATTCCTCGATAAATGCCCGCCATCGCTTCATTTTTGTATTAGGATTTTTGTTTGAAATAGCGAACGTTAATGGCTGATGGTCTGTAAATATTAAAATGTCCTTAACACCGTATAAGTAATGGCGAAGGTTCTTAAGGGCCCATACTATGGCCAGAAGCTCACGCTCGTTGGTTGCGTAATTTTCCTCTGTCTTTGATAACGTTCGCGAAATCATTGTGATTGGCCGTCCATTCTGGGATAAGACCGCACCTAAAGCGCCAGAGGAAGCATCTGTTGTGAGCTCGAATGGTTTTTCGTAGTCGGGATAAAACAGCAAAACATCTTCTGACGCCAAAATGCTTTTCACCCTTTTAAATGCTTGAATCGCCTCTTCGTCGAGAGCTATTTTGGTATGTTTGGACTTGTGGGATGACACATGGCCATTCTCCCCTCTTAGATACTTCGTTAGTGGTTTCACGATAGCCGCATAGTCTCGTATAAACCTTCTATAATACCCTGAAAGACCCAGAAAAGAGCGTAATGCTCGAAGTGTTTCCGGTATCCTATATTCAATTATATCTTTCACTTTATTTGGACATGTTTTTATACCTTTTTGTGAGACAATAAAGCCAAGAAACTCGACCTCCTTCTTAAAGAATTTGGTTTTTTCTGATGAGACTCGCATTCCAGCCTTTTCCAATTTCTTGAGTACCCTATCAATGTGTTGGATATGAGACTTTTCGTCCTTTGAGAAGATGATTATATCATCCATGTAGACTTGACAACTTTGGCCAATGTCGTCTCTTAATACATCGTCAATGGCCCGTTGGAAGATACTGGGCGCATTCTTTAAACCGAATGGCAATCTATTAAACTCATATTTGCCATTATTAATGCTGAAGACCGTTTTTTCGCGGTCCTTCTCTTCAAGTATTATCTGGTGGAATCCAGATTTTAAGTCTAAAGTTGTAAAAAATTTCGAGCTACCTAGATTTGCCAATATGGTGGAAATATCCGGTATAGGATATCTATCCGCAATCGTGTTTTCGTTTAATTTTCGAAAGTCGATTACCATACGGAGCTTTTGTTTACCGTCTTCATCTAGGCCTTTTTTATTCACAACATGAACCGGAGAATTATAGGCTGAATTAGATTTTCTGATAATACCGTCCCTCAACAACGTTTCTATTTCTTTGTTTATGAATCCTGCCGCTGAAACCGGGTATGGATACGATCGAGTATAAATTGCCTCCGAGGAAGTGGTACGAATTTTTGCCTTAACCGTAGTATTATACGGCAAAGCTCGGTTGGGTTCAGCAAAGGCTTTCAAGTTCTTTTTAACCATAAGGTCAAACTCATCTTTTACTAGAGCGGGGACTGAGTCCTTATCCAAACATATGGAGTTAACCTGCTCACATTTAACACTACTTAATTCTTCCTTGCCACCTTCATAAAATAAATACTCCGATTTCGTATCGATTTTAGCTCCTATTTCTTTTAGGAAATCATATCCTACTATGCCATCGAAGCTTTTTAAGTTTGGCAGAATAAAGAAAGTTGATGCTTTGTTCAAAAGGAAAACCTTACATTTATTTTCAATGAGATTGCACCCATTTATTGATTCGACCTTAAACTGTCTTTCCACAGGGGTAACCCCCTTTAAAAAACTCAAATTTTTAATGTAGTTCTTCGAAGTACCTGTATCAATTAACAGTTTGAGCTCCCGCCCATCCGACGTCTTCTTGGTAATGTTGGGTAGGAGCGACCTTACGCTAAAAAATTCATTTCGTCTTCCATTTCAAAATTAGAAGCGATCTCAATATCTAAATCACTATCGCGGTCAACAATAGCCTTTTCCGATGAATCTACCTCTTTGGACGTGTTTAAATGATTGGTTCTTTGCATCTTCGGCTTACGTGAGTTTACTGAATACCCTAGTTCACGATCCCGTTTATGCGCGTATTGGTTGGCATCCCTTTTGGGAGCCACTCCCACTGCATTTTCTTTCCTATATCCCTGATTGGATTGCTTTGTGCGTCTAAATGCAGAGGATCCGCGGTCTACATCCATTGGAGTAGGAGTGTCCTTGGGGCTTTGTTGATTGCTTGGATAATTGTTCTGAGGTTTCGGTCTGTCTAAAGTTGCTACGTTGTTAACCGCAAATGTTCTAGCGAAATCATAGCGCAAGCGGTTATTTTCTAACTCCTGGGCCGTAGCCAGTGCAGAAGGCAAATCTTTAGGGTTGGCCGAAAATAGAATATCGCATAACGGCCGATTTAGGCCGGAAATGAAAACCCTTAATGCATTTTCCCTAGCTCTATCGTTGAGCGCGGCAGCAAGCTCCCTGTTGCTTGAATGAGTCATTATGTTTTTGTTCGTTATTAGAGTTAATTGTTTGTCCACCCTAACATAATACTGACAGAGTGACAAAGTCCCCTGCCTCAGGACACTGAGTTCTGTTTCTAACACATGTAGGGGTCTTTTATCCGCATATGCTTTGTCTAACCTCGACAGAATGGCTTTAAAATTAAGTACGGTTGAAAAGGATGCGAGCATTGCGTTCGCAGGACCTACTATTTTATTCCTAAAGATCCCCATAGCTACATAATATTGCTCGGAACCCTCTGTATAGTAGTTGATGGCAAATTCCGCTGCGGAACGCCAAGCTGGGTAGGATGCAGGATCACCCTTAAATTCCTGTAGGGATTTAATCAAATCCATGTTTGTACTTCCGTTAACTACAGCTGGGTTAATTTGTACTGGGAGATAATTTTCCGCAGATGGCGGCTCTAGGCGCCGAAGTGCCTGCATTACTTCTTCGAATTGTGCATTAAACTCTCTTCTACTTTGTTCGTTATTTTGCCTTAGAATTTCGATAACCTGTTCTCTGCTTACACCACTCATTTTGAATTGGGGAATATTCACAGGAAAAAAAATTAAAATAAATCACGAAAATTACGTTTCCTTTTTTTTGCACTTTTTTCTTTCTTTTTTTTTTTTTCACTAGATCGCACTAAAACTTCGAACAATTACTTACAATAGTAATTTTGTAGAGTATAGCATATTAGTAAAGCGGGTTATCCTTCCAGCAGTATCCGTTTGATCCTTCCAGCAGTATCCGTTTGATCCTTCCAGGTACTATCCTTGCTTATGGGGAATTAATAGGGTTTGTCGGTTCCTTGCCGGCGGGCGCCACTCAATAAAAAAACCTCTTGTTTTGGCTGTGACAATCAGAAAACTAAACTTTATTTTCCAACCTAACCTACCATCTGCCCTAATTCCCTACTGCGGCGTTGCGGCGGTTTGTAGTGATCGGTGAATGCGCTGCCAGCGATAGCTGCGGTTGTCTGTTGGTATGAGTGCACTGCCAGCTGTGTTGCCGAAAGCTTCCCAAAGACACGTACGTGGTGTCAGGTGTCCGTCTTGGCATGTTGCTAACGTCCAAGAACGGCAAAGTGAGCGTGGGAGTTATTCTAATGAATTGTCGATCTGCTTCGCACTCTACAGCTGTGAAACATGCAAGCGTGGGAGTAATTCAAAGGAATCGTCAAACTGATATTGTGGCTTTGCATCTGTGCAATACGCTAACTACATATTTACAAATATCCAATATGCAAGCGTGGGAGTTATTCAAAGGAATCGTCAAACTGATATTGTGGCGTTGCATCTGTGCAATACGCTAACTTACACATAATCCTCGATGATGTTACTTTTGGGTAATTGAATCATTTGTATCTGGTCTTAATTTTTGGAGACTATTGGTAATATGCCATCTCTACATTGACTTCCGTCTTTGAACTGATGACGCCCTATTGATGTTGCAAGTTTTTGGTTAGCAATCGTAATAGTACCAACAGTAGCATGATCTTGTAGATCTGACGGCGTGATACTTACATTGGTGTCGCTGGGTCATCGTTGAATGCGTTGTAGTGATGCTTGCGGCTAGTTCTGTGGGAGTATACAGCTTGTAGCTCCGCCGGGTAGTTAGGCTCACTGATGGAGATGGATGGTGCTCCCGGTGGCGGTTTATCGCCGGAAAAGTGGTTCGGAGATGGTCGTGCGCAATAAGTTGGAGTTGTCGGACGCTGGCTCTGATCCGCCAGTGTTTCGCAACTTGTAGGTGAAATTGCTTACCTTTCTCTCGCCTCCACTTGATAATTTTTCCGGCTCTTGTCCTCTGCGTCGTAGTTTCGAGATGCGAAATGCCTCTTGCACGAGGCAATATCACTTGTGTGTGGAAAGCAGCTCTTCTTTTCCGTGGTTTGCCAAAATATAGCATGAGCTAGTTTTCCGTGCTCGTGGTTAAACTTTTCCAACAATAATTCCACCGTTTTACTTACTTATGCCTCGGATGGGGCAAGATTAAAATTTTCACGTCCCACTGCTTCGCTGTTTCAATCAGAAAAGGAAAATGGAAGTGAGTAAGACCCGACATTTTGTGACTGTCAGATCTGATATTACTGATGTGCCACGAAATGGGAGTGTTCACACGTGTGATAGAAGAATGTTCACAAAGGTAGTACTTTTTTTCTTTACCACAGGGTGACCGCAACAAGGCGAACGCTGTGGAACGACGCTGTCGATCTAAGCGGTCGAAAGGCAGGTCCTGTGTCCGAAACTCTTACCGTCGTATGTCCTTGGCGTGAAAGATTCCGACTGACCGGCCCGTCGCATCTCCGAGCTCGTAAAGGGCGTTTCCTTTGACTGCTAAGACCCACGAACGAAGATATTTCGGAGCCAACTTGGCATTAAATCCGTCTACTGCATTACTCGATTTGAAGTTCCGTCTATATACCACGTCGCCCTCCCGATATTTCACTGGTCTGGCTCTGGTGTTATACGTCTGCTGTCATTTACGATACGCCTCGTATAAGTTGCGCATCAGTTTCTCCCTCAATAACCATGATCTATCCCCTCGTTGTAGTACCTCCACATCACTTTCCCTCAGAGCCCCCAACCGGCGGAGAATCTCATAGTCACTGCCGTGCTGCACCATTGTCAGGCCGAAGACCGCCTTATATGGTTCGATACCGATCGCTTCGTGTACCGCGCTGCGTAAAGCGAAAGCTGCGTGGGACACGTGCTGATCCCAGCTGGCCTGTTCGGAACCGGCAAGATAAGTTCGGAGCATTGCCTGTAGCGAACGATTAACCCTTTCTGACGCGTTAGCCTGCGGTGCATACGCAGCCGTTCTCACATGATTCACACCGTAAGCCTTTAAGAACCCTGCGAATGCATCCGACACAAATTGCCTCCCGTTGTCCGAGTGTAACGTTTCGGGTACCCCGAACACATACAAAACATTGTTTTCTAGAAACTGGATCACTTCAGCTGTCGTCGCCTGCCGCATTTTCGCAAGGAAAACGAATTTGGTTAGGTGGTCGAGAACCACAAACACGACTGTCTTGCCGGAACGAGTGCGTGGATATGGACCACAAAAGTCCACATAAAGCCTTTGGAAAGGCCTTTCGGACTGAAAGCGATTTACCATAGGTGGTCTTGAGGAGGTGTTCGGTGCTTTGGAACACTTACAAAGTTCGCATTGTGCTACGTATTCCCGCACTGCTCCTACCATAACAGGCCAGTAGAACTTGGTTCGTAACCTATACAACGTTTTGGCCATTCCCCCGTGGCCTGCCGACCGATCGCAGTGAGCCTTCTCAATAAGGGTATGTTCAGAAACGCAGCATGGGACGCAACATTGGCAGTAATTATTTTTTTGATGATTGTGATGAGCGACGCTTCATGCAAAATTTACGTTTATGAACGCTCTGCTTGTACTACAAAATCAAGTTGCGCTTCAAACTGAGTTTCTGAACAAAGCCTAAGTCCCAATCTGAGCCCCTCAGGTACCCAAACTCTCCAGGCTGATTCCTCTGTATCGTCCGCTGCCCTGGGACGTATCCTTTTGTACACCACGCCTTCCCTAACTCCGGTAACCGTTCTTCGTTTTGTTCAACATGCCTTTTTAGCGCCGCATATGTTTCACTCACAAACTCCGCTGACTCAAAATCCATTTCCACCCCGACTTCCGTCCCGTTCAATTCATCCATAAACATTCGACTTAACGTATCCGGCACGACGTTCTGCGACACTTTGCGATGTTTCACTTCGAAGTCGAAGGCTTGTAGCTTGAGACTCCACCTGGCTAGCCGTCCCGAGAGGTCCTTCTGACCCATGAGCCATTTCAGACTCATGTGATCGGTAATGATCGTGAGGGGGAGCCCCTCGATATAAGCGCGAAACTTCTTGACGCTGACTACGGCAGCCAGGCACTCAAGTTACGTTATGGTGTAATTTCGCTGAGCCGAGTTCAGTTTCTGGGACATGAACGCGATGGGTCGCTCATTCCCTTCGTCGTCACGTTGGAATATAGACACTACCTATTCCTTGCGTGGATGCGTCACATTGAATATAAAAATGTTTCGAGAAGTCGGGGTTTACTAGGACGTCGGTAGACACGAGCGCTTCTTTAAGCTTGCAGAACGCCAACACTGCTTCCTCAGTCATGCTGAAGGTCTTCGCCTTGCGTAAACACTCCGTCATGGGAGCCGCGATCGTGGCGAAGTTGGCTATGAAGCGTCGATACCAACCGCACATTCCTAGAAACCGTCGCAGTTGTTTTATGGTGGTTGGTACAGGGAACTCGACAATGAATCGTATTATAGCCACAAATAAATAAAGTTACAACTCCAAGGTTCGATTGTCAATTATTCTTTCTTTATTGATTTTACTTTCTTTTATACTAAATTTTTACACTAATACTTACAAGCTATTTACGGACTAAAATGTATATCTACGTAAATACATACAAACAATAATGTATAATTCTAAAATATATGCTGAGTCAACATATGGTTGCAATAAATATAAAATATGTTAGTCGCATTGACAAACTGACATTGTGAATCAGTTGGGCATTGCGACTGTCTTTGGCGGTGTCTTTGACCGTCCGCATAAGTGTAACAAGATCCTCACTATGTGCGGCGTGTGCAGTCTTTGTATAAACTCCCGCTGAGTTCAATGTAACTAATTTGGGTAGAATGTTGTTTGTGTACATTCATATTTGTTTATACATTATTTGTGTGCACATGACAATTAAAGTAAAAGGGCGATGTGTTTATGTAATGCTACACCTTCCCTCTTAAAAAAAATAGATATATATATTTGTAGTCAACTATATATATCTATTTGACTGATTCAATGAACCGCTTGATATTTGTTTGGGTTGACAAAATTTTAATTGTTTTAGGATCTTGTTACCATTGTTTTGTTACATGTCTTTCTTTTGTTTTTTTTTTTCATATTTCTTTTGTTTATTTGTATATTTGTCTGACATTTCAATTTGTTTTCTTTTGGCTGGTGCCGTATATAAGATTGAGTAAATTGGAATGCTTATTTTTTTTTGTTATTAATAAATTATAATGGATAAAGTGCTATGCTTATTTTTAAGGGTTTTAAATTGGTTTAAGCCTATTTTTATGAATTACGATTTCCTTTTTCCTTTTCCTTTTTGTTTTTATTGCTATCTCCTATGCTATGTGGAATTAAAGTATAGTTGTTGTTCTTATCAATAGTTTTAACTTTATAGTATCCTGTATATCTATTCTCTAACTTATGGGAGGCCTCTTCTCTAACTAATACTAAATCTCCTATTTTAATTTCCTTACTATAGCTATTTCTATCATAATTTGTTTTTTGTTTTTCTTTAGCCTCTTGGACTAATTTCCTAGCTCTTTGCTGTGCTATTTGAAGTCTATATTTTACTTCTTTGTCATAAGTTTCGTGATTGTATAATCGGCTAATTTTGTTATCTTTCAAAAATTCGTAATTTGGTGGATTTTTCCCAAATATAAGTTCAAAAGGACAATATTTATGTGTCGTTGATGGGGTTGTATTGTAACAATACGCGAAATATTTGAGATATTCATCCCAATCGTCTTTGGCCGCTGTGGTGCAGTGGGTAGAGTGCTCGCCTGCTATGCCAGAGGTCTCGGGTTCAAACCACGGTCCGAGCCAAACAAATTTTTCTAATTAGTAAAAATCCAATTATTGGGTTTTTTAAGAGCAGCGGTCACCTCTCGGCAGTGGGCGGCATACCCTCCGAGAGTATTTCTGCCATGAAAAAGCTTCTCACAAAAAATGCATTCGCCGTTCGGACCCGGCATAAAACTGTAAGTCCACCCAATTAGTAGGAAAAACAAAAAGGAGCACACCTCGAATTGGGAGAGAAGCTCGGCCATAAAACTCGTCAGAGTTATAATAGCGCCATTGTATTATTATTATTATATCCCAATCGTCTTTGTCGCTGGATATGTATGAACGTATATATTCATTGAATGTCCTGTGACTGCGTTCCACAGTACCCTAAGTTTGATGATGATAAGGTGTTGAAGTTTTATGTTCAATTTTTAATAATTTACACAGTTCTTGGAATAGGTTATTTTTGTATTCTGTGCCCATGTCTGTTAAAATTGTTTTCATTTGGCCATAAATCAAGATGAAATGCTCGAATATGGCTTTAGCGACAGTTGTTGCATGTTTGCTTTGAACTGGAATCGCTACTAAATATTTGGTTAGGTCACATATAATGGTAACTGCATATTCGTTTCCATTTATCGATTTTGGTAATGGGCCGACTGTATCGATTTGTACAATATCGAATGCTTTCGGGGGTGTCTCCGTTATCGTCATTGGTTCTTTGATGTGTTTATTAATTTTATTTTTCTTGCAGTGGATGCAGTTCTTTATATATTTTCGTATGTCATTTTTCATATTCAGCCAGCTATATTTCTGCTTGATTTTATCTGTCATGCGATTTATTCCTGGGTGGCCACCACTAATAGGATCGTCATGATATTTTTGCAGAATTTCTTTAATTTTCCCGGGATTTGTCACATGTATAACCTCTGGGGTTAGAGCGATTGTTAATTTTTTGAGAACTTTATTTCCTATTTCCATAAATTTGCCTACTGCAGTATAATTCTTTTTAAACAACTTGTCCCCTAAGGACAACTGTACTTGTACAAGTCCTAAATTGCCGACTTCTCTTTCGAGCCTGGTAAAGAATTGTCCTAAGTCAATCTTATCCTCAACAATTAGGTTGCTTGTATCAAAATTGCTACAAATTTTCTTTCCTTTTTTGAAATATAATTTCGGAGGATTGAAAACGAGCTCGACATGTCTTTTTACTTCAAATTTATTTAGCGCTTCGTAAATTTTGGGGTTCTCTTTGTGACTTTCTTTAATTTCAGATTTATTACTGCTGGTATGTTTCGTTGCTGATCTTGTTGTTATTTTTAATATTTTGTTTGCTTCCACTGACATATCTTTTAAATTTATTATCGTTATGCGGGATAATGCATCCGCGATATGATTTTCTTTACCAGCTATATACTCCACTTCAAAATCGTACTCTTCTAAATCTAATCTTACTCGTGTTAGCTTAGATGAAGGACTTTTCATTGAAAATAGGTATGTTAATGGGCGATGGTCGGTTTTTACTAAGAATTTTCTACCATATACGTATGGTCTGAAGAAGGTTATGGCCCAATGGATTGCGGCCAATTCTTTTTCTATTGTTGCCTTATTTGCTTCACCTTTTGTGAATGACCTGGACGCGTAGGCGATTGGTAACTGTTTGCCATCGTGTTCTTGGCTAAGGACTGCTCCGCAAGCATACCCACTGGCATCTGTTGTTATGCAAAATTCTTTACCGAAGTCTGGGTATTGCAAAAGTGTTGGACTAATTAATGCTTCCTTTAAATAGACAAAGGCTTTTTGACATTCGTCTGTCCATTCAAACGTAACATTCTTTCTGCAAAGCCTAGTTAACTTTCTTGAATGTTCTGCAAAATTCGGTACAAATCTTCTGTAATAATTACAGAAGGCTACGAATCTTTTAACTTCATCAGCTGTTTTTGGTGTTGGGTAATTTTTAACTGTTTCAAATTTGCTTGGGTCGGGTAGTATTCCCTTGTTTGTACATTTATGTCCTAAATAAGTTACTTCTTGGCTGAAGAATAAGCATTTATCTGGATGTAATTTTAAGTTGTATTTTCTGCAAGTAGAGAACACGTCTCTTAAATTTTTTAGCATATGGTTTTCTGAACAACCTAATACAACTAAATCATCCATGTAAAGAAATGCTTGAGATGGTTTAAGGCCAGCGAATGCTAATGTCATCATTCGTTGGAAAGAATTTGGGGCTATTTTTAATCCATATGGTAATCTTTTGAACCTATATGTGCCATTTTCGGCAGTAAATGAAGTAATGTCCCTAGAGTCTGGGTGTAATTCTATTTGATGAAAACCTGACATAAGGTCTAGGCATGAAAAATATTTTGCTCTTCCAAGTTGATCTAAAATATCGTCAATTCTTGGAAGTGGGAATTTGTCTGCTGCTAATTTTTTATTTACTTGTCTGTAGTCTATTACTAATCTCCATCTTTTTTCTGTATTCCCTGGGAGTAATTTTTTAGGAACTAATAAAATTGGGCTATTATATTCTGAAATTGAAGGTTCTATTATATCATCTTTGATTAGTTTATTTACTTGATTTGTAATTTCTCCTTTTTGTGTTTGAGGTAATCTATAATTTTTAATGTAAACGGGGTTGTCATCCTTCAAATATAATTTTTGTTTATAGAAATTGTTAGATGTAATTGGTTCTGTTTCCAGTGCAAATATATCTATGAATTCTGTGCAAATAGATGTTAATTGCTCTTTAACAAAATTTGGAAAATTTTTTGTTAGTCTTTTTAATTTTTCTGTATCTGTGCAACTTTTACTGTGTGTGGTTGCTTTAATTAGTGTGTAGTCGTCTAAATTTTCAGTATTAATTTTATAATTTTGAATAGTTGTATTGTTATGTGTAGTGTTAATAATTCTAACGAAAGTTTGCTCGTTATTTGTAATGGTATTTGCAATAAAAATCCCTTCAGATAGCTGTTGATGCGGTATGAAAATGTTTTTATAATTTGTATTTATTTTAATTTGTCTAATAACTTCTGATCTAGCTGGAATTGTAATTGTGTTGACAGATAGATAGTTTGTTAGATTCATTGTTATTGTTTGAGGGAAATCATGTGGTCTTAGGATTAGTTTATCTTCTGTTTTTCCATAATCTAGAATGCAATTGTATTTCTTTATGAAATCTAGGCCTATTATTCCATCACATGGAATTGGGAAGTTGTCGTCTACGACGTGAAATTTATGATAAATTAGAAGGTCGTCGCCTTTTAGGTCTGCTTTGATTGTGCCTAAAGTGCTAGTTATTCCCTGACCGATGCCTTTCAAATCTGTGATTTGTTCAGTATTTATTTTTTCTTTATTATTTACTTGTTGTTTTTTAATTATGGAGATATCGGCTCCAGTGTCGATTAAAAAATTTTCGTATGAATTGTTTAATGATGTCCTTGTAGAAATATAGCTGTTTAAGTTTAGATTGAGCACGCATATTTTCCTTTTTGTTAATTTTGAAGTGGAGTTTCCTGGTTTTCCGTTTCGGTGCTACTGCGCACGTTACGGGTTTGGGTGTATGGTCTGTTTGTATTTCGGGATTGTGATCCTCGTTGATTGCTTTTATTGTTATTATTGTTGGATCCCGAATTATTGTTGTATCTCGGTTGCGGTCTAAATCTCCTACTTTGGTAATTCCCATAGTTGTTACTTCGGTAACCTCCACGGAAATTACTCCGGTACTGACTTTGCTGCCGTACGTTCAAAATTGTGTTTGAGCTGCCCGTGATTTCGGTACAACTATTAGTGAATTTCGAGATTGCGTCGTTCATTGTTGTGAACGTTCCTGCTTGCATGATCATTTTGACCTTGTCATTAGAGCAGTTTTTACACATGGCTTTAACTGCTGCCTGTGTTGAATATCTCGTAGCTAAATCTGGGTTTAATCCATCAGAGATATATGCTCCTTCTAATGACCTTGTGATTTTTTCTATTTCTGCGGTATATTGGTTGGCAGTTTTGCTACGTTGTTGGATGTTCAGGAGTTTTGCGGTTAAAACTTCTACTGATTCACCCTTTATTGCAGTTTTTAATTTGTTTTTAATTTGTTCGATTGTAATCTCATTACTAATGAAATTCCTTGCTGTACCTTTCAACTTTGTTTTTATCGTGGTAATGGCCAATGCCTCGTGTGTATCCTTGATTTGCTCAAGTATATCGAGTGCATCTAGGAAACTGTGTAGATTTTCTGGTTTACCATCAAACTCTGGTAGTACTGACGAAGCAGTTTTGATAAATTCTACTACGGTCTGTGGCATTGTGACGTTTATTTCTGGGATGTCTATTTTAATTTCTTCTACCGATGTGGCTTGACTTAATGAGGGTGAGGGGGTTCGGCTAGGAACACGTTCAGATAGAAGTGATCAAAAATCTATTTGAATTTCCTCCTCTATTGTGGTTGGTATTGTTATTTCTATATTATATCTAGCTAAAGAAGCTACTAATTTATCTCGTACGGTAGCGAAAATTAAATAAGCTTCTTTTTGATGTTCTATGGTAAGTTTTACTGATTTAATTACTTGTACTATGTTATTTAGGGCTTCCAAAATGGTATTCAAGTGCTTTATTATTGTTTCAGTTGTAATAGGGATACTTTTATTTATGCATTTGTACGATTTGCTAGCTTTTAATTTCTCTTCATTTAATGTGTCGTAGATATCCTTCCATTGACTCATGTCTTGCTATCTCAAATTTTTGCTTAAACACGTTGTTGTGCATTATTAAATTGTCTCAATTTGTTCTTTATATAATTTTTTATTAAAATTGTAATTGCAATGATTAAAAATGTACTTACGCATATAAAAATTACTAACCATTTATCAGAGATTTCTGATTTATCTTCTAGAATTGGATGGGGTTCGAATTTGGCTATTTTGTTCTCATTATTTTTATCTTCAGAGGTTTCTTTCCCTACCTCATATCCTGCTATAGCTACTAATATACCGTTCAATGCGGCCTTCCACCATGCCATTTTAAAACAATTTTATTAGTTTATGTATTTTTGCATTTATTTATAAAATTTTATTTCGATTTTACACTTTTTGCTTAATGTCTATTTGGAAATACTAAATTAAGCATTTTTATTGTCTCTTCCTCTAACGTGGTAGGGTATAAAGCGTCTCTCATAGTGGGTTCTCTACCCATTCCTAGCCTGCCAAAGCTGTCTTAACCAGTTTAGATATCTCCTATTGCTCCCATTTTCACGAGACCTTGACCTACGTATTTCATATGCGTTTTCACGCTCTAAATTATCAATAGTACAATTTATTATTTCGTAGTCAAGGTCATCGGGCAATGCACTATCCATTTGAAAAAGTAATTTTTGAGGCATTCGAATTTACTCAATCAATTTTTATTTTTGATGTCTTAACATTTTAAATTTTACCCCTAAGCAAATTACTGCTATTTGGATGGCGGCCATAAGGCGTGCCAAAGTTTTCTAAGTAAATTCTTTTTATTATTTTTTTTTCTTCTTAATAATACCTTACGCTGCCATTTTGCTGCCAGTCATGTCTTCAGATAATTGCTGCCAGTGATAATCTCACTTATCAATATTCCACTGCGCCGTCGATGTCATAATATCACTTATCAATATTCCACTGCGCCGTTGATGTCATAATATCGCTTATCAATATTCCACTGCGCCGTTGATGTCATAATATCACTTATCAATATTCCACTGCGCCGTTGATGTCATAATATCACTTATCAATATTCCACTGCGCCGTTGATGTCATATATGTATTTTAGAAAAAAAATCCAATGTTATGATAGTATATGGTGCCGGGTGCACTTCGCAATACGGTTCCACGCCAAATGCATCTGGGCAAGGATAATGTGGCACGAAATCCTTCATAAATCTCTTTGACGCGTTTTCGCCAACTGGTCGTCTTGGAAAAATACGATGAAATACAGATTTGTATACCTGATTGTCATTTGAGGGATCCTCTAGCGGTATCGGTATTGCTATGAGCCATATAAGTTATTACTTTTTAACTATGGCTGGCGATACTGCTGTGTAAAATCGAGTTAAATATTTTTATTTATTTAAAAAGCCTGGCGGGATCGCCATATAGCCACAAATAAATAAAGTTACAACTCCAAGGTTCGATTGTCAATTATTCTTTCTTTATTGATTTTACTTTCTTTTATACTAAATTTTTACACTAATACTTACAAGCTATTTACGGACTAAAATGTATATCTACGTATATACATACAAACAATAATGTATAATTCTAAAATATATGCTGAGTCAACATATGGTTGCAATAAATATAAAATATGTTAGTCGCATTGACAAACTGACGTTGCGAATCAGTTGGGCATTGCGACTGTCTTTGGCGGTGTCTTTGACCGTCCGCATAAGTGTACCAAGATCCTCACTATGTGCGGCGTGTGCAGTCTTTGTATAAACTCCCGCTGAGTTCAATGTAACTAATTTGGGTAGAATGTTGTTTGTGTACATTCATGTTTGTTTATACATTATTTGTGTGCACATGACAATTAAAGTAAAAGGGCGATGTGTTTATGTAATGCTACAGTATTTTGTCGGGATCTGTTTTGAGCTGGCCTTGGCCGACGATGAAGCTCAGATATTTCAGTTCCTTCTGGCAAAACTTCGATTTTTTCATATTGATCGTCAGACCGGCATTTGCCAGACATTCGTCTACTTCCGTCAGGTGTACCAGATGAGATTCGAAATCTGGTGAATAAAATCGTCGATGTACATGAATACATTTTCCCTCAAGCGCGCCGGTATAACTTTATCCATTAGCCTGCATAACCGCTGTGGCGCGTTACATAACCCGAATGGCATGACCTTGAAGTGATAGAGAGGTCGTCCTGGCACTGTGAACGCGGTCTTTTCCCTCGATGATTGTTCTAGTGGTATCTGCCAAAAAGCGTCCTTTAAATCTATTCCCGAAATGTAATACGTTTCTTGCAGCCTGGCAAAAATACCTTCAATGTGCTGCGTTGGGTATGCATCCTTTTTTGTGCGTTCGTTGAGTTTTCTCATGTCTACGCAGAGGCGCTTTTTCCACGGCTTCTCCACTAGAATAATCGGTGAGCTCCACGCGCTGTTACTCTCTTCTATCACATCAAGGTCGAGCATTCGGTCAATCTCTTCGTAGGCATATATTTGTTTGACCGGTGACATCGGGCAATGGCGTTGCTTAATCGGTATAGTCTCGTCCGACACCTCAATCACGTGTTCCATGAGATGTGTTCTACCTAACCCCAGTTCCGCGAATGATGGAAACAACTTTTTCACCCGCTCTAATTCTTTGCATTGTTTGGCTGTCAGTTCCAGCTGTCCCTGGGTATCGAGCTCCGAGACCACCATTGGTGCCACTCCAAAGGTGTCCCAAAAATCGATACCCAGATAGAGCTCTTGTTTCAAGCTAGGTACTAGGTATAAGGTCATGGGTTTCGTTCTACCCCGCCATTTGATGCCGACTTCAAGTTTGCCAATCACTGCATGCGCTTTGCCATCCGCTGTTTTTAAATTATCATTGAGTTTTCGTAGCTTGTTCCCCAACCTTTCCTTCCAGGCATGCGCCTCTGACCCTAGGCAACTGATCAACGCCCCACTGTCCAGCAATCCATGTATCGGGATTCCTTCAATTTCGACTTGCGTATATGGACGTTTGTCCGTGCAGTCACGAATAACCGTTTCTGCTATAGTACGAGCTTCGAGTCTCTTCTCGCGACTGCGCTTGCGCAATGTCAAAATCTTCCGCCACTTCCTGCTCGGTCTCAGATCCTCTATGTTCGCCGATGTGGCATTCATGTTCTGCGAGGATCCAAATATTCGCTTCCGTGTGGCATCGTACCGGGCTTGCCTTTCCTGCAACGTCAAATGAGTCGGGGGCCCACGCCTAGGCTTCATCAGGTTTTTCGTCGAAATTAGTTTTGGCTGAGGGTAAGCCTGCTGATTGTGAATTTGCTTGAATAACATTCCCTTTAAACAGAGGACATCATATAAAACTCCGTGGCATAACAAAAGACTTGCGAAATTAAAAAGTTTAAGAAACAAGTTTTATAAAAAATTCAAGCTTACCCGCTCTGAGGCATATAAATTGAAATACCTTCGTTTTTCCAAAAAGTTCAAACTGTTGAGCAAGAAACTGCATTGGAGATATGTTCGCAATTTCGAACTGAATATAAAAGAAAATCCAAAATCATTTTGGAATTATGTTAACTCTAAAAAGTCATGCTCTAGCATTCCCTCAGATGTTTTTTATAATGTGACTCGGGCTTCTTGTACATTTGAAGCAGCAAACTTATTTGCTGATTTTTTCTTTTCAAATTTTGCAGATAATTCTGAAATATCAGACGGGTCATTTGAAACGGTTGACAGTCCAATTAATTTTGGAGCACTGTCTTTATCGCTTGATGATGTTATTGATGGCATCCTACACATCAAACAATCGTCACTTTCTGATGTAGATGGCTTATCATCTTACCTCCTAAAAAATTGTCTCGCGTTTGCTCATCCACTTCTCATATTTAATAAATCTTTGAGTTGTGGTGAATTTATTGATGCATGGAAAGTAACCTTTATTATTCCAATTTTCAAAAGTGGTAACAAAAGCAATATTTGCAATTACAGGCCCATTTCTAAACTGTCAACAATTTCAAAACTGTTTGAATTTATAGTAAAACAGAAGGTTTACTTTTCAGTGAAACATATTATTTCGGACAGCCGATACGGTTTCACAGCAGGCAGATCCACGGTCACCAATTTAGCAATTTTTTCTGATTTTTGTCTGTCGGCGTTCAATGACCGTCTTCAAGTGGATGCCGTCTATACTGATTTTTCGAAAGCGTTCGACAAAGTCAGTCATTCAATTCTTATACGTAAATTGGCTAGTTTGGGGTTTCACTCTACATTTCTTTCATGGATATAATCTTACCTTCAGCATAGAAAATGTGTAGTAGTTGTCGACAATACACACTTTCATAGCCTCTTCTGGTGTTCCTCAGGGCAGCATTCTCGGCCCGCTGTTTTTTTGTCATTTTTATCAACGACATTTCAACCTGCTTTAAAAGTTCTAAATTTCTTCTGATGACCTCAAGCTCTTCTCAACCATCTCAACCGTTGCAGACTCTTATAAAATCCAATCCGACCTGAATAACCTAACTGATTGGTGTTGTATCAATGGCCTACAATTAAATACAAGCAAATGTTTTCATGCATCGTTCTGTAAATCTCGTTCGTGTATTCCCACTACTTATTTTATTAATGGAACTCAGCTTTCAACTCTTACTGAGATAACCGACTTAGGTGTAGTTTTTGATTGGAAATTTTCTTTTAATAATAAATTTCTAAATCTTATTCAATGTTGGCGTTTATTCGTCGATTTAGTCGAGATTTTTCAGATCCCTACACTCTTAAATTATTATTCACATCACTTGTCCGATCTAAATTAGAATATGCTGCTTTCATTTGGAGGCCTTATCATGCAACTCATATTAACAGACTTGAGCGGATTCAGAAAACGTTCCTGCGTTTTGCACTTCGGTCACTGAACTTTTCTGAACCGACCCCCTCCTATCATGCCAGATGCTTGCTAATTAACTTAAAATCTCTAGAGTGCAGACGAACTACTTTGTCGCTTATATTTGTGTTTGATATTATTAAAGGAGTGGTTGATTCACCATACCTCCTGGAACGAATTTATTTTTATATACCTCCAAGGTCCCTCAGGAGTAACGATTTGTTTTATACTGAACGTGTGCGAACACTTTACGCATCTAATGCGCCTATCATTCGGGCATTAAAAGAATTTAATAATCTTTCAAACACCTTGTCTTTTGACTTCTCTTTGCCAAGATCTAATTTTAAGCTAGCTTTAAGTCAGCTGAATTTGTAATTTATTTACTGCTGTTACTTATTTCTTAAGTAGTCTGTAAGTACTTTTGCTTGTACATTAGACCACTGTATCAGACAATTAAATAAATAAATAAATTTCTGCAACTGGCTGATGTTCCACATTAAGCGCCAGCTGTGCGCCACCATCTCTCGCTCCATCGCTTTGCCTACCTGCGGCTGACGCCTCTTCATCCTTGGCTGCCGTGGCCTTCTGCGCCTCTCCGCTCTTCATCGCGCGCGGTGAATCTGTTTGACGCGCCCGCCCCAACTGTTAGCGTCTAGAATTTGGATGACGCGAAGCGCGCACGCTCGCTACTCCTGACCGATGCGAACCCGTGAAGCTGAGATCTTATGACTTACACGAGGCGCGCTGCGCTGCTAAAAGTATCCAGCGTTGTTGCTCAATACTTTGGAACCGTCAATGCCGTGCTGTTGCGGATGACAATCGGAAGCTATGTTATGCCGCTCCGCAATTGTAATGCGCGCGGATTTTCTAACCGTGAACGCTCAACAATCCTTGACCCTCAGATTGTCGATGCCGACCAGGTTGCTCTCTTATATGCGAATGGCTAATTCAGCAGGACGTTGCATCGGGTGTCGTTGACGCTATATCGCGAAGTTCCAAAGAGAAGGAACCAAAACCCAACCAAAGTGTTTGATTTGGGAATCTAGGGTCCCACGGAAATTCCGCAAAATTTCCCAAGCAAAAAAATTATTAATATTTGTGAAAAAAAACGATTTAGCTTCCAGAGAGGGCAGTTTTCGGGAAGATTTTCAGATTCAGCCCACTAAAGCGCTCCTCCAAAAATCGATCCCAGGAACTCCGCAAAGTCCCTCATTCAAAAATGTCAAAAATTATTTCATCCCCCGGAAGATTCACTTCACTGGGAGGGCAAAAACAAAGCAAAACCGAAAAGAAAAAAACTATAATTGAATAAAATGACTAGCAAAAAAAAAAAAATGATATAAATTACAAATGAGAATTATCACGACGAATCGGAACGAAATCGAAATAAAGTTGAAACGGTTTACGGTTGTCAATACCAATAATGAACAGAATGAACTGTGATTTTACAACTACGCAAGTTAAACGATATGGAATTAAAAAACTATGCTCGGAAATAGAAAAAAACTGATCTGTAGGACAATATTGAAACTTAACGGACGGACCATTTGTTTTACTGAAAGACTCTGAAATATTCGCTGAGCAACTGTGTACTAATTAAATTACTAATTTATTATAACAATCAAACTTGAATTAAATACCGAATTAACCGAAACTGCAACTATAGTATATAAAAAAAAATTTATAATTATCGGAAAAAATATATAGTCCAATTGTCGTCCTTCCGGAAAGGGCAATATTCCCGGCAGGGACCAGCAGTAACAACCCAATGAAAAAAGGAAGAATACTGAAATATACGTGGATTTATATACGTGTGGTTGTATAGGCATATAAATAAAACACTAAAACAATAAATGTCAAAACTCAAAATCAAAAATGAATAACTCAAAAAAACTAAAAGTAAAATTACCAAAAAAAAAAAAATTAAACGAATTGGTGACTCCGTTTCCCAGATGCGGTTCTGTCCTAACGTCGTTCGTTACTTCTGTACCCCACCTCTAAATGTTCGAAAAACCACAAAAGAAACCCAAAACCCTTTCGCTTGGCTGAACGTACTGTCAGCTGGCATTTAACCGACCAGTTGAGCTACATCACAGCACCCCCACCAGCGATGGCTTCCCCTCACGAATACTATCGTCCACAGTATACCAGCAAAACGAGCTGCCCGTGTACGGAACCCGGCGAACAGTACCTGTCATCTGTCACTATCGTCCAGAACTACCTGATCCCAAAACGAGCTGACAGACGACCGAATACTACTCGCCCTTCCCCCTCATCCTAACACTATTGAATGGCTATACTCAGCCTAATCAAGCTGCTGGACGTTAACACAAAACCCAAAAAAAAAAAAATAATAGAGATTGAAGTTGGAAGAAAAAAAAATTTAACTTGTTTGAGAAATACTATTAAACCCCCTTAACGATGACGATGAAGAACCTTGAAGCTTGTCCGGAAAAAAAAACTCTAAATAATCTACAAGGCTCCACACGGCTGTGGGGCCCACATTGTTATGTTACGTACAACTTGCCGGGTTGGAATTACTAAATAAACGAAACTGGCCACACCCTCATGTGGCATGCCCCTAACCCGCCAAGGTACGCTTGCGTTGTATAGCTCGATCTAGCTCGCCGGACTGTGGGGTGGATTTTGGCGGTTTTGGGGCAGCCGTTGTACCATACACAAAAACAAAAATCGTACCTAATATACTCTGTCATATCTACACGCCACCTCAAGATTCCCCATTGCCATCGTTATGTCCTTTCCCCCGCCCCCTTTTAGTCCGCCCCTGGATCCCGCCCACGGCCCATGATGTTGGACCGGCCACTCTCTACCCACCCTACCATGGTCGGCAGTGGCTAAATTTATTGCCGACCCCAAAACGTAACTCCCTTTTACTCCTTAACCCCCTCGCTTCATCCGCCCTAATGTCTCCATGTCCGTCTGTAGTATCCGGATCTGAAAGAAAAAGTCACTAATTTCAATATTAATTAACAATCCATTATGTTTTATTACAGGTTCCACTTATAGTTATATAGGTAAGTAAATATTAAATTGAGGTAAGTAAACTTATGTATTACGTGCATTTGGGCACATTCTCAACTATGGTAAGTATTTTCAGTTTCCAAAAAATTTAGATATGCTTATGTCTAATTACCCTCATTTAAGATAAGTATGGTGAATTCATTTCTTTTTTTTTTCTTTGTATATCTTTCTAAAATATTCAAACGGTAAGTATGCGTTTATATAATCTTATATGCATAGGTAAAGGAATATATATGTAGATTCTTAAATATTTTAAGTCTTATAGGAAAGTATCTTTAACGCTAGGTATTCATAGCTTTATATGTAGGATGCAAAGTACACCAGTTCAAAAGTATTTAATATCTGGGTCTGATTACACTGGATCACAAAATGAAATTTTTTGTCTGTACTTTGGACGTGACCATCCTATCTATATGTAAAATCGGTCGCTGATTCCGAAAATCGGGCTCACTTTTAATTCTATGGGAAGGTTTTTGAGATATCGGCAATTTACCGTTATTTGGCCACTGGCTCCACTTAATCCTGTATACCTTTTTAACGCAGTGAGCTATCTTCCTTGGAGTGACACTCAACGAAAGAAAATTAAATTTCCTTTCATCGCTGCTATAACATTTTTCTGTAACTCTTATAGTTTCTGAAATATTGACGATTCAATTTGAATTTTTTCGATTTTTTACGATTTTTTGAAGAAAAAATTGAATTTGTCAGGCAATATCTTTTAAACCAATGTCTTCACCTTCGGTTTTACTCCTTTACATGAAGCTCCATTCTATTGGGAAAAATATAAGCTATCAACGAAGAAAATCCATGGTAAAATGGAAAAGTTATAGGCGATCAAGTAAATACATCCAACTCGCGCAATGCCTCTGCACGGGTATATTCTATGCATGTTATACCCGTAAATGGGCTTTTATCTACTGCGCTGCCAATGTGCTGCTACTGCAGATGTGTAGGTATTGGTATAACATGCATAGAATATACCCGTGCAGAGGCATTGCGCGACTTGGATGTATTTACTTGATCGCCTATAACTTTTCTATTTTACCATGGATTTTCTTCGTTGATAGCTTATCTTTTTCCCAATAGAATGGAGCTTCACGTAAAGGAGTAAAACCGAAGGTGAAGACATTGGTTTAAAAGATATTGCCTGACAAAGTCAATTTTTTCTTCAAAAAATCGTAAAAAATCGAAAAAATTCCAATTGAATCGTCAATATTTCAGAAACTATAAGAGTTACAGAAAAATGTTGTAGCAGGGATGAAAAGGAAATTTAATTTTCTTTCGTTGAGTGTCACTCCAAGGAAGATAGCTCACTGCGTTAAAGAGGTATACAGGATTAAGTGGAGCCATTGGCCAAATAACGGTAAATTGCCGATATCTCAAAAACCTTCCCATAGAATTAAAAATGAGCCCGATTTTCGGAATCAGCGACCGATTTTACATATAAATAGGATGGTCGCGTTCAGAGTATTTTTTGGCTGTAGAGCAGTGTTATCTTTATCAGTACTTATATATAACTACAGAGATATCTTTTATATTTATTTAAATATGGTTTTGAGTATCGGTGAATTCAGGTAGTATGTATCTATGGTTAGTGCTCTAATAATACTTTCATTGATCGTATTCATGAATATCTAGATACGCCGGAAAGTATGCTTCTGACTGACTAAATATATATCAAAATCTCCTTGGTTTCAACTATCTGAGTAGCCTATAAAAAGTATGGTGAATCTCGTTACAAGTGAATTTAGCTTCGATACTGTTTCTGGTACTTCGGATTATGGTGAGTGGCCTTGGTGCATTTCACCACACAGCTTTCTCACCATATCCCGAGTATCAGTCCTATTAGGTAATTATTACAGGTGAGGATACCGCCGTGGTAAATAAACGATGTTAGGAAAAACCCAAAAAAAAAACTTCCACCTCAACCTACAAGACGTCTCGTAAGTGGATATTCGGGAAGCGGTTCGACGTTTTACCGTACACCAATTTTTTTTCATAGACCTGACCAGGGTTTCCACTTTGAAATTTTTTTTCCGACCAAATTCGTCTCAAAAACCTACCAAAATACTTTCAGCCGACCAAAATTTTTTTTCACAAAATTCGTCATTTAAGCTGGTTTTTGAAAATTTATGTATTTTTAAACGGTTTTATTTAGCTCACCCCGTTTGTTTTATTCTTGGGTCAAATTTAGTAATTCAAATTTCACCCTCTTCCTGCCAACCGATTAATCTGAAATTTTGTACGCATGTATAACCCCGATGACAATGCAATATTATGAAAAAAAATTCCGATAGGTGGCGCGTGGGTCGCTATATTTACAAAAATCGCATTTATGGTCCGATTTGGCTGAAATCGGAACATGTATTACTACCTTGAAAAGAAATATTTTCTTTAAAAAAAAAATTCCGCTAGGTGGCGCGTGGGTCGCTATATTTACAAAAATCGCATTTATGGTCCGATTTGGCTGAAATTCGGAACATGTATTACTACCTTGAAAAGAAATATTTTCTTTAAAAAAAAATCCGCTAGGTGGCGCGTGGGTCGCTATATTTACAAAAATCGCATTTATGGTCCGATTTGGCTGAAATTCGGAACATGTATTACTACCTTGAAAAGAAATATTTTCCTAAAAAAAACTTCCGATAGGTGGCGCGTGGGTCGCTATATTTACAAAAATCGCATTTATGGTCCGATTTGGCTGAAATTCGGAACATGTATTACTACCTTGAAAAGAAATATTTTCTTTAAAAAAAAATTCCGCTAGGTGGCGCGTGGGTCGCTATATTTACAAAAATCGCATTTATGGTCCGATTTGGCTCTTAGTAGAGTAAGAACTTTGCAGGGACTACGTATAGAGGCGTTGGACTGCAATAAACTAACGGGCAAGAAACCTTGCAATAATGAAGCACTAAATGAATTAAACAGAATGCGAAATAAAAACTAAAAACTAGAAAATAAAAATAGGTAAAAAAACTTTATAAGTTAAACGGTTTTATGTTATACATACATTGCAATGTTTAAGATAAATGTACTAAAAACCAAAAAATAATAAAATAGATACAGTCGTGGGAATTATAAACATTTGCATAGACTAGACTAAAATAAAACCGTGGGGCACGTCAATTGTCTACAATCGTTGATTAAAATGTTTGTTTTGTAATGTTACACTATAATTAGGCAGTTGTTCAACCGACAACGATGGACGTGTGATAAGTAGGGCTAGAATGTGGAAAAAAGCTAGCAAGCTCGATTATAAGCGAGTTTTAGGGTTTCATAGTGGTGAGCGAGTAGTACTTTTATCATATGTTTTGTCGATTAAAGACAAACTACGAGCAGTGAAACGATTCCTCGTGTGAATGTGCAACGATAAACTAGTTGAAACATCTCTTTTATTAACATGGAGTGTATAACTATTGGAATTTCCATGAGCAAGAAAATAGTAAGTAATTTCCTCACCGTCTGCGGGCCACCTGCCTAACGACGAATTAAACGATTCTTCTATCGCACATTAAGTTGATAATTTGTAGACAATTGACGTGCCCCACGGTTTTATTTTAGTCTAGTCTATGCAAATGTTTATAATTCCCACGACTGTATCTATTTTATTATTTTTTGGTTTTTAGTACATTTATCTTAAACATTGCAATGTATGTATAACATAAAACCGTTTAACTTAAAAAGTTTTTTTTACATATTTTTATTATATATTCATTTAACTGGTATATATATATAGGAACTTATACATACATATCACTCTTCAAGTATTTTCACATGTTTTAGCTTAAAATAATAATATACGAATGCGTTTATACATATGTATGTACATTAATTTGTGTATGTAATCTATGTTAACCTTTTAAAATAGTTACGACTATGGTTTAACAGGTACGTCCAAGTAGGTATACAAATGAGATCAGAACTTTAATTAAATATCAAAATTGAATCTAAGATCTTTTTTTGTGCATAGTGCTTATTTTTAATTTGTTTCTGAGTTTGGGTTTATTAAAGAAAGTGTAGAAAATCTGCGCCCCGGTGCAGCAGAGCTGTGTGGAAGCGTAAGCAGATTAAAAATAAATTTTGTGAGCCCGCCAAAGCGATTTTCATTAAGCGCATTTTTCATCAAACTAAAAAATGAAGAAAGGGTTTTCATGCGTATGCGTTCACCTTATTTTATCCACTTTACACAAAACTCTGCCGAAGAGAAACACAAAAAGTATTCAAGCAAACTGTTGCTGCGAGAAAGAGACATGAATACATGAACTTTCAAACGTTCTTTCAACAGTGTTGTGGCAAAATCTAGCAAATCGGTGATGTTACTTGAAGGAAGGTAAAAACCTACCAAAATTCAAATCGTGCGACCTTCCGACCAACAGGAAAAAACCGACCAGTTTTGGTAGGAAAAGCCCACTTATCACATCCCTGGACCTGACCACAATTCGTTTCCACCATCAATGGTATAGAGCAAGAGCAATTAGCACCACTTTCCTAGCTCGTGTGTATTACCGCAAACGAATCATATACATATAATAACGTATGTAGCGTATCTAGGTATACATATACATAACTAGCCTACACATCTATTTGTGTATGGAATCACGTACCTAAATCACGTAAATTCAATTCAGTTTTATATGCCGAATTCCAACCGGGTCGGGGTTGACGTTCATGAGTAGGTAACGATGTAACGTCAATTATTCCCACCAACAAAATTATATGATGTTTAAGCAAACTCAATACATAACTTATTCTATGTAACCTGAGGTGGTTTGCTCGGCTTGCTTATAGTCGTCAATCCCGGGTATATCGGCATCAATGTGGTACTCGTACTCCATTCAGCACTAGGGCGATGGCATGGCCATGAAATTATCAACGCCGGTAATAGGATGACTACTTATTCCGCATACACATAATCCTCGATGATGTTACTTTTGGGTAATTGAATCATTTGTATCTGGTCTTAATTTTTGGAGACTATTGGTAATATGCCATTTCTACATTGACTTCCGTCTTTGGACTGATGACGCCCTATTGATGTTGCAAGTTTTTGGTTAGCAATCGTAATAGTACCAACAGTAGCATGATCTTGTAGATCTGACGGCGTGATACTTACATTGGCGTCGCTGGGTCATCGTTGAATGCGTTGTAGTGATATTTGCGGCTAGTTCTGTGGGAGTATACAGCTTGTAGCTCCGCCGGGTAGTTAGGCTCACTGATGGAGATGGATGGTGCTCCCGGTGGCGGTTTATCGCCGGAAAAGTGGTTCGGAGATGGTCGTGCGCAATAAGTTGGAGTTGTCGGACGCTGGCTCTGATGCGCCAGTGTTTCGCAACTTGTAGGTGAAATTGCTTACTTTTCTCTCGCCTCCACTTGATAATTTTTTCGGCTCTTGTCCTCTGCGTCGTAGTTTCGAGATGCGAAATGCCTCTTGCACGAGGCAATCTCACTTGTGTGTGGAAAGCAGCTCTTCTTTTCCGTGGTTTGCCAAAATATAGCATGAGCTAGTTTTCCGTGCTCGTGGTTAAACTTTTCCAACAATAATTCCATCGTTTTACTTACTTATGCCTCGGATGGGGCAAGATTAAAATTGTCACGTCCCACTGCTTCGCTGGTTCGATCAGAAAAAGGAAAACGGAAGTGAGTAAAACCCGACATTTTGTGACTGTCAGATCTGACATTACTAATGTGCCACGAAATGCGAGTGTTCACACGTGTGATAGAAGAATGTTCACAAAGGTAGTACTTTTTTTCTTTACTACATGGTGACCGCAACAAGGTTTAAAACCCATTGTTTGTAACTTCAAAATCCAATAAAAACGTGCCGAAAACCAATATTTTTAGAAAAATTTTATTTTTTTTTTGGAATAAAAGACCAAAACTTGGTTATTTTTAGGTCGATTTGCAAACTATTTTGCTTGTTTGAAAGGTAAAAGTAGCATCTTTCAAATATAAAAAAAATTGAATTCGATCAAGAAACAAGAAAGTTATAGCATCTCGAAGTTGTAATTTCAATAATTTCAGGGTTGTATTATATTTGTACTCAAAAAATTTAAAAACGAAGTGATGGGGAAAAACCGCAAATGAGGTAGTGCTTTATGGGCCATGATGAAACCAAAAAACCATGTGAGAGCCCCTGCATTTTTTTGGTGTAGCACAGTGTAATTTTTATTTTTGATTCGTTTCAAAATGGAATCAAGAATACCCTTTGATTCGTGATTCAAACTATTTTCAAATAAAGGATAAATTTGATTTGCGGTTCGTTTCACAAAAGAATCAGAAATTCCATTTGATTCGTGATTCAAACTATTTTCAAATCAAAGATAAAGTTGATTTGTGATCCATTTCTCAAAAGAATCAAAAATATTTTTTTATTCTTGATTCAAACTTGATTTCAAATCAAAATTATTTAGAATCAAAATTTGCTTCGAATCAAAAATATTTTTTGAATCTTGATTCTAAATAAATTTTTGATCCGAATCAATTTTTTTATTCGAATCAAAAAAATCTAAATTGTCATCAAACGTCTACGGTGTATGTAAGAAAATGCAAACAGATTTTCACAGTTGCCTTAGCCAAGCATTTGCGCGTAAAAACATATGTATATACTTACATATATATGTATGTACATATAACGAATGAAATTAAATTTTCGATTCTAAATAAATTTTTGATTCACAATAATTTTTTGATTCGAATAAAAAATTTAATTGCCTCCCGCTGTTATCTGAAGGGGGTGTTTGTCGAGTTAGAGCATAATGACAGCTTACTAGATCAGATCTGTGTTCGCATCCAAAGTACATCTGAGCATATTTATATCTGCGTGTCTTATATTCCTCCCTCCAGTACGGAATCATTATATAAGGCGCATGTTGACAATGTTTTGCATCTCCAGAACAATATAGGTATTAATCAACTATGCATTTTGGGAGACTTCAACTTAAGCTGTGTCGACTGGCGGCGATTAGATAACAATATCTATCTTACACCCTATAATGTTACCAGCAACATAGAGTCTTATCTCGTGGATAATTTTCTCAGCTGTGGTTTATCACAGATTAACTTCTTTTATAATAAATTGAATCGTCTTTTAGATCTTATATTTATAAGTCCTAACATTAAGTTTGATTTGTTCAATGCTCCATCTTATATATCTCAGCCAAATACACATCACTCTCCAATACTACTCGAAATTGAAATTCTCAAATATTTTGAAATTCCGAACACAAATCAGAATTATTCTTATGATTATACTCGTTGTGATTTTTTGCACTTAAATTCCATTTTCGCTGACACTAATTGGAATGATGTGCTTGGCTCTGATGATGTCTCTTTTTGTTTCAAAGAATTTAAGAATGTTATTATTAAATGCTGTAACGAAAATGTACCAATCTTCAGAGATCGTCCTTATAAGCTCCCCTGGTTTTCTAGAGAGCTAAAGCGTCTAAAGAACTTGAGAAATAAGTTTTTTAAAAAGTTCAGATTAATTAATGATCAGACATACTTTGAGTTATACTCTACTTACAGAGATGAATTTACACAGTTAAATAATACACTGTACAATAGCTATATAAATAGCGTTGAAACTAATATTAAAGAGAACCCTAAATATTTCTGGCGCTATTTTAAATCCAAGAAAGGAATTTCTGATATCCCTAGAAGTGTTTCATATAACGGAATTACTGCGAACTCAATTACAGACGCAGTAAATCTCTTTGCAGATTTCTTTGCATCTAATTTTGTTTCAGATGAGGAAGCACTTAGTGCAGAACGTTCAAATGTTAGTGTTGGTTGTGCTCAACCTCCCTCCTTCACTCTTGGTTTCTTAGCCATTTGTGACGAAGAGATTGTTAACGGCATAAATAATCTAAAGCCATCTACAGGTACCGACCTGGATGGCATATCAGTTAGTCTGCTGAAAAATTGTCCTGCTTTAGTAGAGCCATTGAAACACATTTTCAATAAATCGCTCGAATCTGGAATTTTTGCTGATGACTGGAAGGTTTCTTCCATCTGTCCCATTCATAAAAGTGGCAATAAATGCGATGTACATAACTATAGACCAATCTCCAAGTTAACAACTATTTCCAAGCTCTTCGAGAGTGTGATGATGTCAAAAATTTGGTTTAACATCAAGCAATTCATCATTCCTAATCAACATGGTTTTGTAGCAGGCAGATCTACAGTTACTAATTTAGCGGTTTTCACCGACGACTGTTTTGAAGCTTTCTCTCTAGGTCATCAAGTTGACACAATCTACACAGACTTTTCCAAAGCCTTCGACAGGATATCACATTCCATCTTAATTGCCAAACTCTCGCATCTTGGTTTCAATTCGGGTCTCCTCACATGGTTTAAGTCATATCTAATTAATAGAAAAAGTTCGGTTGTCGTAGACGGAGTTCACTCCAAAGCAATAACCTGCACATCAGGTGTGCCGCAAGGCAGTATTTTGGGACCTTTGCTTTTCATTTTGTATGTCAATGATATATCTCTATGTTTTTCAAGGGTAAAGTTTTTGATGTACGCAGATGATCTAAAAATCTACCATATAATTAAAGAGCGAAATGATTATATCACCCTCCAGGAAGAGTTGGATAAATTTCACACTTGGTGTAAGCTTAATCAACTCAATCTTAATGTCAGTAAATGTCACCAAGTAACA
Organism: Urophora cardui; assembly: GCA_960531455.1. Classification (NCBI taxonomy): domain Eukaryota; kingdom Metazoa; phylum Arthropoda; class Insecta; order Diptera; family Tephritidae; genus Urophora; species Urophora cardui. Next base: position 62,874,080 of record OY482671.1, on the reverse strand, counting down.
TACTCAAAGCTTCAGAAGCCCATTGAAACCTCATATCGTATATGTGGTACTGCTTTAGCTCGGTTTAGCGAGGTGAAAGATCTTGGTGTCTTCTTTGATGCAAAGTTTTTATTCGTCACGCACATAAATTATATTATCTCAAGCTCGCTTTCAATGCTCGCTTTTATTCGTCGAAATAGTAAATGTTTCAATAATCCGTATACTCATAAAACTTTATATTCAGCATATGTCCTCTCCAAACTGGAGTATGCTACTTTCATTTGGAGACCGTATCATCAGACACATATTAATCGGTTGGAATCGGTTCAGAAAAAATTTATGAGATATGCACTGCTATCTCTCAATTTCTCTGAACCGGTCCCATCATACTTATCACGCTGCCAGCTAATCGAGTTAATGACTTTAAATAATCGGAGGGTATATTTATCAATTTCTTTCATGGTTGATATAATCTCGGGCAAAATTGATTGCCCAAATCTACTAGGTAAAATCAAATTTAATATTCCGGTTAGACATTTTCGTACTTTCGAACTGTTTTATATCAGCTATAGCAAAACTGTTTATAGCTCCAATGCTCCTATTAGAAGAACTCTATTAGAAATTAATAAGTTCTCAAGTTCTATAGACCTAGATCCCTCCCTCTCGAAAAATGTCTTGAGTAAAAACCTCAAGACTTTTTTACTATATTATAATAAAGCCTAGATTTAAGTAATATTATTTTTAATACTCATATATTTACCTATCTTACATGGTCTGTATATATTTAGACTATAACAAATAAATAAATAAATAAATAAATACGTAACAATTGGTGTCAGAATTGGAATTGTTAAATAAATTCCAGGACCAAGGATAACGAAGCAAGGATAACGAATCAAGGATAACGAATCAAGGATAAGGAAACAAGGATAACGAGACAAGGATAACGAAATAAGAATAATGGCAAAGTTAAATGATCTGAAAATCCAAGAACTTAAAAGGGAGTTAGAAAAGAGAAACCTGAGTACCACCGGCAATAAAATTGAACTACAGGCAAGGTTAAGAGTAGCTATGGAAGCATATAACATTAATGTAGATGAGTTTGATTTCAACGATGATGTGGAAGAGGTGCAAAAGGAAGAAACCCAGAAGGAAGAGGCTCCACAGTCACTAGCAAACGTAGACATGAACTCGATATTGGCTGTGCTGACACAAATGTCGAAAAAAATGGAAGAACAACAGGCACAGATATCGGCAAAAATGGAAGATCAACAGGCACAGATGTCGACAAAAATCGAAGAACAACAGGCACAGATATCGGCAAAAATGGAAGATCAACAGGCACAGATGTCGACAAAAATCGAAGAACAACAGGCACAGATAACGTCAAAAATGGAATTGCAACAGTCAGTACTTTCATCACAGGTGTCCGGCATTGCGGCTCAGTTGGAGGCACAAGAAGAACGCATGTCCTTACAATTCAAGGCACAGGATGCAAAAATTATACAAGTTAAGGGGGTCCTTGAAGAAAGACAAGAAAAATTAGAGGACGATGTAAAAGCATTGAAAGCCCGTCTTCAGGATATTCAACTAAGTCGTCCAGACGCTTCAACTGCTACACAGAAGATAAAACATCCGTCGTTTGATGGAAGTGGTCCATTTCAAGTATTCAAGCTACAATTTGAGAAAACGGCAGTTGTAAATAATTGGAGTGCGGAGGACAAAGTCGCTGCCCTGTTCGTAGCATTGAAAGGACCTGCAGCAGAAATATTACAGACTGTTAGCGAGGGCGAAAGGAACAGCTATGACGCAATTATGGGTGCCGTTGAAAGACGTTATGGTAGCGAACACAGGAAGCAGATATATCAAATGGAATTGCAAAATCGCTTCCAGAAACCAAATGAGACGTTACAGGAGTTTTCTTCTGAGATTGAGAGGCTAGCTCATTTGGCAAACGCAGGAGCACCTCAAGAATTCATCGAAAGAATGAAAATTCAAAGCTTCGTCAATGGAATACGAGATATTGAAACGAAGCGGGCTACCTATGCAAATCCAAAGGAAACTTTCGCTGAAACGGTCTCATATGCCTTGATGCAGGAAACAGCATCTCTGTTGAGCAAGCCCACTTACAAGGCTCATCGGGTGGAAGTGGATGCGTCAGACTTGCTAACTAAGATATTGGAGGTGTTGAATGAATTGCAGAAAAAGAGTAATAGAGCTGTGAGATGCTTCAGGTGCAGGAAAACAGGACATATAGCACGTCATTGTAGCAAGGGCTCCAGTAATTTCAGCACTGTGGACGAGCGAAAGCGCAAGGCTGACGGGCATGAGCAGATGTCCAGATCAATAGATCGCAAAAAAGGAACCATACAAGGAAATACTGATGCAATATTGCGAAAACCATGTAACCGCGAACAAAAGAATTCCTCCAGAGCTGAGCGAAAGGAAGTCATCGTAAATGTTCGGCGAATGACAATAACATCCACAGACGAATGGGATGTGTAACAACTAAGGAAGTGTCAGCTAGAAGATCCAGATCTGGCACGTGTAATGATTGGTTTGGAGCAAAACGAACGACCATCAAAAGAAGAGATGTCAGCAGAAAGTCCTGTTGCCAAATCATATTGGGCACAGTGGAATAGTTTGCAATTGGTAAATGGTTGCCTACATCGTGTTTGGGAGAGTGAAGATGGTCAAAGTTCTAAAACATTGATAGTTGTTCCAAGGAAAAGAATACCGGATGTGTTAAATGAACTACACAATGGTCCAAGTGGAGGTCATCTTGGAGTAACAAAGACGGTAGAGAAAATCAAGAAGAGGTTTTATTGGGTCGGCTGCCGTCAGACAGTTGTTGAGTGGATTGCGAACTGCGACGTGTGCATAAAGGCTAAGGGTCCCAAATCCAGGAGTCATGGGCTGATGAAACAATACAACTCAGAAGCACCATTTGAGAGAATTGCCATGGATGTAGCTGGGCCATTTCCTACTAGCAAACTTGGAAACAAATATGTACTGGTAGTCATGGATTACTTCAGCAAATGGCCGGAGGTGTACCCGATTCCAAATCAAGAAGCAGAAACTATAGCCGAAGTATTCACCAACAATTGGGTGGCGAGATATGGTGCACCTATAGAGCTACATTCTGACCAAGGAAGGAACTTCGAATCAGTTGTGTTTCAGGAGCTGTGCAAAACACTGGGTATTAGGAAAACCCGAACAACTGCGTTGCATCCACAATCAGACGGCATGGTAGAAAGATTTAACAGAACATTAGAGGAACATTTACGAAAAGTGGTGGACAAGTTCCAGAGAGATTGGGACACTCATATTCCTCTGTTCCTGATGGCATATCGATCGGCCGTACACGATACAACAGGTCAGACTCCTGCAAAAGTAATCTTTGGTAGTGATCTTCGACTGCCAGCTGACTTGAAATTTGGGATAAGTGCTGATGCGGGAATAAATGCCAGACAATCTAACAACGTTCTGGAAGAGGAAATGAGAGAAATACATGAACTTGTAAGACAGCGAACAAAGATCATGAGTGACAAGATGAAGGCCAGATACGACAAGGCAATGAACTCAGAAGGTTTTGTTGAGGGAGATCTAGTTTTGCTATACAACCCGCAGCGAAAGAAAGGTTTGTCCCCGAAATTGCAGTGTACTTGGGAAGGGCCCTACAAAGTGATTAAACGGCTCAACGATGTTGTGTATCGCATACAAACGATTGGAAGACCAAGGAATAAAATGAAAGTGGTTCATCTGGAAAGGCTAGCAGCATTTGGGACAAGTAATGTGTCAGATCGGGACGATCAGACTTAGGTGGAGGGCAGTGTGGCGAATATAATCGGTTCTCCACTTACATCACTAAAATGATTGAACACATCTCTAGGGAAAGTGCCAGAACTAGAAGAAGATACCAGATAATTTCCAGTGTTGCCAGAATTTTCCAGATTGCGTTTGACAGACTATATAAGGCGGCGAGCAGGCGCTCCAGAGTCAGTCGTAATTTAACCGTAGAAGTGTTAACATCAAGTCAAGTAAAACAAGTGTAGACTTTTTAGTCGTGAAATAAAGCAGTGTGAATTAAGAAGTAAATAAAGACTTTTATTTAACAATTCAGCGATACGAACCCTATAGAAATAATCGAGCTATCGACAAATACGTAACAGTACTATAAAATTTTTACTCTGATGTCATTTGCCTGTGCCAATGGGTAAAAAGTTTCTGTATGGTCATGTTTGTAACGGTGGAAAATTACGCGGTAAGTTTGAGAAATATAAGGTAAATAAAATTTTACTAACCGATAAAGCTAGGTAAATTTTTTACAACACAATAGATATTTTTGACATATCGAAAGAAGAGTGTATCGCCAAATTGGCGCTAAATTTTTCTTAAATAAAACTGGCCAATAGCTCTATAAAAATACACATAAAGTAATTATTAGAAAGAAACGGCCATATAAAAACAAACATGAAGTTGCAGTCATTTGTTTTCTAAAAGAATTACAGTCAATATTGTATATATGTATTTTATAAAATATTAATTTTATACGTCAAAATATACTGCTGTGAGAAGGTAAAATCTCTTATTGACGTAGGCAGCCATCTTAGCCATTTGACTTTTATTGAATTTATGACATTTCATTGAAATCATGCTACCAGAGTAAACAGCAGCAAATGTTTTTTTGCGCCGAAATCTGAAGTTTGTGAAAATTAATTTATTTTCAAAAAAGCTATTGCTTCGAAAGCTGTGTGATTTGTGCAAAATTAATAAATAAACAAATTTACTTTCATACGGGTAATTTGTGAAAAAAAGATTTGATTCAGGGGATGGATACGAAAATACCGTGCACTTTTGCAAAGGCTCAGCGGTGAAGTTTTTTAGGTTTCCAAAAATTCCGTTTATAAGGAATCAATGGCTTCAAGCGTGCCAAATAGAGGAAGTTGATCTTCCAAAGAACCTGTTGATGTGCACAATGCATTTCGGTGCTAGCGATATTAGTAGCACAAACAACAAAACGTTATTATCGAAATATGCAGTGCCAAGTTATAATGCGAAAACAAAGTATGGACGCAATGATTAAAATGTGCATAAATCTTAATAAAATATGTATTTTTTTTAGAGTGCAATTAGTGGGTCTCAAAGAATTTGGACATAGAACGTGTGAGGAAAAGCATCAAAATTATTCGTTTGTAAATTGTTTATCTGAGGGAAGCTTATACAAGCCAAACTCAACTTTTATAAATATTTTGGAACATTCGGTCTTCGTAAAGTTTAATACAGAAAAATTATGTATACAACATTATTTGGAAAATTTAGTACAAAATTCTAAATTTAATTGTGATATAAAAATTGTTAAACGTTTTTTCCTAGGCAGAACATTTTTCCGTATACGGCACTTAAATAGAAAGAAAAGAAAAAAAAAGATTACAAAAACAAAAAAATTAAAAAAATTCTGAATTCTGCATTTCTGTTCCACCAAATTTTTCTTGTGTTGTACTCCTTCTCTTCTGTAAGATAGAAGTGAAAAAGAACGAGCAAAATGTAAACAAAAAATTTGTTCGGACATAACGATGACTCCAGCCTTACTTCTTGTTAAATGCTCTGTCTGCTGTATTGCGTAAGGCTTTGTATTAAATAATCGAGCCAAATACTTCCCGCTTTTCACATCCCTTTTAATAATATATGGCTTTCTTTGATAATTTCTGAGCTTTCTTCAACTAAAACTAAAACTAGCAAAATTTTCTTTAAAAATCTCCATTTTTATATTTGTCCAATATGGTAACCTCAAACATAATGTTTACAAAAAATATACTTCAGAAAAATTCAATAGCCGTTAAAAAGTTTGAAGTGAAATTACCTTCTGAATTTTTATACCATGGCTGTGAAAACGTTTTAATTTCACACAGCAAATTGGTAAAATTTTCCAACAATGGTAGCCCAACATAGGATTTCAGGGTTATGTGGTCGTGATTTTTACGGCCTTATTCCGGTGTGGTAACATAATTTACTTTACTGGTGAAATAAAGAATCTGGTACTTTAAACACTCTTTTCGTATTCTGGCAACAGAAAATTAAGTTACCACCTCAATACGTGGTAACATTTTGTTACCATTTTCATCCCGATTCCATTCCGTTCGTATGGAAATTCTTTGACAGCGTTACCATTTGTGCGAGAATACCAATTGAAAAGATGGTAACAATTTTCAGCAACATAAAATACCAGTAAAGTAATTTTCCGGTAACGCTCGGAATAGCAGTGTTAATCGCCATTCCTTCATTCTCGCGCTGTGCAAGTGGTTGTCAATAGCGAGAAATGGTTGTCAAACGGCCGCTTATCGATAACTCGATATACGAGTTTGCATACTATATAGAGCAATTATCGGCACGGCCTGGCTCACTGAGCTGGTGCTGAGAACAAGCTTCTCACACGTATTTAATACGTGAGTTTCATGCGAGCGCAATTTGTCAATAATTAAAACCGAAAAAATTGCTTATGGCGTTTTTGATTCTGGCATAAAATGTTACCCTTTAATATCTCAATTATCAAACTACGTAACCAGTCTTCGTTTTAAATGGCTGGTTTTTTAGATAATGATGCCCTCTGACTTACCTAGGTGTCAATATTCTCTGAAATTAGCACACAAGCTTACAAGATGGCTAAGAAAATCAAGCAGGGCAACATTTTTTCCAGAAACGAAAACGGCATTAGTATCATTCGGTTTGCCATTCTAGCAGGTCGATGGCGGATAAAGCAATGCCTGTATGTTTCCTACATACGTATATATGTTTGTTTGTAGGTATGTAAACACATATGCGTGTTTTCATACGTACGCCCGCACATCATTGGACAAACGTCTTTTGTCAACAACAATCTGACATCAACTGATCGAATGCTAGCGGCTGCCGACAACGCTCGCTCACTAATCAGTGTTGTCATCGCAAAATTTTAAAGTGAAGTGAAGCGGCTGAAAAATCGAAGTAAATCGAAGTGAAGCGCGGCTAAATGGTCAAGAAAATTTGGATCGTAAAAACGGAATAATATATGCATTTTGTTTTTAAGTATCATTTCGAAGAAAAACTATTAAAACTACATATAAACAAATACCAAATTAACTGATCTGTACTTAAATGGATTTTGCTGTAATTACAAAATTATTTGTTTGACTGAAACATGGCTCAAACCTCACGTCTTGAACTCAGAAGTTCTTCCGAATCAATATGAAATCTACAGAAATGACCGCGTAAATAGAATTGGCGGTGGTGTTCTAATTGCAGTGCACACATCGTTGCCATCTGAGGATGTTAGTGTTTCATCCAATGCTTACTTTGAGCTCAAATGCATACGTGTGTTGATTGGTAAAGGATATATGTATCTAACCCTTTGCTATATCCCACCAAATTCCAACACGTCAATTTACAATGAGCTTCTGTTAACACTTAAATCTATAAACTCTAGGATGACACTTTCTGATACTCTGGTAGTACTGGGTGATTTTAACCTCCCGAGCATATATTGGAACGTTAATGACTCGGATATTGTACCTGTTTCTTCTAAAGATAATCACATTTTTTTCCTTGAAGAAATGGCTGAACTCTGCCTCAACCAAATAAACTTGAATTCAAATAAATTTGGCAGGATATTAGACCTAGTATACGTTAATGATATTCCGAACTTCTCCCTAAATCGGTGTGACCCTCTAGTTCTTCCGGAGGATGTTTATCATCCTGCTATTGAGTTCTCTTATGAAGTTATTAACGAAAATGGAACTAAAAATTATTTCAGTTCTAGTGATCAATTTGTTTTTGCAAAGGCGAACTTCAAGAAAATAAATAAAGAGTTGTCGCGTTTTCCCTGGCCAAACTATGTAGATGATATTGACCTTTGTGTTGAACATTTCAATAACACCATCTATAACCTATTTCTAAAGTATGTTCCTAAACGCAGGGTCAATGAAGAACAAACACAGTTATGGTTCAGCAAAGAGCTTAAAAAATTAAAAAATAAAAAGTCACGCTTTTTTAAGCTATACAAAAAATCTGGTCTTCATAGAGATTACGTCAAGTACTCAGTCTTGCGGCATAGATACATGGCATTAAACAAAAAATGTTACAAATCATACTTATGCAAAATGAAGAAAAAACTGGTTCACGATCCCAAATCATTCTATAACTTCGTCAACTCAAAACGTAGAGTTCATAGTTTTCCCTCCGCCATGAATTATAATAACACTGCGTCTTCTGATAGCCAACTTATTGCTAACATGTTCGCAAAATTTTTTAGTTCGAATTATTCTATGGACTCTCCTAAAAGTAGTGATTATCCGTTTAGACTTACCCCATCCAATTTAACTCATGTCTCAGTTATATCTCCGGAAGTAGTCTTAAATTCATTAAAAACCTTAAAAGATTCATTTAGATCTGGACCGGATTTCATTCCGGCTTGCTTTCTTAAAAAGTGTGCTGTAAATATTTACAAGCCCCTAACATCCTTATTTAACTTGTCTCTAAAAAAAGGTGTTTTCCCATTAGTTTGGAAGGAATCTTTTATAATACCCCTACACAAAAATGGCAGTAGGTCTTCTATTGAAAATTATCGAGGCATAGCCAAGCTGTCAGCGGTTCCAAAATTATTTGAAGCAATCATTGTTAATTATCTGAAGTACTCTATTTCCTCATCAATATCGCCATCTCAACATGGGTTTTCTACTGGAAAATCTACCACAACTAATTTATTGCAGTTCACAACTTATGTTTCAAATGGATTTAGAGAAAATGCTCACACAGATGTAATTTACACGGATTTTAGTAAAGCTTTTGACAAAGTATGTCATTCATTGCTCATCCGTAAACTAGGTCTAATAGGTCTTCAACCCAGTTTTATTCGATGGATATCTTCATACCTACATGGTAGAACTCAAAAAGTTATTTTCAAAAATTGTTCTTCCGATGTCATTTTCGTTCCTTCGGGCGTTCCCCAAGGAAGCCACCTTGGGCCAATTCTGTTCCTGCTATTCATTGATGATATTTCGTCTGTAATAAAACATTCTAAGATCTTATTATATGCTGATGATGTAAAACTATTTAAATCATTTTCCTCTATAGAAGATAGATCTTTCTTACAAGCAGATCTTAACAACCTTGTTCATTGGTGTAAAGCAAACTACATGCCGCTAAACTTAAAAAAATGTAAAGTTATGTGCTTTTCTCGTAGAACAGTACAACCAGCTTCTTATAAAATATCACAGCATAATCTAGATCAGGTAACTAATTTTATCGATCTTGGCGTCACAATGGACTCCAAACTCACCTTTAACCTCCATATAAACTCCACTGTCAACAAAGCTAAAGCTGTCTTTGCATTTATAAAGCGATGGTCTAAGGAGTTCAATGATCCTTACGTCACAAAAGCTCTATTTACAAGCTTAGTTAGACCTATCTTGGAATACGCATCTATTATTTGGAATCCCCACTACCAGTGTTTTTCAGATAAAATAGAATCTGTCCAAAAGCAGTTCCTGCTTTTTGCTTTGCGGAACTTTCGTTGGGACTCAGATTACATTCTTCCACCTTACACTTCTCGTTTAAAACTCATTAATTTGCCTTCACTTTCTAGTCGTAGAGAGATGCTTGGTATAGTTTTTATGGTTAAATTAATCACTGGACTTATAAATAGCCCATGCCTTCTAAGTGAGTTATATTTTAACGTTCCATGTAGAGTATCGAGGCATTTCAAGCCACTATTTGTGAAACCTTGCAAAACAAATTTCGAATTAAATGAACCATTCCGCCGCTTATGCCATGACTTTAATAATCACTCCAGCACGTTTGACACTTCAGACTCGCTTTTTATTATAAAAAAAATAGTTCTAGCCTCACTTAATAAATGATATACAATCAGCTGATGAATTTTGTTCTGTAGCTGAATAGTTTTAGATCTCGACACCTAACAAACCCCTTCCTGTACGACTCGGCACAAAAAAAAAAAAAAAAAAACAAAAAAAAAACATATCCGTGCGTCATGCGGATTGGCGCCCCTCGCGTCGGTCGGGCGGGATATGGAGGGTAAACCGTTGGGTATTATTATTATTAAAATAAAATGCTTTAATTTTTTAACAATATGTTAAAAAAATAATAAATTAATAACCATTATAACAACCAAAAAACTGTTTTGGGCTTGAATAACCGTTATGGCAACCAAAAAACTCGTTTGGGCCTGAATAACCGTTATTCAGATTTTTATTCTTTTTTTGGTCAGCTATAAAAATGAAGTCTATTTATTTGTCAATATTTCTGGACGATATTGGTATCAAATGAAAGGTGTTGAGCAGGGCTATTACATAGAGGTGTATTTGTTAAGACTCGTAGGTCGGGTTCCCAGTTATGGGTGAAAAAGTGGATCCGGATGCCCTGGAATGTTTAAGCAAATTGGTATCAAATGAAAAGAAATCCAGAAATATTGACAAATAAATAGACTTGATTTTTATAGCTGACCAAAAAAAGAATAAAAATCTGAATAACGGTTATTCAGGCCCAAATCAGTTTTTGGTTGCCATAACGGTTATTCAAGCCCAAAACACTTTTTTGGTTGCCATAACGGTTATTCAAGCCCAAAACAGTTTTTTGGTTGTTATAATGGTTATTAAGGACCAAAAAAAATTTTTTTCTCATGATAATGGTTAAATATGACTTTTACCCCATTTCTCTCATAACCGTTACGTCCCTGGTTATAAGCTAATTTGTTTAGAATGCATTTTGTCGTATGTTACATTTTTTCACAAGACGGAAAAATTCTTTGATATACGACAAAAAACATATTGAAAATCTGTATAATATAAATTTTTTGCTGAACGTTGTGAAGATTCTGAAGATAATAACAGTATCATCCAATTATGATTCGACTAACGGGACAAGTCAATGCAGATATTATACCATGCAACATCTGCGAACGTTTTCGAATGCATATAAATTTCAATATTCCGTTTTTGTGAACCCAGTCGTGAACAGGTGCGGTGATCAGAGAATTTTTTTTAGCTTAGCAATCAGTAAAGTCAGACTATGAACTTACCTGAAGAATTGATGGCGCTCCTTTGGCGCTGATTTTGAGGTACCAACTATAAAGTAATTGTATCAATTGAATTCAAGAATTCAGAACCCAATAGGAATGCAATTGAAAAGAGGTTTATACAGGGCGATTAATGATCAGCAAAAAACTGTTGGCAATTTTTAGTTCTAGGTAATAAAATACAGTTTGTGTTGTTAATCCTTTATTCAAAAATAATAATACTGCGAAATGATTATTAATTATTATTTAAGAATAGTACATATACATATATTATTTATTGAAATAGTTCATAAAATTTGCCATCGCTCTCTTTGTCAAAGTAACATACCATACTTTTCAGGTCTTTTATTTTACTTTCGTGAAGTTTTTTAGGATTTAAAACTAACTAGATTAAGTTGGGCCTAAACAAGAAAAACCTAGTCGCTTGTGCTCACTTATATTTACAGTTTTCATTACATGCCCATGCCTAATATAAACAAGTAAGGAAGCCTAAGTTCGAGTGGAATCGAACATTAGATACTCAGCTGTATGCTTTCATTGTTTGTTTGCGTTTGTTCGATATAGGGTGTATTTTATATGAAACGAGTGCCGCATAAAGTGAGCTAAAATTTTGAACATGTTTTACCACAAGTAATAAAAGTGTACAAACCAAGTTTCGTCATTATATATAAATTATTTCTCGATTTATAGGCTAAGAAATCTCGTATATTCCTGCTTCTAAAAGGAGGCGGTGCCACGCCCATTTTCCAAAAGTTTTGTGTTTTTCGTCCGCAGTTGGACTCCTGCCATACAATTATATTTGACAGAGATATCGCTTAAAATGTTTTTATTAGGTCACTTTATAATACACAAATATAAAAGTGGGCGTGGCCGTTAACCGATTTTAATAATTTTCCGTCCAAACGATTGCCTAAGTAAGTAAATCACTCATACCAAATTTCATCGATATATCTTCAACGGGTTCTGAGTTATGACATATAAAACTTTCAATGTTTGACCCTTAAAAGTGGGCGTGGCACCGCCCATTTTCCAAAATTTCATCAAATTTCTTCAAAGAAGCCTGAGCTCAATACGTGGGTGAAATTTCATCGCTCCAGCTATATGATACCGAATTTCCGATTTTTTCTATATAGGAAAAGTGGGCGTGGTCATGGTCCGATTTCGCCCATTTTCAATACCAACCGTCCCAGTCTCGATACCAACTTGCATTTCAAATTTCATCAAAATATCTCAATTTTTGCGCGAGTTAGAGTGTTTACAGACGGATGGACGGACGGACATGGCTCAATCGATTTATCTTTTCAGCCTGATCATTTTGATATATATAAGTCTATATCTATCTCGATTATTTCATTCTGTTACAATCCACCGTTATGAGATTAAAACTATAATACTCTGTGTACTATGTAGTACAGCTGGGTATAATAAGTTAAGCTAAAGTTGTATGACGTACAACAAATGTATTTTTAATTAAAAAAATCATGAATTTCAATACAAAATTGTCGTATGTTCGAAATTTGGTGCACATACGACAAAATACATACAGTGGACGATGAAACCGTGTTACATAAGACAAAGTGCATGCCGGATATCTCAGAAATTATAGGGTTTAGGAACGAACTGATAGCACCATTCGAAAGCGCAAGCACAGTTTACTATGAATATGCAATAATCCCAATTTCGAAAAAAGCACATATGACATCCGTATTTTTAGGGGACGATATGTACATACATTATGTATGTATATATATACATATGAATGCAGCATCTTCAATTGTTTATATTGGTTCATGTATATAAATACGAGATATTTTTTATTCCTGGGCCCTCACACTGTAGTTCTATTCGAAAGTAAAATTAGATTCGAAAGCACATTCGTAAACTGTAGAATATTGTTTATTTGGAATATGTAAATTTCTTTCGAATCGAACTACAGAGTGAGGGCATTGGATAACGAGAATGTACTAAGTATTCTTTTTTTTAATTTTATTTAAGTATAACAGGTACCGGTTATAATTCATTCAATGTAAAAAAAATTAAACATACTTAAAATACCACAATTTTTTCTTGCTTCGAACTCCGCTCCGGAGTTGACCTGTGTCAAACCTTTAAAAAAAGCGACAAAACACTAGAGATAAGAGCTTTTAAAAAATCGATTATTCATCTCAATGAGAGATGCCATATCTTATGATTGTATAAACATTTACCTCTTGCATACTTACATATGTAACTTTTATTAGAATTTGCAAGAATAAATTATAAAAGTAAGTTAATTCTGATTGGTCAAAATCGAAGTGATTTGGGGAAAGAGGAATTGTCGAAGTGACGGGCATAAAAGTGAAATCGATCGAAGTGAAAATGACATCACTGTCACTAATACACATGCAACTAATAATTTCTTTGCATGTATTGGAATGCCGATAACTGATTTAAACGAATTGCTTTACTTTTGGTCGTATATACATACATATTAGGGATTCCAATTTTTCCGATTTTTACGATCCCGCGATTTTCGATTTTCTTTTATAATCCCGGGATTTGGACTTTAATTACACAGGCCGACAAAATTTCTAACTCAAATAAAATTCTACTTTTCTAAAGGATTTCGGTGCGCTGATTCTGAATCTGATGTCGGATTTTCGGTAATACGTGTAGGTTTTGAGATATTCATGTCCAAAGAGGCGAAAAATCCGATTTTTTGCTATATTAACTGCCCAATCTGTTAAATTACTTACTCTCATTAAAAGATGATTGCAGCTATTGAGAGAACGACCATTTCTCTTGAAAACAGCGCTTTGCTTTTTCGGGTATCTTATTCAGGTATCTACGTTGTCTTCAAAAGAAATGATCGTGCTTTCAATAGATGTAATTATTTTTTAATGAAAGTGAGGAATTTTAAAAATATTGAGGAGATAATATGGCCACAAACTGCGTTTTTCGCCTCTTTGGACATGAATATCTCAAAAACAACACCGAAATCCTTTTGAAACGTAGAGTTTTATTTCTGTTACAAAAATTTTTCGACAAGTATTATTTTCCCACATTTGGGGTCGAAAAAAGTAAATACATTTTTAGAGAAACGCTACAACTTTAAAATGCATAGAAAAAATAGACGAAATTTATTTTTTTTTTTCATCAATTTTTTCCACTTAACCAAATTAGATTTTTATTGCCATTTTTTATTATTTCATTAGTAACAAAATAAAATAGGAATGTAAAATCATGCGTATTATTTAATAATACCTAAGAGTTACTTTAAAAAGCACAACCAACAACGAAAATTACATACATTTGGTGAACAAAACATTTGCCGTTACAGTTGGTACTTTTAGGATATTAATAAAAAGGCTGCTAATTTCCAATAAAATTTTTTTTTAGAATTTAACGACGCACTTTGTTTAAGCAAATATTTCCAAGTTTGCCGAAAATTTCAGAAAATTAATGCAACTTCTGAATAGATAAATATCGGAGGCACAAATTTTGATATGAATTCCGAGTATGCAGCTGCGTATTTAATTTTAGTACAGTGTTGTAAGACTATCAAGTCTAATTAAAATTTTGTTTCCATTTTCTTCCATTATTTACTATCCATGTGGGAAAATTCCAAAAAACATTTGAGAAATAAATAACCAAAAACAGGAAATATAAATTATCAAATAAAGCTAAAAGCTTTAAAAATACCTAACGTACGTTTCCTTACAATGCGTACTTCAACACAAAAAAATTTAATTATTAAAAAAAAATCAAAAATTTTAATCCGTACTTTGACTAATGGACTTTTTTATTCTAGAAAAATTGTCGCACTTTCTTCCGGCTGTCACATTTTTTTGTTCTCTTCAAGACAGACTCAATACTTTTTTAGGGCTGTTTGTTCTATTGGCAAAATATAAAACTGGCCCGACTACGGGCAACATTTTCTGCTTTTAGCACAAGTAAAGGGTTGCATTATTTTTGTTTCATTCATCACATGAAAAATGCAACATTTTAATAGGGCACAGGACACATGTTGATAATGCTGCAATGTAATAATGCAACATTTTCACTCAGAGGAGGAAATGCGATTAGTATACAGATCTGAGACCAATAAAAATTATATAAAATATAACTTTTCTTTGCTTTAATACCGGAATATTCTCTCTTTATCTTATCCCGAAAATCCCGGGATAAAATTCTAGCTATCCCGGGATTTTCAGGGTGTCAAAAGGGGCGGGATCCCGGGATTGGAATCCCTAATACATATGTATGTGGCTTCGTGTTATTTCTTTGCTTATGTACATATGTACGTAGGTATGTATTGTTCTCGTTGTTTTGTCTTCTGCTTTATAGCCCAGTTAGTCGAGAACGTAAACCCGTGTACCGTGTCAGCTGATCCAACCTATTTAATGGGATTTGTATGTAACCGATTATTCAACGACGTAGGACGCAGAAGCCCGTACCGCAGAAATCAAAATCATTTTGATTTTTTACGTAAAAACGTGTCAGCTGATCGCTCGCATGGTTGCAAGGTAGAAGGGTTGCCAGTTGAACATTTTTATTTATTAAATATTTAAACAGCAATTTTCACAGCATTATACAACTAACTTAACAAGATTGTAAAATGTTATCGAATATACATATATTACCATTTATTATTATTTTAATTTTTGAAAAGAAAGGAAATAAAATGTTTATAAATTTTTTTTAAATCCCCAGCAAAATGTAAATATATATATATATAATTAATAACAAGATAATAAAATAAATAAATTAATAACAAGATAATAGCTTTGTTCAACAACTTTACTTGCAAGTAAATAAAATAAATAAAAAGATAATAGCTTTGTTCAACAACTTTACTTGCAAGTACTTGCAAAAAGAGCGTCAATGTCAAATGAAGAGTAAAAACGAGAAAAAGAGAAAATTATCAACCAAAGTAATTGAACACAAAATCGTAAACATTCGCAAGAAAACAGCTAATACGCTGTTTTGATAATTTGATTTTTAGGTTAGGTTGTAATTGAAATTTTTGAAATTGGAAATGAATGGAAATAACTGAATTAGGAAAACAAAATTCTACTTTGGCTATTCCACAACATCATCAAGATTCGTTTTTGCGCTAACTTATTTAGTAAACAATTAGAAATTTGCGTTTAAAATGTTTGTATATTTCCAATTGAAATTTTTGTGATCATATATTTTTGACACTTTGTAACGCGAGCTTTAGTGGCAAGAACACGTTTAGCAACAAGTCACATCAAAATGTTGCCCAACCGTGTATCCGTACATGTTGCATGGCCTGAATGACAGACTGGCGAGTTGGCTGTTCGATCGAACGGAAATGTTGCTAGCAATTGAGATGCAGGTTGCAGACCATTTCATATCGAACATACGTTCTAGCGCACAAAAGAAAAGGATAGGGTATATGCAAAGGAAAGCGTAGATGTATTTGTGAAAGCCGACATAAATTCGTGAAAGTCCGCGATCTTGTGTAATTGAATGTACATGTATGTGTGAAAGTCGAAAGAAATTCGTGAAAGTCCGTGATCGTGTAACTAGAAAAATTAAATATTTCCTTTTTTGGTAAGGAAAAAGTGTAATAAAGCCAGTTAGCTGTCCGTTTGTTAGGAAGATATAAAAAGGCGTAGGACTCAACAACGGGTCATAATCAGAAAATTTAAGTGCAGTGCGGGTTACTAAATCGGGTGTTAGTAAAAGAAAAAAAAAAAAAAAAAAAAATCAAAAAAATAAAAAGTTCTCAAATTATAATAAAAAAAGTGGTCGGTGAAGTGTATGTATTGCTACAACAGCTACAACAGGAACACAAAAGCAGACCACACATAGCAATTAAAGCAGGAATTGTAGGTCATCCGCAGAGGACCTCTCCGGGAGGTTGGGAGCAACGAATCCAAGCACTTGGACACCAGTGCCTGCTCTAAACACTGGCCACTAAAACGTCCAGTTAAGCCGCACGCACTAACATACACACAAACGATCTGTTTTAACAGCCCCAATTGGCACGGATACAACAACAACTATCAAAGGAGGTACTTAAACACATACACCAACAAAGGTACTAGCACCGACGCAACAACTACGAGGGAAATCTACCAAAAACAGACTCATCTGAGCCAGCTGATGGTCGAGAAGGTCAACAGCCGATCCATATAAAATATACCCACGAGCACACATAAATAAATACTGGGAACAGAGAAGAGCAAACATACATAAATTATAAAGTCATATACATGGTTGGCTAAGAGAAGGGCAGAACAACGTCCAAAGCTTGCTCACCGTGAGAACATGCGTCGACGGCACCTACACCAGCATCTGGAGGAACATCGTTAAGCTTAAGTTCACATTAACTAATTTTTATCTTTCTTTGTTTAATACCTATATTTAATAATTTGTTTTGAGTCGTTATATACTTACTTTGCCATTGGTAGCTTCCCATTTAATTGAATTAGTTAGTAATAGTTTTAGTCTAAAAACAAAAATAATTTTTGGTGGAGATGTCAAACATTTTTTTTTTTTGAAGTTTTCTGAGTTAAGACCTTCTTGCGAACCTCTAGTTCTTCTAGATTTTTTTATATACACTAAGTCGTTTATAGAGAATTTTTTTTGATATTTTCCTTTGCCTTACATTTTCGTGAATTTTTTTTTTGGATTTAATTTTAGTTTATTCGTAAGCTTTTTAGTATATAGAATTTTTTTCCTTTTTTTTTTGTTGTTGGGCTAATCGCTACACGATTACCAGAAGGGCAAGACATTTGGTGAAGCAACTAAATTTATTTTCCTTTTGACAATTTTTGATTGAAATTATTAGTAAGATTCTTCTCGTTTCTTTTTTTTACACACATTTATTTATATTCATTCGATTCTTTTGCTTCTATATATTCCCCCACCGGCTTTTCAATATCTTTACGATGAGTATATTTATCTACGTCCCTTTATATGTAGCTTTCGCCTTAATAAATTTTATTTATTTCTTTTTGGTAAGCCGCACTAATATTCTATATATTTTTGTTTGTAACGAAATGGTCTAAATAATCTCATATGCCCACTAAATTTATCACCCGAATTTTAATTTTGTTTTAGCATTGTATTATTCTTTAATATTTAATTCCTTAGTTTCACGTTTAGTTAGCTAAAAAAATACATTTTTTTTTGCACCCACTCGCTGCCCTCAATCACGACTGAGTGATTGTGGTGACGATTGGAAAAATCACCAGGCAATAGGTAGTTGCGCGTATGTACATATGTGTATTTGCTAATAATCTCTGCTCACAGGTTGGCGACGCGGCCGGTACCGACAGCGCTGGATCTACTAAAAGGTGAGTTATAGCCTTGTTGTTATTGTGATAGAGAGATTACATACATATGTATTGTACGTGAGTACCTATATATATAAATATATGGATATCTAACAGCTGACCTATATATTAAACGGCTATTTAACTTTGGGAGCAATTCCACGCTTGAAAACGTGAAAATAAGTTTTCTTTGCTCGTAGTTATTACTGCAATTTTTTGTATTCAAATTGTTTTTTTTTTTTTTTATCTACTTCTTGTTGTTGTCTTGCCTCACCAAGGCCCAATTAAAATTCAGGATAAGTATCTCTCAGTTTAGCCTTAATAAATACGTTTAGTATTAAGTATAAAGAATTTGTACATAATAAAAATGGTATATGAAATGTTGCATTTGAAATTAAGTTGAGGAGTATATTTTATAATTATGGAGGGCTAATGATTCTATTCTTTGGTGTGGGTGTTGGTTTAGGCGATGGAGGATACAAGGGAGTAATGACGGGGTAACGGACGGACGGTGACTTCTTCCAACAGTTGACTGACGAACCATGTTCAGACTTGGGGGCGCTGTAAAGGAATTCGGAGTCAACACAGCGCCCATGGTTTCGTGTTTTAAACGATGAAGAGGGCGGGCAGACTCCACCTGACTGGACAGATTTTCTCCTTCCTACTTTCTCCTGTGGTTTCCTTCTGGTTCTCGGGTATTTCCAATCACCTATCTATTTGGCATGATAAAAATTTTTGTTTATGTAACTGATGGCAAGTGCTGCTGATCCACCCCACCGACGAGCTAGGCCAGGGCCAGCTAGCATGCCAACAAGTCGCTTTGCTTAAGATCAAATCTTATGGTTACATAACAATGGCGCCCAACGTCATGCAAAACTCTACGTTGAAAACTCGAAAATTTTTTTGGTTTCACATCCTCGTCCTAGTCTAAACTTTTTTTTTACCCATATTTCTTTTCTCTCAAATTTTCTTAAATTCTTTAATCTTTGACATGACTATCCGGACTGACATCATGGTGGCAACATCACAATTGACGGGTCAACTGTGGTAAGTGTGGCATCATGATGAATGTAGGGGGGGTACTCACTCACTCACAGAGTTCCTTCTTCAGGCTTCCGAGCTTGAGGAAGTGGTATCTGCGAGTTGAGGTGGTACATGGGGGTTGATAGTTTGTTACATTCGTTTTTGTTGCAGTAATAAAGGTTTCAGCTACCCAGTAGGAATTCTAGCAATAACTGCTGGTGAGGCTAAAATTGTATTGCAAAGGGGGTGAGGGGTAAAATCAGTTGTTAATAACAAAGGGGGGATTAAATGTTGCATCCATGTGTATGGCTTGTCCCAAATACATAGTTGTGCACACTTAATATATATTGGATTGTTAGATGAGACAATGGACGAATGACTAATGAACGACTTACTCTCATGGTAACCTAGCCAAGACAACACCAACAACACACCAAAGCAACAACATTGAGTTAACAATCCAAAAGAACATTTTTTTTTGATTTTGTTTACTTGAACTTTTTATTATAATTCAAGATTTAAACATATTTCTATAGTATTCATTAAAACTACAAAATTCTCTAATTGAGATTGAAGTTAACCTTACTAGGTTGTTTTTATTTTCTTTGATATTAATAGTTTCTAGGTGGAGAATTACTGAATTGAAATTGAAATTGAATTTGAATTTTTGAATTTTTCAAAAAAAAAAAAAAAAAATCTTGTAAGCCCTAATTAATCTTGCTATAAATTTTTTTTCATTGAATTTTGATTAATTTTTATCTTTAATTTTTTTATCATTTACTAATTTTATTCTTGTTGTAACCTTTTTGGTTTTTACATAATTACATTGAAATTTTTTTTTTGCCTAAAAGTTTATTGTTTTTACTTTACAACTATCCCTTTTTAAATTTATATTTTCCATCCTTGAGTTATTATTTAATCTTTACCGAATTGAACAATTTCGAGTGAATTTTTGTGAATTACGTAATTTTTTTTTTACATTTAATAATAAGTAGTACCGCTGATATTGAATTTTGAACAGTTCATTACCACTTTGTAATAAATATAGGAGTAATTTTCATGCTTATTTCCTTTTTGTGTAGATATAAAATTTTATTGAATTTTTTTACGAATTGTCTTGAATATATATATTGTACTTTATAAATATTTTTTTTTATCGTTATCATTGAATTTTGATTCCGGGGTAATTTACAGTTAGTCTAATTTTGAATTTTTTTAATTTTTTTCGGATACTTCTTTTTCCTAGTTGGATTTAATTTTGAATTAAATTTCTCATTTCGTATTTAAAGTTATTTTTGTGGATTCTTATTTAATCATTGGATTTAATTTAATTTTTGGTTTTTTGTATATTTTTTTGTATTCATAATTTTCTGCAATTCCTTTACATTTGATAGCTGGTTTTAAACTGATAGTTTTTGGTTTCTTTACGTTGCGGTCAAATTCTTGGTTGAGAATTTTTGTTATTTTTATCATTTTTTGGTTGAAAATTCGTTTTGGGTGTTTTTGTAGCTGGTTCCGCTTACACGTGCGTGCGTGTGTTGTTGGCCCTGCTTCGATTGGCATTATTGGTATTTGCGTGAATGTCTGCACCACTCAATAGGGGAGAAGGAGTTTTCGGTGGGTTGGGGCTGTTTGGCGAAGGCAGGCGGGTCACACGCAGTGTTGCAAGGGCACTTGAAGGCCAGATATATCCACTCACTGCCATTTCATTAGATCTTTCCCGCCAGAGTTTTCCTATAGTCGAAAACGAAGCAGCGTGCGAAGCTAGTGTGTCCAATTCCGAAGAATTGTTAGGCCACGTATCACAGGATACACTTTCGGTCTACAAAAAGATAGACGACATTTTTCAAATGGAGGATAACGAGCAACAAGGTGCTGGGGGGAACGGTGACCTTGCGGCGGGTGAGCCACGGCCTGGTGTATCGGTTCCTACTTCTGGTCGTGCCATCGATGAGGCTACTAAGGAGCAAATAACTCGCATGTTGGCAATGATGGCTCAACAAGGCGACTTAATGGCCCAGTGCACGAATGAAGTAAGGAATATGAAAACATATGTGGCGAATCTAAGCGGTCGAGTAGCTGAGATTGAAACATCAGCAGCTCAGTCACTTGGCCACCGTTCCACCCATGCATCGACACCTGATAATAGGGGTAGGGATGAAAATAGGAATGGCAGGAATGAGAATAGGAATACCCACGAGCCACCGGTATGGAAAAAGTTAGATTTAGAGAAATGGCATATCAAATTCGATGGCACAGACAAAGGAATGACGGTGGAAAGCTTTATATTTAGAATTGAAAGAATGCGTGAACAACACCAAATTACCCATCACCAGTTACTGTCTGACTTCCACTGCCTCGTAACGGGTACAGCGCTGAAGTGGTACTGGCAAGTACTAGAAGACCATGCCGACGATCCAAACTTCGGTTATATGGAGTTGAAGACGGAGTTGCTAACACACTTCAAAAGCGCTGAAACCGATTACGAGGTAATCAGACAAATCATGGAAAGGAAACAGTTGCCACAGGAAGGATTTGATGAATTTTATGGGGAAATACATAATTTGACTTTTAGGCTCCGCAAGAAAATCCCGGAAAAAGAGCTCGTAGGTATTATAAAGGGTAACTTGAAACCACATTTAGCCAGTTTGACATTTGCTTCAAAAATGGATACACTAGCCGAGCTAAAGGCTGAGTGTAAACGGGCGGAAAAGGTAATCAAGGAGAACAAAGCTAGAGCTAAGGGGGTAAGTGAACTGGCGTATACGGAATATCCTTTCCAGAGTGAGACGTGTTTCCCTCAGCCTGTGGATGCAATAAAACCCACAATGAAAGGTTCATTTAGAAACAACAACAATGGTCCTCAACAACCTGATATACGGATGAGCAACCCAACGCCACACAATGTGCCCACTACCTCTAACAACACCAGTCCCAGACCAACCATAGAGGCTATTTGTCCCTCACCATTTCACCTGATGTTGTGCTTTACGTGTGGGATGCCGGTTGACCACTTCCGAAAAAACCCGTCGGAAGCAAATAAAGATGGTCACTGTAAGTCTCATTTCCATGAAATGGCTTGCTTCTCTTGTGGGAAGGACAACTCCTTTTGTGTGTTCAAGCCACAGAAGGGAAACTTAAAACTGGCGGAGATGTCCGGGATCCTCAGCCAGGAGAAAAACCCGGACAACAAAATATAAAAATTTTGAAGAGAGAGGTAGAAAAACAAGAGTTAAAAGTAGAGACACAAAAGGAGTTTAGGAGTTTACATGATAGGAAACTTAGATATGAGGAAGCCAAGAGAAGAATATTTTGTGAGGCTATAGTAGAAAAGAATGAAAAATTTCAAAAAGATACAAAAGATGAGAGAAAAGACAAAAATGTACAAACGGATTTGCAATAAAATAGTTTCAACAATTGTTGCCGTCAAAGGCGACAACAGGTGCTTTGCACAAACAAAGATAGGCGGGAAAGAAGTTTTAGCATTATTGGATTCTGGCGCAGGAGCTAGCTGTATAGGAAAAAATGCAGTTGCATTTCTAGAAGGAAAAGAAGGCAGCATCCTGCCTATAACCAACCAAAACATTAAAACAGCAAACGGAGGAGAAACCCCAGTGATAGGAGTAATAAATCTACCAGTGTTGTGGGATGATATGAGTTGGGAGTTGGAATTTTTGATAGTGCCAGGATTACAACAGGAAGTGTACTTGGGCATTGATTTTTGGAGAGCTTTCGACCTAAATGTAGTAAGTAGGGGAGCGTTAACGCGTCCAGCCCAAGCATCTGTTGCAGAGCTCGCACCCACTAAAGATGATTTGTCCTTCGATGCTGTGCAACACATATTGACTTCGGAACAGAGTGTGGCGTTAGAAAAGGTAAAGGCACAGTTTCCATCTTTCGCTGTCTTAGGACTAGGGCGAACAGATTTAGAAGAACACATCATAGAGGTAGTTGACGAGAATCTCCCGGTCAAACAGAGACACTACCCCATTTCACCCGCAATACAAAAACTCATATATGTGGAGTTAGACCGGATGTTAAGTATGGGGGTTATCGAAGAATCCAACAGTAGCTGGAATTCACCTGTCTCTTTGGTGATAAAAGGAACTAAAAATCGACTCTGCCTTGATGCGCGCAAAGTAAACGATCGCACAATTAAAGACGCGTATCCTTTGCCCCATATTGACGGGATCCTTAGTAGATTACAAAATACAAAATATATTTCAGCAATTGATTTAAAAGATGCTTTCTGGCAGATTCCATTAGAAATGAAATCCAGAGAAAAGACAGCGTTTACTGTGCCAGGGAGACCCCTTTACCAATTTACGGTGATGCCTTTTGGACTGTGCAATGCGGCACAAAGAATGTGTCGATTGATGGACAAGGCTATACCCGCTGCGTTACGTGAATGTGTATTCGTGTATTTAGATGATTTGTTAGTGTGTTCGGAAGATTTTTCGTCTCATTTATGTTTGTTAGAAAAGGTCGCTCGGTGTTTGCGTGACGCGAAGCTGACCATAAACGTTGAAAAGAGCAAATTTTGCTACAAGGAGGTGCGCTATTTAGGGTATGTAGTGGGAGATGGTTGTATTCGTACTGATGCCAACAAGGTGGCAGCTGTGAGGGACTTCCCTGTACCGAAAACCCCGAAACAGTTGCGGCGGTTCCTGGGCATGTCAGGCTGGTACCGACGATTCATCCAAGACTACGCAACTATTGCAGCTCCGCTGCATGACTGCCTCACTAAAGATAAAATTAAGAAATTTACGATGACTGAAGACGCTAAAGTATCGTTTGAGAAATTGAAGCAAAGCCTTATATCGGCGCCAGTCCTTATACATCCTGACTTTAAAAGACATTTTTATATTCAATGCGACGCATCGACAGACGGAGTGGGCGGGGTACTTTTTCAACTAGACGACGACAATAACGAGAGACCCATAGCCTACATGTCTGCGAAACTCAACAAAGCGCAGCGGAATTACAGTATTACAGAACTAGAATGTTATGCCGCTGTATTAAGTGTCAAACGATTCAGACCATACGTAGAAGGACTGCCATTTACCATTATTACTGACCACGCCAGCTTGAAATGGCTTATGAATCAAAAAGACTTGTCAGGAAGACTCGCGCGATGGAGCCTTAAATTGCAAAGTTTTGATTTTAACATTGAACATCGAAAAGGGTCACAAAATGTGGTACCGGATACACTATCACGGATGGATATGGAGGAATTGAAGCCCAGTGAAAGGACTGTGGATATATGTTTAGAATCGCCATGGTTTAAATCGGAGGAATATGAGGAACTGAAGAAGACAGTGACGGAAAACTCGGACAAACTTACAGATGTTTGCGTATCTGACGGTTATGTTTATAAACGGACGCAATTTGACCGGGGGGACGAGTTTCAAGCGGACCAAGCCTGGAAGCTTTGGGTTCCGTCGGAGTTGAGACAGGGGTTAGTAGAGTCCTACCACGGCTCACCTTCATCAGGTCATGGTGGAATTCATAAAACTTTGGCAAAAATACGTGAGAAGTATTACTGGCCAGGTATGGTTTCTGATGTAAGCGCACATATAAAAAGTTGTGAAGTATGCACTTCAAATAAAGCACAAAATGTATTTAAAAAACCATTAATGGGGAAGCAACACATAACTGAACGACCTTTTCAACGCCTGTTTATAGATTTTATGGGTCCGTATCCTCGTACTTGTGATGGTAATGTTTATGTGTTCGTTTGTCTAGATCATTTTTCAAAATTCGTTTTTCTTAGACCTATGCGAAAAGCTACTTCAGCTGACGTCGTTAAATATTTAGAGAGAGAAGTTTTTCACACATTCGGAGTTCCCGAATATATACATTCCGATAATGGAAAGCAATTTGTGTCTGAAACGTTCAAGAACTTTTTAGAGAAATATGGCACAAAACATATAAAGACCGCTTTCTACTCGCCACAAGCAAATGCCGCTGAGAGGGTTAACCGATCAGTGCTGCAAATAATACGGCCGTTCATAAAAGATAATCAGAAAAACTGGGATCGGTATGTTAGCGTTGCAGCTTTTGCACTTCGGAGCGCGGTTCACTCAGCAATAGATATGTCGCCATATTACGCCACTTTCGGTATGCCTATGGTACAGCATGCTGCAGCATATGAGATATACCGAAAGTTGGGCTCAGTAAAAGATGTAGATTGTGAGGTAGCAAGTTCAAGCGATAGGTTACAACTCATCCGTGATAAAATTAAGGAGCTGAAGTTAGCACATGAGCGTAGCAAGAAAGTGTATGACACTAGAAGTAGGGATATAAAGTTTCAAATTGGACAAGTGGTATACCGCCGAAATTTTGTGCAAAGTTCAAAAATTGATAATTTTAATGCCAAATTAGCGCCTAAACAAGTAAAATGCATAATATTGAAGGCAATAGGCAACTCTATGTATGAGCTAGGAGATACTAATGGAAAGAAAATTGGGGTATACCACGCTAAAGATATTTTTGCGAAATAGGTACTGTTCCATGTTTCTTGTGTTTGTTGTGATAGTATTGGTTTTGTGTTTGATTTTGTTGGATAAAGCCTTAATTTTATAAATATTTATTTATTGACTGACGATATTTTATAAATTGAGCAATTAGTTATACCTATTTATATATATATATATATATTTTTTTTTTTTTGACTGGTTTTGTTTCATTTCTATATAAGGATTCTTTTTACCTGACCTAGGATAATTTTTTTTGACGACGTTAATGTTATATATATGATCTTTGTTTACCTGACGAATTATTTAATTATTTATTTATTTATTTATCTAGTTATTTATATTTAATTACCTAGTCATTTTTTTTATTTACACATTTTTTTACTGTGATATTTTATTATGATTCTTCTATCTGTGATATTTTTTTTACTTACTTTTTACATCAGTCCTTCTGTGATAATTTTTTATGAGCTATTTACGAATATAGACGTACATATATCTATGTAGCATATTTTTTAGTTTATTCCCCCAGGGATTATAGGTTAGGATAAGAAAAATTATTAGTAAATGTTTATCTGTGATATAATTAGTAGGAATATATGTTAAATGTTATATGTAAATAGTGACTGTGTCCCGGCATTTGATCGTGGGTCGAGGCCACACGTTGAGCGGAAATAGTTAATAGAAAAGCTGCGTTTAAAATTTTTTACGCACACACTCCATAGTGCAGGCACCATCGGTGGTTGCGAGCCTGTAACGCGAGCTTTAGTGGCAAGAACACGTTTAGCAACAAGTCACATCAAAATGTTGCCCAACCGTGTATCCGTACATGTTGCATGGCCTGAATGACAGACTGGCGAGTTGGCTGTTCGATCGAACGGAAATGTTGCTAGCAATTGAGATGCAGGTTGCAGACCATTTCATATCGAACATACGTTCTAGCGCACAAAAGAAAAGGATAGGGTATATGCAAAGGAAAGCGTAGATGTATTTGTGAAAGCCGACATAAATTCGTGAAAGTCCGCGATCTTGTGTAATTGAATGTACATGTATGTGTGAAAGTCGAAAGAAATTCGTGAAAGTCCGTGATCGTGTAACTAGAAAAATTAAATATTTCCTTTTTTGGTAAGGAAAAAGTGTAATAAAGCCAGTTAGCTGTCCGTTTGTTAGGAAGATATAAAAAGGCGTAGGACTCAACAACGGGTCATAATCAGAAAATTTAAGTGCAGTGCGGGTTACTAAATCGGGTGTTAGTAAAAGAAAAAAAAAAAAAAAAAAAATCAAAAAAAAAAAAGTTCTCAAATTATAATAAAAAAAGTGGTCGGTGAAGTGTATGTATTGCTACAACAGCTACAACAGGAACACAAAAGCAGACCACACATAGCAATTAAAGCAGGAATTGTAGGTCATCCGCAGAGGACCTCTCCGGGAGGTTGGGAGCAACGAATCCAAGCACTTGGACACCAGTGCCTGCTCTAAACACTGGCCACTAAAACGTCCAGTTAAGCCGCACGCACTAACATACACACAAACGATCTGTTTTAACAGCCCCAATTGGCACGGATACAACAACAACTATCAAAGGAGGTACTTAAACACATACACCAACAAAGGTACTAGCACCGACGCAACAACTACGAGGGAAATCTACCAAAAACAGACTCATCTGAGCCAGCTGATGGTCGAGAAGGTCAACAGCCGATCCATATAAAATATACCCACGAGCACACATAAATAAATACTGGGAACAGAGAAGAGCAAACATACATAAATTATAAAGTCATATACATGGTTGGCTAAGAGAAGGGCAGAACAACGTCCAAAGCTTGCTCACCGTGAAAACATGCGTCGACGGCACCTACACCAGCATCTGGAGGAACATCGTTAAGCTTAAGTTCACATTAACTAATTTTTATCTTTCTTTGTTTAATACCTATATTTAATAATTTGTTTTGAGTCGTTATATACTTACTTTGCCATTGGTAGCTTCCCATTTAATTGAATTAGTTAGTAATAGTTTTAGTCTAAAAACAAAAATAATTTTTGGTGGAGATGTCAAACATTTTTTTTTTTTTGAAGTTTTCTGAGTTAAGACCTTCTTGCGAACCTCTAGTTCTTCTAGATTTTTTTATATACACTAAGTCGTTTATAGAGAATTTTTTTTGATATTTTCCTTTGCCTTACATTTTCGTGAATTTTTTTTTGGATTGAATTTTAGTTTATTCGTAAGCTTTTTAGTATATAGAATTTTTTTCCTTTTTTTTTTGTTGTTGGGCTAATCGCTACACGATTACCAGAAGGGCAAGACATTTGGTGAAGCAACTAAATTTATTTTCCTTTTGACAATTTTTGATTGAAATTATTAGTAAGATTCTTCTCGTTTCTTTTTTTTACACACATTTATTTATATTCATTCGATTCTTTTGCTTCTATATATTCCCCCACCGGCTTTTCAATATCTTTACGATGAGTATATTTATCTACGTCCCTTTATATGTAGCTTTCGCCTTAATAAATTTTATTTATTTCTTTTTGGTAAGCCGCACTAATATTCTATATATTTTTGTTTGTAACGAAATGATCTAAATAATCTCATATGCCCACTAAATTTATCACCCGAATTTTAATTTTGTTTTAGCATTGTATTATTCTTTAATATTTAATTCCTTAGTTTCACGTTTAGTTAGCTAAAAAAATACATTTTTTTTGCACCCACTCGCTGCCCTCAATCACGACTGAGTGATTGTGGTGACGATTGGAAAAATCACCAGGCAATAGGTAGTTGCGCGTATGTACATATGTGTATTTGCTAATAATCTCTGCTCACAGGTTGGCGACGCGGCCGGTACCGACAGCGCTGGATCTACTAAAAGGTGAGTTATAGCCTTGTTGTTATTGTGATAGAGAGATTACATACATATGTATTGTACGTGAGTACCTATATATATAAATATATGGATATCTAACAGCTGACCTATATATTAAACGGCTATTTAACTTTGGGAGCAATTCCACGCTTGAAAACGTGAAAATAAGTTTTCTTTGCTCGTAGTTATTACTGCAATTTTTTGTATTCAAATTGTTTTTTTTTTTTATCTACTTCTTGTTGTTGTCTTGCCTCACCAAGGCCCAATTAAAATTCAGGATAAGTATCTCTCAGTTTAGCCTTAATAAATACGTTTAGTATTAAGTATAAAGAATTTGTACATAATAAAAATGGTATATGAAATGTTGCATTTGAAATTAAGTTGAGGAGTATATTTTATAATTATGGAGGGCTAATGATTCTATTCTTTGGTGTGGGTGTTGGCTTAGGCGATGGAGGATACAAGGGAGTAATGACGGGGTAACGGACGGACGGTGACTTCTTCCAACAGTTGACTGACGAACCATGTTCAGACTTGGGGGCGCTGTAAAGGAATTCGGAGTCAACACAGCGCCCATGGTTTCGTGTTTTAAACGATGAAGAGGGCGGGCAGACTCCACCTGACTGGACAGATTTTCTCCTTCCTACTTTCTCCTGTGGTTTCCTTCTGGTTCTCGGGTATTTCCAATCACCTATCTATTTGGCATGATAAAAATTTTTGTTTATGTAACTGATGGCAAGTGCTGCTGATCCACCCCACCGACGAGCTAGGCCAGGGCCAGCTAGCATGCCAACAAGTCGCTTTGCTTAAGATCAAATCTTATGGTTACATAACAACTTCTATTTTTTTAAAGCTGCTAGTAGTTGCAAGTGAAAATTATACTTGCAGCATTTATCAACTCTCTCGAGGTCTTACTCTCTCAATTTGGCTATCTTGCAAATTTTTTGGGTTATTGAACATTGTTCACATGACCTTTGGCCGTCGCCCGCCCCTCTCATCGCATTGCCGCAGCATCAGCGCCACATCATCATTCACACCTCAATATCACATCCACATCAACAGATCACATCATTACACTCAACATTGTAACATTATCACACCACACTTTACAATATCCATTTACACCACACACCTAACATATACACCTATTGTAACACACCACACACAAAACAAAACGTCAACATTGTAAACTAAACACAAGACACAATCGTTTCAACTCCGCCGAGTAAAGACTGTTACACAAATAAACGCAAACCTAAATTTAATCAAAAGCTTTTTCCCGCCTTTTTAATTATACATATAATCATCCGGAATACCTACGTACGTAAAAGTAAGTACTTCTGCCCATAGTTTATATCTATAAGTTGCGACACTCTTTGACATGTTGTGCCTGTCACCCTGCAGTGCTGTGCAAAAGTTACAGAAAAAAAATTCAAATAAATTTTGAAATCTTTAAATCTTTAAAATTATTGGGCGAATTGAATTTGTAATGCTATATTTGTAGCGATAATAACAAAAAATTAACATATTTTTGAGTTTTAATTGATTTTATTCGGAATTTTGGCTATTTTCTTGTGAAGATTTTGCTACGTTTGAATACAACACTGTGGTCGATTCTTCTTCACATTTGGTTTATTTAGTTTCCCATTCTCCCATTGACACATAATGTGCCTGTCACTTTTTGCAACAACAATTCCCATGGTTTAAGTTTGTTTTGATGGGGATACAGTGAGTCACAGAGAAAGTGAGCCATTATTTATTCAGACATTTTTATTATTAAATATCTTTGTTAACAATTACTTGACTTTCCTAATTTTTTTGCGACGGAAAAGTTTCAACAACATGCCAGAAATGATGAAAAACAAAAGCATACACGTATATACGCGTCACAATCAAAGCAAGCTTTCTGGCAACTCCAATTTAAATACTTAAACTTTCTCTCTAGAACTCCGATTTCTCTCTTATATATTTTTACAGTTCACATTTTACATTATGTGTTAATTATATAAAAAAAAACAGATCAGGAAATTTTTTTCCATTTTTAAAAGGTGTACTTATCATAAAATACACGCTAGAGCGCGTAAAAATCGTGTTTTGTTAGTTGAATAAAACACATTGGTTGCTAATAAAATTTGTATTATATTTAATTCAAGTGCGCCAATAGATGCATTAGTTGTATTTTTGATGTCAATGTACAAAGATGGGCCGACAAACAAGTTTAGATATTAGGGATAGAGTAATTGAACTATTGAAACAAGGCAAAAAAGTATTAAAACCGTTTTAGGG
Source organism: Urophora cardui (assembly GCA_960531455.1). Lineage (NCBI taxonomy): Eukaryota > Metazoa > Arthropoda > Insecta > Diptera > Tephritidae > Urophora > Urophora cardui. The sequence goes on along the minus strand of OY482671.1, from coordinate 62,843,092 downwards.
CATATTCCTCTTAGTGGCTAACCTTCACTGTGAGCCCGTTTCATGAACTTTTCCGGTTTTAACTATTATTTTTATAACTAAAAAATAATGTTCATCAAATATTTTTTGAAATTCTAAATTGTGGTTTATTCTAAAATATACCTAAGTACATAAATTTGTTTTTCAATCTGTTTGTGTATAATTTTTTATTTGCATAAAACTTCGGACAACATAACGTGGGTCATTTTCACTGCGACTTACTGTATGTATCAAAAATATAGATACACATTTATTTTTTCAAAACAAAAATGAAATATCTATGACGCAAATCGTTGCTACCCAATAAGCATTTTTGAATGCATTTGAATTTCATTGAGATCAAATCCATTTTCCAATTTCCAACAATAATTTTTAACTTGAATTCAGAAACAGCCCATTTTTCGATATGAAAATGTTTCTGTTTCTCCACTTGAAAAAAATATTGGAATTTGACTTGAACTTTATCGATATTCTCCAACCAAAATCAAACGTCAGAATAAAGCTTTTGAGCAACAAACTCTCATCCGATTGAAATAAAAGAACACAAATGTAACAATTATGATTGTCTGCTTGACTTATTTGCTCACTTTTTTGTTATGCATTTAACAATAATAACAATATTTTATACACAAAAATTAGTTGAGTTATACATTCCTCTTTAAATTTTATTCTTCACTCACTTTTTCGTTTACTTATTGCTAATATGATTGAATTTAATTAATACTAATTGTGCACTCAGTTCAGTTTGGAAAAGTATTGTACCTTAAGTGTAAAAACATGTTGGATATAAACTTGATAATTGAGACTTTTTCCCCACATTGGATTCGTGCTAATTGGGAAATATCCAAATGTAGGAGAATGTAGAGTTTCCAAAGCAACCAAAGCGTTCGAAGGCATCCAGGCATTAATCAAAAAGTATGAATTGGTACAGCGTTTTATCAGCGAACACAATCTGAGAGTGTTAGAGAGTGTAATTCTCAAACTTATCTCTAATCCAAAGCGAAGGTAGAAAACCACACTAGAAATCAATTGGAGACTGATTAGAAAAAGAAATATTTGCAAATTCTCATTAGAATTTCATTAGAAAACTACATTGGATTTCAATTCGGAAATTATAATTTTCTCCATTTGAGAGTTATGTCCGATTTTTTTTGAGATCGATATGATTCTCGACAGCTCCTCGAGTCGTCCTCTAACGTTAGAGATTTGAGAAAAGGGCTAGTTCTCGAGTCATTCTCAAACCGATATCTAACCTAAATGTTTGTTGGGTTTTCACCATCAAAATGGCCGTTTGAATTTAAATTTTTTTATTTCCTTTTGAACATTTTCGTATAAGCAGGGTTGCTCTTTCTCGTACTGTTCTGTTAATAAATTTTTCCAGAAATATAGAAAAGGGAATATACGGATACCATTGCCTTTACTACGTCATTCGCGTATATGCAAATTTTATTTCATGTAAGATTAACATGATCGATCTTTACACATAGAATAGCAACAATTTTTTTCAAATTACACGATTTTTCAAACGTGATTTTAGCTTTTTAAACATCATTTGACATTTTGGTAAATGCAACCAAATTTTAGTGTTGATGCAACATAGAGCAATTTTAAAATATACGCTATGAATTAAATATAAAATTTTATTCTTAAATGTCATTTGGAATTTGGTTTCTTTAACATGATGATAGTGTCAATATAAACAAAAAAAATGTTAAAAAAAGAACTTCAAAACTATTTTAAAACATACACAATTTTTTTGAACATTTGGAGTTCTGCTGTTCGTGCAAAACGCAATTATTATTCTTTTTTTTTTTAAATAAAAAGAAAATCTGGTGTCGTGGGAAGAGTTTACCATCAGTGGAAGTGCGTGATAATGGCGTTTCCACTTATATTTTCAGTTTTCAGGTGAATTAAAAGTGAAAGGCATTTTTATTTCTAAAAGTTTTTAATGTAAAATATTTTCTTTTTTCTCCTCAAAGTTTGCAATTTTACCACGAGGAAGTCCTTCCATATCTCGCAATACCGAAGCACCTTTTTTTTATTGAATGTACATATCGCACCCTAAATCATAAGGTGACACAACTCAAAATTTTTTTAAATCGAGTTTTTTCATAAATGTTACACAGAACATATCTCTAGCGATTGCCAAAAAAACTTTTCAATAAGTGTCTCTTTTGACCGAAAAATTACCATAATACGTGGTCTTTTGCCATACGATTGCTTGTAAAGAAAAAAAAGTTTTTTGGCTCTCCTGAAAATATTTGAATTTTGAGTTGTGTCACTTTTTGATTTAGGGTGCGATATATTGTATTTTTTTAATTGTAAAATCAGTCCAGTTAATTTAACAATAAATTTAAGGTAAAATCAAAAAAAATTCCGTGTTAATTTAAATAGCTGAAATTGCAAAATTATCTAGTTAAAAATGTAAAATCAACAGGAAAACATTTATCTGTTATTTTATGCGCACGTGGGCCGATATGCGGAAAAAATTAATATATATCGCATACTAAATCATAAAGTAGCACAACTTAAAATTCAAAAATTTTCAGGAGTCAAAAAACTTTTTTTCTTGACAACCAATGACATGGCAAAAGGCTACGTATTTTTCAGTCAAAAGAGACTCCGAATGAAAAGTTTTTTTGTTGGCAATCGCTAGAGATATGTTCTGTGTACCGGTTTATGATGAAAAGTCGATTTAAAAAAATTTTGAGTTGTGTCACTTTATGATTTAGGGTGCGATATATTTTTATTAAAATCGTTTTCGTAGTGAAGAAAAAAATTCAGTAAAAACGAAGTAAATCCTAACGACTTTGCTCCCATTTTGGTAGTAACAGCAATTCTACGAAATTGCACAGCATTGATTCCTTCATTCTCTTCATTTTCGCACAAACACATACGCATTTTTTAAATTGAAGAAGAAGAAAACCATTTGAGTGACCAAACTATTTAGTATAAACAATGCTTCTGCCCCTGAACCGCGAGTGCAGTGCAGTGCCACAAAAAGGAAGAGTGTCCAGTTTGTCTATGGTCCTTCTTCGCCATAAAGAAAGGCACCTGTGGTAAAACCAGCCAAGTGAGAAAAAAAAAAAAAATATAGATATACAAAAAAAAAAAACAAAAAGAAAAAACCTACATAGGTAGATACAAATTTCCATACATAAAAGTGAAAAAACTAAAGAAAAGAAAACAAAGAAAAGTTAATGCATGTGTACATACATACATATACCACCTATATATATTTATTAAAACCATCAAATTGAAAACATACATATGTACATACAAAGTGAAAAACGCGCGCGATCAATAAATATATACAAACATATCCATATATGTATACAATCAACAAAAATTTTATAATCTACCTAAATAACAAAAAACGGGCGCGACGCGTTAATAACACAAACATAACAACATACCAACAACAAAAATCATCTACAACAACAAGTAGGAGAACAATAACCACAGGGAGTGAAACAGCAACCACATCAACCTGCAACAAAAGGAACAACAGCAACAAGAACATCAAGCCAGAAAACCCGTCAACCCAACTGGCCAACAAATTAGACCCAATACCCTAATTTCAAAACCGCAGTGAGTTGTATCGCTCCATACCAATACATATATATTTTCACATTTTGATGTGTGTATGTACGAAATTAAAATTTCAAACCTTCTTACCCGAAAACGATAAAAATTATAAGTTGTCCTAACATACCTACATAAGTATATTTGCATACTTAAATATATCTAAATACAGTCCACTTAAGAATAATCGTCCAAACTAGAATCTACAAATTAAATTGGCAAACATAAAAATTTCCTACCGACCATTAAAAATCAAAATATTAGTTTCACTAAATTGCACAAATTCCCCACTTAAAAGCGAATATACATACAAACATATATTAAAAAAAAAAAAAAAAATTTGGTACGTTGACACCAAATCTCCCGTTGGTAACATCCAAAACTACCAACAAAAAAAAAAAAATTGCCCTTTATAGATTTCGCACTTCCCATATTCACTTACCAAAATAGATATCTACAAATTACCGGCAAATTATCTGGCGCTCTCTCCCACTATTTTTATACATACATATATATCACTCGCGGAAAATAACCCAGCAGAAAAAAAGGGAGTTCTACACAACCCAGTAGACAAAAACTAGATTTTGCAAAAACAACATAAGTCGAAAATATACAATTTTATTTTCCATAATATAAATTGCGTTATATACCCACACGCAGATATAGATACAAACATATACAACTCGGTATTCCGGAAAAACGACATAAGTCGACAATTTATAATTTATTTTTTATAAAATAAAATATCTCCCGCGTAACATACACAAACGCAAATTTATATACACATATATACAAGTTATCATAAGTTTCTTCCCACAGATGGCATTAACCAAATGTCACAGCTGACTTCCTAGCCTTCGCCCAGGTCAATCACATCCAGCTAAATTACAACAGCATGCCACTTCATGCAACTAGCTAGATCAGCAGAAATGCGATCACACGGTATGATCGCATATCGTTGTTGACATATGTTGCTGTGTCAGCGAAACTATCGACTATGGTCATTGCGCTATGACAACATCACAAGCGCCACAATTCTCTTCATCATATTTAACTGCATCAGCAAAAGCAGCTATTACAACATCATCAATAAACATCATCAGCGCGACGATTGTGTCAACGTCGCTAGCCGCCAGCAGAGCAGCAGCAGCGTTATCCAACGTCGTGGGCTAGGTGGACAGTTAGGGTAGCAATTAAGTTTCAGTTTGTAATGTAACTCAGAAAAGCACACACGTGCAATAAACTACAATTCACGTGCAATAAACTACAATTGGCGCCCCAAACGTTGGGCTGGAAAAACACTAATCATTTTGATCCTAAGGGACAAATAATAACCGCAAACAGTTAGAAAGATTCGAAACAAACATCCTCGTGGCGAAGTCAATGATAATAATCGCAAGCAGTTAGAAGGAAGCAGACCGAAGAATAGCAAGCAACAACGGAAGAAGAAAATCAAGAATTAACGTAGATAGATTAAGATACTACCTAAGTATGAAGGGGTAAGTGAAGTGCTCTAAAAGAATTAGTGAAAGTGAAAAACCGAAATTGGAAAAAATAAATAATTAATAAAGAATAGGTGCTAAATAAACCTATGTGTCCTTTGTGAAAATTTTTCAAGAAAATCTTTGAATGTTAGATGACCGAGGTATTGGAGGACCTCTTTAAGAATTTAAATTTAGCAGCAATCAGACAAAATACAATGAATACTGAACAAGTTAGCGAGATAGCAAAAGCAGAGGTCAGGAGAGCTTTAGCCGAACAGAAAACAGAGTTTGACAAGAAGCTTCTTGCTTTGCAGAATCAAGTAACAATAAACAAACCTAAGGTAGAGAAATATAGTAGGGTAACAATCAACCCCCTAACTACCTGCGATATTACGCTAGACGCGATAAAGACCCTTCCAGAATTTTTTGGCCACCAAGGCACGTACGTATCCTGGCGGGAAGCTGCACACAATGCTTACGAATTATTTAGGAGGTACGATGGCAGTGAACGCCACTACCAAGCTGTTACTATTATTAGAAACAAGGAGAGATTAGAGAGGTGCTGCCGACGCAGTACTTTCTTCTTTTAACACAGTGCTTAACTTTAGCGCTATAATCTCCAGACTTGACTTTACTTACGCGGACAAACGGCCGATATACTTAATCGAGCAGGAATTGTCCACCTTGAGACAAGGATCAATGACATGCCTAGAATTCTACGATGAGGTAGAAAAGAAGTTAACTCTGTTGGCAAATAAGACAATAATGTCTTATGAGAGTGGTGTTGCAGACACTATAAATGAGAAATATAGGGCCGATGCACTCAGAGTGTTTATATCAGGTTTAAGGAAACCACTATGCGATATCTTGTTCGCATCCAGGCCATCTGACCTCCCATCCGCCCTGGCTTTGGCACAAGAGGTAGACGCCAACAATGAGCGTTACGCTTTCGCAATGAATTTCGCGAACAGATTTCAAGAAAAACCTGGCGGAAGTCAGAATCCGGCCAATCAAAAGGCACCTAACTACGATCACGGTGTGGGTCATAAAAACCCACATTTTTCGGTAACTAAACAAAATAAACAGGCCAGTCTTCCACAAAATTATGGAAATACCCAAAAACCATTTACCAATAGTAATTATTCAAGCCAAAGGCGCATTGAACCTATGGAAGTGGATCCCTCCATATCCCAATTTAAAAACCAAGGAAGTAATCCTAGCCAGGAACAATATGGTAAGCTGCAAGGGAACGGGCAAAAACGTGTAGCGAACTCGGGACGGCACACAGGACCCAAAATACAGCGCGTAAACCATCTTACCGATGAGCGGGAGTCGCAAAATGAAGAAACATACAATAACGAAGCTGAGCAGGCAGCCGACAACATCGAATCCGATGAGGTTAATTTTTTAGGGCAAAGTCCCTCCTTCCTTGGATTTCAAGATCAATAGGAGGGAAAGAAGTAAAGCTCCTTGTTGACACGGGGGCGTCAAGGAGCTATATCAGGCCCCTTCCAGGCCTGAAAGGAATAAAACCAGTAGAAAACTCATTTTTAGTAAAGTCTATTCATGGCGTTACCCCCATCAAACATAAATGCAAGGTTAAAATTTTTGGGACAATAACAGAATTTTTTTTATTACCTAATCTTACTTCATTTGACGGTGTAATTGGCCTTGACTTATTGAACAAGGTGCATGCGTCTATTAATTTAAAAACAAACACAATAACACATGAGTTTGGTAAGGAGATTATACTATTTGTATCTAGCGAGGATATTAGTCACTTGCGACTGCAGGCGGAAAACGTCCCACAAAATCTAGAAGAAGAATTCTCAAAAATGATTGGTAGCATAAATGGGGTTTTTGCAGACCCTAACGAAGCACTACCATACAACACAAACGTAGTAGCAACGATTCGCACTACGAATGAAGACCCCGTGTATTCAAGACTATACCCTTACCCATTGGGCGTCTCGGATTTCGTGAACAAGGAAATTCAAGAACTGTTAGCAAACGGCATCATTCGGCCATCCAGGTCACCCTATAATAATCCCATATGGGTGGTAAAAAAGAAGGGCCTTGACGAAACTGGGCAAGAAAAAAAGCGGATGGTTATAGATTTTCGAAAGCTCAACGAAAAAACCATCAGTGATAAATATCCAATCCCGGATATCACAGGAATTTTATCAAATCTGGGTGGAAGTAAATTTTTTACTACCCTTGATTTGAAATCTGGTTTCCATCAGATCAACCTGCTGGAACGGGACAGAGAAAAAACAGCATTTTCCGTAAAGAATGGAAAGTACGAATTTTGTAGATTGCCGTTCGGTCTAAAGAATGCTCCCAGCATTTTCCAGAGGGCAATAGATGATGTGTTGAGAGAACACATAGGAAGCAAATGCTTTGTCTATATGGATGATGTCATTATATTTTCCCAAAACGAAGAACAACATTGAGATGATGTGGAAGTGATTTTGAGAAGTTTATTTGAAGCCAACATGAGAGTGTCGGCGGAAAAATCAAAATTTTTCAAAACCGAAGTAGAATTCCTGGGTTTTTTAGTTTCACAGGGCGGAATCAAGACGTGCCCGGATAAAGTGGATGCCATCAGGAATTTTCAGGAGCCCACTACTCTGAGGGGGCTAAGATCATTTTTGGGTTTAGCGGGGTACTATCGCTGTTTCATTAGGGATTTCGCTAAAATATTGAAGCCACTTTCAAATATAATGAGGGGTGAATATGGCCGAGTTACTGCGTCGCAGTCGAAAAAAATCGAACTTGATTTGACTGAGGAACAGAAAAAGCCTTCACTACCTTAAAGGAAATACTAGCATCAGAGGAGGTGACACTAACCTACCCTGATTTTAATAAATCGTTTGATTTAACCACGGATGCATCGTCGCACGCAATAGGTGCTGTCCTGTCACAGGAAGGGAAACCTATAACAATGATATCCCGTACTTTGACCAGTAGTGAGGAGCACTTTGCCACAAACGAAAGAGAGCTGTTGGCCATCGTTTGGGCACTTAAAACCCTTAGAAACTACCTGTACGGCGTAACAGATATTAAGGTTCATACGGATCACCAACCGCTCACTTTTGCGGTTTCAGACAGAAACCCAAATTCAAAAATTAAAAGATGGAAAGCCTTCATAGATGAATGTAACGCAAACCTGGTAAGGAGAATGTAGTCGCAGATGCATTGTCTAGGCAACATATGAACGCCCTGGATAACATGAGTACCGAAACAATTCATAGCGAAGTTTCCTCAACTAACACGATTGAGAGAACTCATAAACCAGTGAACTGCTTTCGTAATCAGATACTAGTAGAGGAAGGCATAGAACAGGGGAAAAGAACGTTTATAATTTTTGAAAAAAAAACTAGGCATCTAATTTCGTTCAAGAGTAAAGAGGATTTAATAAGCCTCCTACAGGAAGCGGTAAAAGTGGATGTTAACGCAATATATTGCGACCTACATACACTAGCACAATTTCAGGACAAACTGGTTGAACTTTTCCCCACAGTCAAATTTAGACATACGGAAAAATTTGTCAATGACATAGCAGACCCGAACGAGCAGCAAGAAATTATCGCTGCCGAACATAATCGGGCACATCGGGCACCCCAAGAGAACGTAAAGCAAATATTGGAAGACTATTTTTTCCCCAAAATGGAGAGAAAGGCCAAGCAGTTTGCGTCTAACTGCCATACATGCTCTCAGGCGAAGTATGATCGCCATCCTAAAAAGCAACTTATTGCTCAGACTCCCATTCCAACATATTGTGGGGAGATCCTCCACATCGACATATTTTCAACAGGCTCCAGGTATTTCTTAACTTGCATTGACAAGTTTTCAAAGTTTGCTATAGTACAGTCCTTAAAGTCCAGGACAATAGTAGACGTAAAACCACAGCTTCTTCAGCTAATCAACATGTTTTCAGGTACAAAAACTATTTACTGTGACAATGAAAAGTCACTGAATTCTAATAGTATCAAATCCATGCTGAAGAATCATTTTAATATTGACATCGTGAATGCCCCACCCCTTCACAGTACATCAAATGGCCAGGTGGAGCGATTCCATAGCACATTGATGGAAATATCGCGATGTCTCAAACTCGATACAAATATGGATGACATTGAAGAAATTATTCTTCTGGCCACAATCAAATACAATAGGTCCATTCATACAGTAACGAAAATGAAACCTACAACAACTTTTCAGTCAGGCAAAGAGGATGAATTGGTAACCTCTCGCCTGGAGAAAGCGCAGGATAAGGAGCTTGAAATACATAATAAGAATCGACAAGACAGGGAGTTTGCGGTGGGAGAGAAAGTTCTAGTTAAAAACAATAGAAGACTAGGAAATAAATTGACGCCTCTCTACACAGAAGAGGAGGTCGAAAAGGATCTCGGCACCACAGTGCTTATAAGAGGAAGGAGGGTGCATAAGGACAACCTTCGCACGAACTAAGTAACCTATGTCGTTACTAATGGACATTTAAATATTTATTTTTAGGGTATTCCTGGTATTTTCTACATTGCTATCGGCATCGTTGTTAACGGGACGGATAATGGACTACACTAACGCAAGGTACATCCCAGTGGTGGACGGAGACATTATAATCTGGGAAAATTTCGGACACATCAAGCATATCACCAACTTAACTCTTTACGAACTACTACGAGACGAAACGTTTAACGCAACAGATCATTTCCCCCAATCGCACATGAAGAAAATATTGCATGCGGACATAGGCCAAATTGACAGACTTCTACAATCGATAAATACCCACCATAGGCAGGCGAGAAGTTTAAACGCCCTCGGCACATTATTAAAATATATTACTGGCACTCCTGACCACGATGACATCGACAGACTGAGTAGCACAGAGGAACAATTAATCGACTCACAGGACAGGCAGTTCATTATTAATACGGAGGTACAAAAGGAAATTAATAGCCTTACTCTCACAGTGAATAAGATCCTAAAACAAGCAAAACAAAGAGAAATAGACACAGGTTACCTTTACGACATTCTTATGGCCAGAAATAGGGCAATGATAACAGAATTGGATAACTTGATCACTTCCATTACTTTCGCAAAAATTGGAACGCTCAATCCCATTCTTTTGGATAATGCGGAGATAAATTCAATAATCGAGATAAAGCACTTCACAAACCTCACGATAGCTGATATCATACCTTTAGTTAAGATTAAAATAGTTCAATACAATAACGTAATATACTTTTTAATAAAATATCCTATACCTAGATTTAGATGCAAGAAAATACGAATTTTTCCAGTAGCCCACGACCACCAAATTCTACACTTGCAAGAACCTACCTTAGCTACATGCGACAACCAAACTGTAGCGGTAAGAAATTGTAGTAACACAACCCCAGCATTCTGCCTAGCATCATCAGCAACATCATGCGCTCTACAGCTAATGACACGCAACACGGCCAACTGTGGTACAACATACAACAATCTCGCACCTATTACATCGATAGGTGACGGTATGATTGTTATTAACGACCAAACGGCGGTCATAGAAGAGGACGACGAGGCTCCAATCACAGTGAATGGAACTTACCTGGTGGCCTTCGAAAAAATGGTAAAAGTTAACGGCACCCTATTTTATAACGAAAATTCCACGGCGCCCTTGAAACCCGAAGCGCCATGGTCCCCGGATATCAACTTGACACAGCACATAGAAATTCTGAGCGCACCTTACCTTCACCACGTAAATCAGCAAAACCTTCAGCATATTAAACATCTGCAGCAAAGCGTTGAACGCAATAACCTGGCGAATTTCGCCGCTTTAGGAGCCCTACTCATTATAGGAATGCTCGCATACGCATTTCAGCGAGCAGCAGTGAAGAGAAAGAAAGCGTCCTTAGCCAAATCCATCAAAGCCGTTATTGAAAACGCCGCCACAAGGTCCGCCGACGTCCCTCACTTAGAAGGGGAAGAGTTATCATAAGTTTCTTCCCACAGATGGCATTAACCAAATGTCACAGCTGCCTTCCTAGCCTTCGCCCAGGTCAATCACATCCAGCTAAATTACAACAGCATGCCACTTCATGCAACTAGCTAGATCAGCAGAAATGCGATCACACGGTATGATCGCATATCGTTGTTGACATACGTTGCTGTGTCAGCGAAACTATCGACTATGGTCATTGCGCTATGACAACATCACAAGCGCCACAATTCTCTTCATCATATTTAACTGCATCAGCAAAAGCAGCTATTACAACACCATCAATAAACATCATCAGTGCGACGATTGTGTCAACGTCGCTAGCCGCCAGCAGAGCAGCAGCAGCGTTATCCAACGTCGTGGGCTAGGTGAGCAATTAAGTTTCAGTTTGTAATGTAACTCAGAAAATCACACACGTGCAATAAACTACAATTCACGTGCAATAAACTACAATTTACACAAATAGAAACGCACTCGGTATCTGTAAGAAAGACCTAAGTCAATAATTTAAAATTTCTATTTTCTACACAATAAAACTACAAAAAGCAAATATATATACAAAACCCAAAAATCAATAAAATAAGCGGTCGTACAAAACAAAGACAAATTGAAACAAAAATTTATTAAGGGATATTTACCCAATATAAGAAATAATCAAGAAATTTATTCCTCGGTTTTAAACAAAAGTACATTTTTCTGATTCGTTTAAATGCCATCAGACAAAACCCCGAGTAAGGAGTCAAACCCAAAAACTCTTAAAATTCCCGAAATGGAGGAAGATAAGCTCCAAGGCACCCCTGCAGATGGAACACGCTCAAAGCAGCTCAAAAAAACTAAAGATTTTTCGGCTGCAAAATTTATTATGGAAAGTGACAGACTTATTAGGTACTGCACTAGATTCGCTTCCTCACCCATTCAAAGCAACTCCGAATCGACTTTGGAGGTAAAAACAAAAAGCCTTGAAAACTTTTGGACACGGCTCCAATCGGCATATGATGAGATCATCGAAACCGATGACTCGGATCTGCCCGAAAATTTCAAATCCTAAGTGACGACAATTTCAATCTGGCTTGGGCGGCATTAAAAGAAAGATATGAAAATGAAAGAGTACTGGTCGATAAACAAATAACTATCCTAATGAACTTGCCAAAAATACCAAAAAAAGAGACAAGCGAAGAATTTATTAAGTTGCATTCCACTGTAACGAATTGCTTGTCAGTGCTTCAAACACAAAAAATCCCCACTGATAATTGGGACCCTATTCTGGTAAATATATGCGCAACTGCTCTACCAGAAAAATCATTATTGCTGTGGGAACAATCACTCACATCCCGCAAAAAATGCCCAACGTGGCAACAAATGAAAGATTTTCTAACGACCCAGTACGAAATCGCTGAGAGGGTAGATAATAAATCTAAACCCAAGAACACCCAAAACGATAGAAATTTCACTAAATCCCAAGCCAGTAATTATAATTCACACAATAGAAGTTTTAATAAGTCACAAACATACACTGCCGAAAATAAAAGACCGACATGCCAAGTATGCAACGGAGACCACTCTATAAAATCTTGCGAGAAGTTCGTAACAATGCCAACCCTCGAAAGGCATAAGTACATAAAAAATAATAATCTTTGCTCAAACTGTCTTTCACGTTCACACAAGCATTCAGTTTGTCCCAGCAAATTCAATTGCGCATATTGCAAAGAGAGACATCATTCGATGCTCCACGTAAATAAATTTACGAATACACAGCAAAATAGCTCTAACCCCAGAAGAGCCACAGGTCTAGTCGCAACAACTAGTACCGAAAATACACTACACCGAGATCCCGAAACTGAAACCGACAAACCATGCTGCTCCCACGCAGCGAAAATACAAACGCTTCATTCTCAAAATGAGAGCAAAATTCTACTGCCAACGGCAATCATCTCCATCGAACATCGAGGAGAAATATTTAAATTAAGAGCTCTAATCGATCAAGGCTCCCAAAGATCGTTTATCTCGTCAAAAGCTCAAAAACGCTTAAGACTCCCAACCAAAAACTCCAATTATGAAATCTCGGGGATGGGCGGAAGAGTAGTCCAAAACTCTTCCAAAATCTGCTCATTAGCCCTTATTTCCCCCAATGCGGACACAAGAATACAAGCCCAAGCTATTGTTCTCCCGCAACTCACCAATTTGCTCCCAAGCTACAAAATATACAATGAGGATCGACGCAAGTTCGCACACCTCAAGCTGGCAGACCCAAATTGCCACACCCCCGCACAAGTCGACCTGCTCTTAGGCAGCGACTTAATACCCCAAATCATGCTAGACGGCATGGAAAAAATATCGAACTCTCTGTTAGCCCAAAATACTATCTTCGGATGGATATTAAGCGGTCAAGTAACGGAAAAGGCGATCTCAAATTAGCATATGACGGTGTCTTGCAAGAATATCTCCATTTAGATCACATGGAGGAAACAACCTCATATGAAAAAATAAGCAAAGGTAAATATTACTCCTTTTACCTACCCCATCACGCTGTGGTCAAGCCCGATAAAAGGACCACCAAAGTCAGGGTAGTATTTAACGCCTCGAAAACTACAAGCTCAGGCAACTCTCTGAACGACGTCCTTTATACGGGACCAATATTACAACCTGATCTCATGCTCCTCATCCTAAATTGGCGTATGTTCAAATACGTCTTCAATGGCGATGTTGAAAAAATGTATCGTCAAATACTGGTACATGAAGCCGATCAAGATTTCCAGCGAATAATTTTCCGCAATCCCACCACTAGTCAACTCCAAGACTATCGGTTAAAAACCGTAACATTTGGCGTAAATTGTGCGCCCTATCTAGCCATTCGAACCCTTCACGAATTGTCAAAGGACACAAAATCAAAATTTCCCCTGGCAACTCCAATTATAACATCCCAAACTTATGTCGACATTTTATCTGGAAGCCACAGTCTCTCCATAGCGTGCAAAGCACTATCTCAAGTGACACAAGCCCTTAACTCAGCAGGGTTTCCCCTAAAAAAGATTACTGCCAATCACCCAGAAATATTAAAAAACATCAATAAAAGCGATTTACTCGATTCAAACTTCCTCATATTCGAAAAGGAAAGTACCACAAAAACCCTGGGCATACAATGGAATGCAATATCTGACCAATTCTCATACACCCTTGAGTCAATATCTGCACAATCCGCAAAAACGAAAAGACAAATTCTGTCGTCTGTGGCAAAACTTTTTGACGCCGCAGGATGGCTTGCGCCAATAATGATACAAGCAAAAATACTTATTCAAGAACTGTGGCTAGACGGAACTGATTGGTCTCAGTTTGCAAATAATCTGCATACTATATCTGAAATACAGATACCCAGATGGGTAAACTTCTCTCCCGAGCATCAAGTCGAACTACACGGCTTCTGCGATGCCTCAGAAAAGGCATACTGCGCAACGATCTATGTGCGCACCCAACATAATGGAGTAATTACAAGCCAGTTATTGGTTGCAAAAGCCAAGGTCGCCCCTCTCAAGACCCTAAGCCTTCCACGGCTTGAGCTATGCGGCGCTCTTCTTCTGGCAAAGCTAGCCTCCACCGTGCGAACCCATTTGCAACTCAACGATCGACGATTATATTTATGGTCCGATTCTGAAATCGTCCTTGCGTGGTTAGAAAAGCCACCCTATACATGGAAAACCTATGTTTCCAACCGTACGGCCCAAATCCTTGATTTGGTCGGCCCAGTTGCTTGGCGACATGTCTCCAGTGCCGATAACCCCGCCGATCTCGGCACCAGAGGTTGTAAACCCCTACACCTCGCCACAACATCACTTTGGTGGAATGGCCCCACATGGCTTATAGAGTCTCCCGGGTCTTGGCCAATCTCTCCTGCACGCAATATTATTCCTCCTGAAAGCAGAAAGATAGAAAGCTTTCATACCACAACGGATGAAAACGACATCCTTGAACGATTCTCTTCCCTTCCACGGGCAATGCGTGTGGTCGCCTATATGCTTCAATTCATAAAGCGACTCAAGAATAAGGTAAATAAGATACCGAATTCGCCACATCCCATTCTTAGTCACGAAGACTTACAGGAAGCCAAAACATCACTCATTGGCTCTACTCAAGCACGCTATTTCAGCAACGAATTAATTAAATTAAATTCCTCGCAACCCATTGACAAGAAAAGCCCTCTACTAGTCCTCAACCCATTTTTGGACAAAAAAGGCTTGCTTCGTGCTAATGGTCGACTGGCAAATTCAAGCTTATCCTATAATGAACGCCATCCCATTATCATACCAGAGAAATCACTCTTTACCACCCTATATCTCAGATTTCTCCATCTCTTATTGCTACACGCTGAACATCGCCTCATGCAACAAATGGTCCGACAAGAATTTTATATTCCACGACTCATGCCCCAAATCAAAAAATGCATTTTTATGTGCAAAGTATGCACCACCCATAAACAAAAGACACGCACTCAGATCATGGCAGCCCTTCCGCCTGAACGCTGCAACTTCGCTCTGCCCTTTACGTTCACTGGTGTTGATTTTGCTGGTCCTTTCCAAATAAAGGCATCCATGCTGAGATCCTCCACCTTTACCAAGGGCTATGTAGCCGTTTTTGTATGTTTCACAACAAAAGCGGTACATCTCGAATTATGTTCTGATCTAACAACTGCGGCATTTGCTCGTTTCGTCGGACGGCGAGGATTCCCTTCTAAAATAATGAGCGACAATGGAAAAACATTTGTCGGAGCCAAACGAGCTACCGAACGACAATTTATAAAGTTCATAGAAGAAGTCTCACCAGACCTAGTCAAAAAATATGCACCTCAAGGCATTGATTGGCAATTTATACCCCCCAGTGCGCCACATATGGGCGGTCTATGGGAATCCGCTGTAAAAAGCTTCAAAATGCACTTTAAAAAAGTGGCAGGCAATCACAAATTCAGTTTCGAGGAATTCACAACATTATTAACCCGAATCGAAGCCGTTCTAAACTCACGACCCCTCTCAGCGCTCTCGCAAGATCCCTCCGATTTTACAGCCCTCACCCCTGGGCATTTTCTAAGAGGAGCTCCGCTCTTAGCTATACCCGAGCCAAGTTGCGACTCCCTCTCTCTAATGAACCGATGGGAACGAATTAAGATCCTCCATCATGAATTCAGCCGCCGATGGAAAGAAGAGTACTTAAAAGACCTTCACAAAAGATATCGGTGGAAAAATACACAAGAAGCACCGAAAATAGGCCAGTTCGTACTAATACACGACGACTGCCTTCCCCCTACCGAATGGCGACTAGGTCGGTATGACGGTGTCTTGCAAGAATATCTCCATTTAGATCACATGGAGGAAACAACCTCATATGAAAAAATAAGCAAAGGTAAATATTACTCCTTTTACCTACCCCATCACGCTGTGGTCAAGCCCGATAAAAAGACCACCAAAGTCAGGGTAGTATTTAACGCCTCGAAAACTACAAGCTCAGGCAACTCTCTGAACGACGTCCTTTATACGGGACCAATATTACAACCTGATCTCATGCTCCTCATCCTAAATTGGCGTATGTTCAAATACGTCTTCAATGGCGATGTTGAAAAAATGTATCGTCAAATACTGGTACATGAAGCCGATCAAGATTTCCAGCGAATAATTTTCCGCAATCCCACCACTAGTCAACTCCAAGACTATCGGTTAAAAACCGTAACATTTGGCGTAAATTGTGCGCCCTATCTAGCCATTCGAACCCTTCACGAATTGGCAAAGGACACAAAATCAAAATTTCCCCTGGCAACTCCAATTATAACATCCCAAACTTATGTCGACGACATTTTATCTGGAAGCCACAGTCTCTCCATAGCGTGCAAAGCACTATCTCAAGTGACAGAAGCCCTTAACTCAGCAGGGTTTCCCCTAAAGAAGATTACTGCCAATCACCCAGAAATATTAAAAAACATCAATAAAAGCGATTTACTCGATTCAAACTTCCTCATATTCGAAAAGGAAAGTACCACAAAAACCCTGGGCATACAATGGAATGCAATATCTGACCAATTCTCATACACCCTTGAGTCAATATCTGCACAATCCGCAAAAACGAAAAGACAAATTCTGTCGTCTGTGGCAAAACTTTTTGACCCCGCAGGATGGCTTGCGCCAATAATGATACAAGCAAAAATACTTATTCAAGAACTGTGGCTAGACGGAACTGATTGGTCTCAGTTTGCAAATAATCTGCATACTATATCTGAAATACAGATACCCAGATGGGTAAACTTCTCTCCCGAGCATCAAGTCGAACTACACGGCTTCTGCGATGCCTCAGAAAAGGCATACTGCGCAACGATCTATGTGCGCACCCAACATAATGGAGTAATTACAAGCCAGTTATTGGTTGCAAAAGCCAAGGTCGCCCCTCTCAAGACCCTAAGCCTTCCACGGCTTGAGCTATGCGGCGCTCTTCTTCTGGCAAAGCTAGCCTCCACCGTGCGAACCCATTTGCAACTCAACGATCGACGATTATATTTATGGTCCGATTCTGAAATCGTCCTTGCGTGGTTAGAAAAGCCACCCTATACATGGAAAACCTATGTTTCCAACCGTACGGCCCAAATCCTTGATTTGGTCGGCCCAGTTGCTTGGCGACATGTCTCCAGTGCCGATAACCCCGCCGATCTCGGCACCAGAGGTTGTAAACCCCTACACCTCGCCACAACATCAC
This sequence comes from Urophora cardui, assembly GCA_960531455.1. NCBI lineage: Eukaryota > Metazoa > Arthropoda > Insecta > Diptera > Tephritidae > Urophora > Urophora cardui. Next base: position 62,825,293 of record OY482671.1, on the reverse strand, counting down.
TTTGGTGGAATGGCCCCACATGGCTTATAGAGTCTCCCGGGTCTTGGCCAATCTCTCCTGCACGCAATATTATTCCTCCTGAAAGCAGAAAGATAGAAAGCTTTCATACCACAACGGATGAAAACGACATCCTTGAACGATTCTCTTCCCTTCCACGGGCAATGCGTGTGGTCGCCTATATGCTTCAATTCATAAAGCGACTCAAGAATAAGGTAAATAAGATACCGAATTCGCCACATCCCATTCTTAGTCACGAAGACTTACAGGAAGCCAAAACATCACTCATTGGCTCTACTCAAGCACGCTATTTCAGCAACGAATTAATTAAATTAAATTCCTCGCAACCCATTGACAAGAAAAGCCCTCTACTAGTCCTCAACCCATTTTTGGACAAAAAAGGCTTGCTTCGTGCTAATGGTCGACTGGCAAATTCAAGCTTATCCTATAATGAACGCCATCCCATTATCATACCAGAGAAATCACTCTTTACCACCCTATATCTCAGATTTCTCCATCTCTTATTGCTACACGCTGAACATCGCCTCATGCAACAAATGGTCCGACAAGAATTTTATATTCCACGACTCATGCCCCAAATCAAAAAATGCATTTTTATGTGCAAAGTATGCACCACCCATAAACAAAAGACACGCACTCAGATCATGGCAGCCCTTCCGCCTGAACGCTGCAACTTCGCTCTGCCCTTTACGTTCACTGGTGTTGATTTTGCTGGTCCTTTCCAAATAAAGGCATCCATGCTGAGATCCTCCACCTTTACCAAGGGCTATGTAGCCGTTTTTGTATGTTTCACAACAAAAGCGGTACATCTCGAATTATGTTCTGATCTAACAACTGCGGCATTTCTTACGGCATTTGCTCGTTTCGTCGGACGGCGAGGATTCCCTTCTAAAATAATGAGCGACAATGGAAAAACATTTGTCGGAGCCAAACGAGCTACCGAACGACAATTTATAAAGTTCATAGAAGAAGTCTTACCAGACCTAGTCAAAAAATATGCACCTCAAGGCATTGATTGGCAATTTATACCCCCCAGTGCGCCACATATGGGCGGTCTATGGGAATCCGCTGTAAAAAGCTTCAAAATGCACTTTAAAAAAGTGGGAGGCAATCACAAATTCAGTTTCGAGGAATTCACAACATTATTAACCCGAATCGAAGCCGTTCTAAACTCACGACCCCTCTCAGCGCTCTCGCAAGATCCCTCCGATTTTACAGCCCTCACCCCTGGGCATTTTCTAAGAGGAGCTCCGCTCTTAGCTATACCCGAGCCAAGTTGCGACTCCCTCTCTCTAATGAACCGATGGGAACGAATTAAGATCCTCCATCATGAATTCAGCCGCCGATGGAAAGAAGAGTACTTAAAAGACCTTCACAAAAGATATCGGTGGAAAAATACACAAGAAGCACCGAAAATAGGCCAGTTCGTACTAATACACGACGACTGCCTTCCCCCTACCGAATGGCGACTAGGTCGCATTGAAAAGGCCTATCACGGCCCGACGGTCATGTCCGCGTTGTGGATATACGCACTCAAAACGGCACACTAACTCGACCGCTCGTAAAATTATGCTTCCTCCCTACCGAAAGCAATACCGAATCCGCTAATACCGAGAATAAATAAATTCGAAACAAAAACCCGTCAAATAATACAATCGACTACAAATACATATGCGCCAAATTATTATCATAAATTCACTGCAACATGCGCGCTTATATCACCCCATTAAAGCTAAATACCCATAACATAACTCGTCTTTATTCTCCTTTAGACATGGACAGCGAAATGCCAGCCGTGCAACCCCGCACTATCCGCTCCACCGTCACCGTGCCTACCGCAGCACCCAGCGCCGCGCCGCGCACCACAACACCGCGCGCTTCCGCTTCGCAAAGCGCCGCACCACGCAACGTAGTGCGCTCACCACCGGTAACGCCAACCATCAACAACGCACACACCGGAGCGTCCACAGGTAGGAGTGCTCGGCAGGCGTCCGTGGAATGCCCACTATGCCGCCGTCTCCACGCGCTGCGCCTATGCGCAATATTCCGCGGCATGCAGCCTCTCCAACGCCAGCAAGTGGCTCAAGCGCATGGGTACTGCGTCAATTGCCTGGCTGCGTCGCATACAATCGTAGACTGTACCTCGGAGGTTCGGTGCCAAATATGCGACCGACCGCACCATACGCTGCTGCACCGTACGCCCAGCCACCGCATGCCCATGCCGCCGCCGAACCGAAATCGCGGCACACAGCGCCCTTATCAGCCGCAACGCGCACGGGGCCGCTACAACCACCAAGCACTGACGCACCAACTCCGCGCCGCAACGTACCATCGGCGCGCACCAACATCAACCGCACGACGAGGCAGGGGTCGTGCCAACGGGCTTAGCAACGTTGTGGAGGCATTGCAACAGCTCCAGCGTCTGCTAGGCTAATAAATTCGCCTAGGGGGGGCCGGGATGTTCACATGACCTTTGGCCGTCGCCCGCCCCTCTCATCGCATTGCCGCAGCATCAGCGCCACATCATCATTCACACCTCAATATCACATCCACATCAACAGATCACATCATTACTGCTTGCCCAGAATGGTGTGGCTGTAGTACGTAGTAAGAGCTGTCAAAAGTTAAAACAGTACAATTACATTGCAATGCCCACAATGTGTAGCTGTGTCTGTAGCGTGTAGTTGTGGCTGTAGTAGAAGTAGAGTTAACTTTAACTTTGTAGCGCGCTACAGTGTGACAGCTCAATTTTTTAATGACGGAAATTCGAAATGAAGGACGAAGAAACTGAAAAAATTAATTGAACTTGTAAAAAATAAAGTTTTTATGGAATTTAAGGAATCCCCTGTACAAAAATATAAAAAAGATGACATATATGAGATACACTGAGCTACACCATTGTGTTCACATTTTCGAGCGTTGCCACAAAATCAGTCATCAGCTGATGTAGTAAGCTATGTAGTCCGTAGCTGTAGTACAACATTCTGGGCAAGCAGTTACACTCAACATTGTAACATTATCACACCACACTTTACAATATCCATTTACACCACACACCTAACATATACACCTATTGTAACACACCACACACAAAACAAAACGTCAACATTGTAAACTAAACACAAGACACAATCGTTTCAACTCCGCCGAGTAAAGACTGTTACACAAATAAACGCAAACCTAAATTTAATCAAAAGCTTTTTCCCGCCTTTTTAATTATACATCCGGAATACCTACGTACGTAAAAGTAAGTACTTCTGCCCCTGAACCGCGAGTGCAGTGCAGTGCCACAAAAAGGAAGAGTGTCCAGTTTGTCTAAACATAAATTCGTAACTATTCGTAAAAATATGTGAAAATTTTGAGATATTGAACACTCCTAATAAATGAAGATATTACTGAAAATTAAAGCAAAAATTGTATTTATCCACAATGGTGGCGGTATTTTCTTAATTGATAACTCTTTGTGGTCTTCTTCTGCAATTTTTCTACATCAAAAAGTTATAAATTGCCACAATAAATCTGAGTTTCTGTAACAAAATCAATTAAAGTGATGTCACACTAATACGATCCGGTTTTGATTTATGGCCGTATAAAGCTAATTTTGGTTGGTTTTTTACACATTGTATATTTCTTACTTCTTCAACAACTGTGTTAATCTTTAGGTCCCTGTGTATAGCGGAACTTTTCACGTACCACGGCGCCCGGCATATTGATCTTAATATCTTAGATTGTAGTCTTTGTATTCTTTCTAGACTGGATTTGGATGCTTAACCCCAGTTGTATTCCATATAGCCACGGTTTTATCACCATTTTAAATAAAACTATTTTTTTTGTCAGGGCTTAATTTAGTTTTTTGAACCAATGATCCATTGCAAGTTGCATATTTTCAGCTTTGCTTGCATTATCTTATTATCAATATGATATTTCCATGTAAGCCTTCTGTCTAAGGTTACACCAAGGTAGGTGACGTAATCTTTTTGGGTTACTATTTTGCCATAAATTGAGACTGTGGGGCAGGTATCTTTTTTTAGAGTAAAAGTTACTTGTACACACTTAGATTCATTGGCTATAATTCTCCAGTCTGATATTTTTAAAATCAATTTTTTTAGTCGCAAAAAAAACGTTGAAACCTCTCCTGACTGGTAAGGATAGGATCAGATTTGGCAAAATTTATTCGAATAACGAATAGATAAATAAATTTTTTTTTTATTTTTTATTTGAATAATAAATAATTTCGTTTATTCAGAAACCAAATTATTCGAATAATAGATAATTTTCATTTGCATGTGTAAAAACAAACAAACAAACAAAAATAAACAATTTTTTTTTTACTATTACTCAGTTATTTTTTTGTTGTACCCTGAGTTTTTATTTATTATTTGAAATAACGAATAAACCTCAGAATAATTTATTCGTAGGGAATTTGTCTGAATATAATTTGAAGAATGAATTTTTATTCGAATAATTAACTAAATAAAAATTTATTCGAATAATGCCCAAGTCTGGATAGGATCCTACGCTCGAACTCAGAATAGTTCCCTATTATAAGCTTAATAAATTGGACTTGTTTGTTATTTACTAGTAAAGTTCCACTTTATTCACTATATTTGTAATCAAGGTTTCAAATGCTTCTTCAATCATACATATATATTGTTGGGTGTCTTTGAAACACTTATGCTTTTTGTTTGATGTGAGATGCATTTGCGTAGAGTTAATGCCCAAAGTTCCTTGCGAATGCAAGCTTCTACCAGTCAGCATTAAAATGTTAATACAGTCGTCAACTAACACCGGAAATGCTTCCGAAAATCGAATGAGAGCTGGGAGGACATTACTCAAAAATTTACATTTAGCTTGTGTTGAAAGCAATGATAAGGACGATTGGATAGTGCTAATACAGAATTTTGAAAAACTCAAACTTTTCGGTATTGCATATTTCAGAACCAAATGAGATGCTAAGTCAATCGTAAAAATTTGCTTATCCATTTCCGGCATACTAAGCAATTCATGAAGAAAATCAATACAAATATGCATTGAAGGTACTCCCATTACTATCATTGGAATAACTTCCTTCGGATACGTTTGAAAATGAACAAGCTTAGCTAATGACGGTTCAGATATAAAAGCTTGATGTATAAATGAACAAATTATTCCTTGAGTTTCTCTTAAATCAAACGTGGACACCGTGTGGAAAGTATTATTATTCATATCTGCTAAAACTTCTAAAAGTATATGAACAGCTGCGCTCTCTTGTGATGCAATTAACGTGGTCTTCAATTCGTCTCGATCATTTTCACATTGCAATTGTGCATTTTTTTCCAATACTTGTTTAGATTGCATTTGAATATTGAGAAAAGCTTTTGAAGCTGCTAAGATTCCCTGCAGAATGCGCAACAATATCATAAGTATATAAGGAGAGTAGAAAATGTGTTTTCCACATCTGCAATAAAAGACCATTTATGTAAGTAATTGTAGTACGTGGTTAAATGTTATTAGTTCATATCTATGTACCTTAAAACTTGCAGAGGATCCAATAAATCATCATTGATATAAGAACATCGTTGAGTTGAGTTTTCACAATTTTTTAAAGAATTCAATGACATTTTCCAAAAAATAGTAGGAAGTGTAGAGTTCAGCCGCAACCAAATATCTTTATAGAGGTCCTGAATTATTCTTGGAACTTTCCTTTGAAAAACCTTTGACATATTCTCAACTATTAAGTCCGCATACTGTGCTAAATCTTCATTGGACAGCTTTAGTAGGGCTTTAAAAACTCGTATTACTATTGAATACTTAGTGGTTAGACGCTCCAGTGCCTTTATTACAAGCGATCGATCAATTGGTTTATTTATCATCAAATTTGTTGGAACCGAAAAAGATGTATAATAACTCTCCATCCAATCCTCTACCATACTCAAATGAGGATAATTCGATATAATTAGACGAAGTAGAGGATGAAATAATCCGGCATAGTCGTTTTGATATTGTTCTGCTTTTTGCAACAAGTACTTCATTGGAAGCTCAGCCAAAAGGGTATTTGAATATTCCTTAACTTTTCTACCAGAAATTTGTTGATTTTGGGTATTAGACAGACGAGTATCCTCATAAAGCACTAAATAGTATAATATTAGCAATTGCGAGGTTAAAGGACAATTAATTTTTATTTCCACTGTTTCATTTTGATCTATATTAGTTGCGCCTGAAGTAAGCATTTGTGATGCACTGAATATACTCTTACTGTCACTAGTTGATGCTTCAGATGACTTAAAAATATATAAAATTTCATTTTCGGAGAAAGGTTTGTGCATATGATCGATGTTAACTTTGCCGAAAGGATTTGGTACAATCAATGTATTGACGTATACTTCAATTAATGCTGGCATTACGGGATGAATAGGTCGAACAGCATTACAAATTTGCTTATATATCCATAACTTAATTGGAACTTTATGCTTTAAAAAGGTCCGTGATTTGAGAAGTTGGTGTATACAATGCACTGGCAGATATCCGTATATATTTGCATTTAAAGAAGTTGTGACTGGTACGCGAACAGCATGCGATGCAACTACTTGTTCGGTAAACAGATCTTGGGTAAAAACCTGTTTTATACGGTTAGTACTATTTGGCCGGATAGGTATTTTCATGGCTAACGTTGAACAAATCAATTCGCTTATTGCTGTTATTTGATTGCCATGGAAGTGTATAGCTAGTAAAAGTAGCATTTCACCCAGAGATGCGGAAGTTTCTGATTTTCGACCGAAAAATGTATCTTCTTTGATAATCCACTGTAGCCATTCAACCGATTTATTTTCAAGACTTGTTGTAGACACAAGAGACGGGCATGCGATCAGCATACAAAGTGCCAAAGACACAAATCTATGTCCCGATTGTGTCGGTTGCGGACGACTAGTAACTAACTGCGATAACGCGTTAACTTCATCGTCATTAAATCTGAAAGTATTAAATAATGTTACACATAATATAGATTTTAATGTACCATTTGGTTTATTTTCTAATCTACTAGCTATTTTCTTATGAAATTTGATGGGAGTGCTTATTCCATAAGTATTATACATATATTTTAAGAAGCACTGCGTGACAAAAAAAGTTAAGAGTACCTTTTTCGAGGTTCATATACAGATGTGGCCAAATAAATAGAGCCAACGTACACTTTTCTTGTCTCTTTATCATTTTATTAGTTCCTCTTAGATAACGGAAGTTTTTTCCCCTGTTATAAAAGTGTGTGAGTTGCTGAGCGAGAACCCGTTTGATAGAAAAAATTTCCAGTGCATTACTAGCCGGAAAACAAACTAGAGCCATGATATCTTACCTGCAAGGCTCTGCGAGGTAGATATCCGAAAAAGAAAAACGACATTTTGAAGGCAAATTATTGTGCGCTTAACATACATATATACTCTCTTTAATGACAATAAGTTTTATTAGAAACTAGCTGACCCGCCAGACGTTGTTCTACCTAAAATTTATTCCTATAAAGCCTAAAGAAGAAGTCCTAGATTACGGTGTTGCTCACCGTTATATCCCTATCCCTATATCTATACCTATCCTTCTCCCTATCCATATCTCTATCCCTAATCCCTAATCCCGATCCCTATCCCTCCAAGTTTTGATATCCTACGGAAAACACTTCCAGAGATATTCAGCATGAAAGAATAAGTTTGTGTGGGTTGTGCCACGCCCCCTTTTCCAATAGCTCTCATTTTTTCATCTACAAAATGATTATTGAAAGTTTCATTAATTTCTATGTAGTCGTTTTTGTTTGACGCGGGCGTTATGGTAAAAAACCACATTTTTGGTCACATTTTGGCCAATAACTCGGGAACTAGACGAGATATCCAAAATGAAAGTTGTCCTAAATTTTAAGTTAGTGATAGAATGGTGAAAGTTTCATGCAATTATATTCAGTAGTTTTTGCGTGATGCGCGCACAATCATAAACGACCTCTCCTATCAGTTTTTCTTGAATATCTTCTATGTAAAGACATCGACCTGTTACAATTATTATTATATGTAAATTTTGTTATATGTATAGATATTAAATGAGTGTCGCAAACAATGCGTTTCGTGCATTATCGAAAATCTGTCTTCACATTCAGATTCAGCATATCGAAAACCTTCATGCATAAAACGCGAGCTGTTCACGTTGAAGAGTTAATTAGAGTTAAGTGGCCATTTCGAGTTAACCACTCTACTCTTAACTCTGAGTTAACCATACAAATTATTTTGACAAAATCGCCTTTAACTCCAATTAACTCTAATTTGGAGTTTATTTTGCATTCCAACTCTGTTTTTTGCCAAAATTTGGTAGCACCTTTGAAATATTGGCATTAATTGAACGGCTAGGTGATCGCAATAGACGGATGATTGGGATGCTTATGTCAATCTTCTATGAAGGTTACGTGTGATTTTGACATAAGATTCGCAGCAAATCTATTTACATATCTAGTATTGCGGCCACCTAGCATGTGTCAAATTAAACTCTGAGTTACATAAACCCCTCAACATGAACACTTGACAGTTATCTATTAACTCCAAACCATTAACTCTAGTTAACTCTCTAACGTGAACACAGTCTTAGCTCCGCCTCGCTTGTTTAAGTAAAAGGTACGTTTCGCACGCATAAAAAGTATTGAACTCGCCAGCTTTTACTCCGAACGACAGTTTGAACTGGTTGGTTATGTTGGAACTCGTATTAGGAAATGTGAGCGCGTTTGTACCGAATTTGGTATGCATAATAACAAGAATTTCATCTTTTGCTTGAGGTATAGCTCGCAGTTTATTGAGGCTGCTTTTAGTTGACTCGCAGATTTGTTTTTTTTTACCATATAAAATAAGCAAAACGATCAGAAAAAATTATGAATAATGCGGAATTTTTCAAAACTCATTATTATACTAGATTTTATGGGCTTAAAATAGGAATACCAAAAAAATTCCAGAAACTTCTGGTGAAATTTCCAATATTATGAAAATTACTACCGCTTTTACCGTACCTCCTATTTAAAGAAAAACTGACGAAGTTTTTTATGTGAAACAAATAAATAAATAAATCGCAAAATAAGGGCCTTTTCACATTACTCGGTACGACATCGGATCGACATTTTTTGCTCGGTATTTTCAGCTTACCGAAACGATTCCGCGTTGCTGTGTTTTTCACACTTGTGGGAATACTTTCGGTGCGTAATCGGCAGAAAATAGGAAAACAAACATCGAAATTTGCAAAACAAAATTTTTAACTTCAACAAATCACTCAATAATAACAATAATGTCTTCTAGCGAAGACGAAGACATTATAACTTGCTACATTTATTAGCGAAACGAGTTTTTTACTGACTTTGTTCTTCTTCTTTTATCACGCCGCAAAAATGTGTGCAGTAATTCCTCAAATTTTACTGACCGGTCTTACCGCGTTGCGGTATACCGAAATTAATCCGCTCCGATTTCATGTATGCAACACTAATGTGAAAGTGCCAATTGAAATACATGTGGTCAGTAAGGTTTCGGTATACTTTCGGTGAAAACCAAAAATGTCGATCCGATACCGCACCGAGTAATGTGAAAGCGCTCTAAAGATGCAAAAAATATCGCAAAGACGTTACTGACAAATATCTTCATTGATGAGTCTATGTGTATATGAATGTGCATTAGGGTGGACCCCAAATTCACATTAACAATTTTCTGCAGTCTCACCAACTCGATCGGTAACATTATACTCAAGAACAGGAACCGTAACGATTATGTGTTATATTCAAAACGTTGCTTCTTAATAATTATTTTCTGAGTTTTATTTTTTGTACAGAAAATAAGTTATTTTTTATTTTTATTTTTCGACCAGAAAATAAAAGTTAGTTTTTGAGTTTTATTATTCGAACAAAAAATAAGTTATTTTTTGAGATTTATTCTTCGTTTACAAAATATGTAAAAGTTATTTTTTGAGATTTATTTTTCGATCAGAAAATAAGTTAATTATTTAAGTTTTAATTTTCGGTAAAAAATTGTCTGTGTGCAAACGTCAAACTGTGAAGTTGTGTATTTTTTGCTCTTATTTTATTGTTAAATTTCTTTAAATTAATTCAAGCTTAAATTAATTGAAGTAATCTCTCTGGCGGGGCGAGCAAGATCTGGAATACCGTAAAAGCCCTATCCAACCCGACTAAACATAAGGACAAAGTGTCCATTATCTTTGGAGATAATGTTGAGTTGGACCCGAAGAGGTGTGCGAGCCTTTTTGGCCGGCAGTTCTTACCGCATCCTTCGGTGGATAGGGCCAAACGTCGAATCCTCAGACGGCTGCGTAAAAAAACCAAATAATGACGCGCTACTAGCTCTATCAACCAGGGAGATTCAGGAGGCTATAAAGAATGCTAAGGTTTCAAAATCAGTCGGACCTGACGGTATATCCATATTGATACTAAAACACTTAGGACCGAATGGGGTAAAATTCCTCACGGAGGTACTCAACTTGTCTCTGACCACCCAACATCTGGAAGATGGCAAGGATGGTCCCCTTACTTAAACCGGTGAAACCCGCTAACAAAGGAGACTCATATCGACCGATATCACTCCTTTCCCCGGTAGTAAAGACACTTGCGGCCGCATTACTCCCATACTGCAACGGATGTCTACGACTCGCGACACATCAATATGGATTCCGCAACATGCACAGCACAACAACAGCACTAAATGCCATAAACACCCGGATAGTTCGTGGTTTTAACCAAAAACACCCCTGCGACAACGGTCCTCGTGGCACTTGACCTGTCGAAAGACTTCGACACAGTCAATCACGCCACCCTATTGGAAGACCTTGGCAACTCGAACCTCTCTCAGAGACTAATGCGGTGGACCGCAAACTATCTGAGTGGTCTGCAGGCATCGGTAGTCTTTAGGAACTAGGTCTCCAAACCTAGGAGAATAAAGCAGGGAGTCCCACAGGGCGGTGTACTATCCCCCCTGCTTTTTAACTATTATCTTTCCAGCCTCCCTCCCCACCCGAAGGAGTTGACCTAATCTCCTACGCCAATGACTGCTCGATCATGGCCACTGGCACAGACATATATAGCATTTGCTCGCGAATTAACGACTATCTCTCTGATCTATCCTATTACTTTGCGTCCCGCTCACTAGAGCTACAGCCCGCGAAGTCTTCCGCGGCCCTATTCACGACATGGACGAAGGAGGTAGGACTGGACTTAGGCATACGAATAGGGAATATACCCATCCCTGCCGTAAATAACCCAAAGATCTTGGGTGTAACCTTTGACAGTCTTGTATCCTTCTCCGCGCATACGACCGCGATCGTTAACAAGGCCGCAAAAAATCCTCAAATCGCTAGCCGGCAGCACGTGGGGTAAAGACAAAGAAATAATAATGGCAACATATAAAGCAATCGGGCGGCCGGTCCTCAACTATGCATCGCCAATATGCTCGCCGGGGACTTCAAGAACACAATGGCAGAAACTCCAGGCCTGCCAAAACTCTGCCCTCAGAACTGCCACGGGCAATCTCCTGATGGCGGCGGAACACCATCTACACCATGAGGCTAATATACTCCCATTCTTAGTGGGATGCCACCGCAGGCCATCCTAATAGCCACCTGCTAGAACCGGAACCGCCTCCCCGGCACATCAGGAGACATCTTCTCGACCTCACCCCAGAGGTTGAAAAATACATAAAATAACCATTAGACCCAACGGCTTACAGGCAGGCATTAAAGGAGATACACACCGACACCATCACCACATTCGTTTCAGTCCGTCCGTCATACAGAATATTGAGAGACCAACCACCCCCCATAGCAGAAGAAGAATTGGAGCTGCCGAGAGAAACACGCGTCACTCTAGCGCAACTACGATCAGGCTTTTGCAGCCGCCTGAACTCATATAGGGCCAAAATCGATCCTGAAATACCTAATACATATTCGGCATGTGGAGAGACGCCGCATGACACACAGAATCTCTTCTCATGTCCACTCAAACCTACTCACTTAACCCCCCTGTCCCTATGGACTAGCCCAAAAAACGCTGCCTCATTCCTGGGCCTCCCGTTAAGTGAGCCTGACGACGATCTATGAGCCTATCGTGCCGGCTAAAAATCTCCCCCTTGAGTGCGCCAATGCATAGAAGGTACAAAGGCGATCAGTTTTCTTGACTTTTATTATCCCACTCATACTTTTCCGATGAAGCTGCTCTTTTTAGTAGAACACTGAATAGTCCTCGACACTGTTTATTTGAATATTCAAAAGCTCTGCCAGTACAGAAAAAGTTTTGCCAATCGCTAATAGTCGCGTTAAATTTGTTCGCGTTTCATTGTATGTTGCATTAGTGATTTTTTAATAATAAAAAATGTAATTTGGTGGGAGTATTTTATAAATGTTATTTTCATTTCAGCTGAAAATCTTTTCATCATAAAAAGCAATATTGAAAAGAAAATTTAATTAATTTCATTAAATTTAACCCAGTATTTAAATTCTAAATATGTACAAATACATTTTCTGACAAAAACTGATTTTTTTTTTCAAATATGGGCTATAAATTTGCCTTTTTATGCTTATTAATTCTGTTGTTGACTTATATAAATTATGTTGAAGTAAATATTTAGCACCAAATGTACAAGTATAAATGAAAAGTAATTGTGACAATTCGATCAAACGGGGTTACATATTGCACCAGAAATTTATCTGGTTATATTGTCCTAAAATCGTAGTTATTGCATTCGCATATAAAATTTTTTATCTGGCACAGGATCGGCATTAAAGTAAATTACTCAAAAGCGTGTGTGAACGGACGTAATTTCGGAAAGTAATTTCGGCTAATCAACGTAATTTAAAATGTAGTCTGAATCAAGGCTATATATTATTGAACCATGGTCTGAATGTGCTTTTATGACACGGAATAATACCATGTCTCCACATAACGTGTTTCGCTCTTTTTTTCTCCATTTTCTCTCTCAATCTTGTTTCGACACGGAAACCAGTGCCGAAACTCGCCAATTTCCATACACTGTTCATTCTGAATCATCTTGCCAACCTCGATGATATCGATGTCTTCTCTAATTTTGTATCGAAAATCTATCGAAATCTCACACAGACCAAAACAAAAACGCAAAATATAAGCAAACATACAAACATTTAAGAAGAGCAAGAAAGAGAAATGTTAAACTGAATCACGATCAGCCACGTGGAGACGGGTTATTTAGCGAGATGTTTTGCTAGATGTTTTGTTGGTGAAACAAGTTATGTGGAGACGGGCTTTAAGAGATAGAAAGAAGTTATCGATAATCGCACAAGACCTAAACTTAAGCTGTGTTTACACTCGACAAGATTACATATCTAATGTTCATACCGCTTTGATAAAACGGAATAAAATTTATACAAAATATCAATGTACACAAAAAGCTTTTCAAAATGCCTGACAAAATTCGTTAGGCGCCTGATTGCCTGACAAAGTATGTAATGCCTGACAATCAGGCCAAATGCCTGGCGTATGGCAAGCCTACCTAATGACATTAATTTATATATTACATCCAAGATTAAACGAAAACATTTATTTATTCGTAAATTTAATTTTAAATATGACCGTGACATTTCTAGTTTTAAAATCGCTGTAAATCGGACAGATTTTGAAACGATTCTTCATAAATCATTTTGGCCGAACGGCGCGTTTGTTCGCGAATTTGAATTTAGACCAAATAAAAACAACATGAACGTCGTGAGATTACCCAATTCTCAGTCAGTTCCAAAAGACTAATTATATCAACTGCAAGCTTTTACTACCAAAACGTTAGAGGTTTGAATACCAAATTAACTGATCTGTACGTAAATGGATTTTGCTGTAATTACAAAATTATTTCTTTGACTGAAACATGGCTCAAACCTTACGTCTTGAACTAAAGAAGTTCTTCCGAATCAATATGAAATCTACAGAAATTACCGCGTAGACAGAATTGGTGGTGGTGTTCTAATCGCAGTTCACACATCGTTACCATCTGAGGATGTTAGTGTTTCATCCAATACTTACTTTGAGCTCAAATGCATACGTGTGTTGATTGGTAAAGGATAAATGGGTAAGTTTCTAAGACAAAGCTGCTCCGCAACTGTTGAGCTCAACAGTTGCCAACAGTTGGGTAGCAGATGAGTTAAACAGCTACGTCTTAGAAACGGCTTGATGAATTTATCAGCTGTTTCGCTTTACACAAGATGTTGAGCTCAAGTAGCGAACAAAATTTGTGATGGAAAAAATGGCGAAAACTTTTGAGCTGAGCGGAACTACTCAACAGTACGTTTCTAAGACAAACACTAAACATTGGCGGAGCAGCTTTGTCTTAGAAACTCACCCAATGTATCTAACCCTTTGCTATATCCCACCAAATTCCAACATGTCAATTTACAATGAGCTTCTGTTAATACTTAAATCTATAAACTCTATGATCACACTTTCTGATACTCTGGTATTAATGGGTGATTTTAACCTCCCGAGCATATATTGTACCTGTTTCTTCTAAAGATAATCACAATTTTTCCTTGAAGAAATGGCTGAACTCTGCCTCAACCAAATAAACTTGAATTCAAATAAATTTGGTAGGATATTAGACCTAGTATACGTTAATGATATTCCGAAGTTCTCCCTAAATCGGTGTGACCCTCTAATTCTTCCGGAGGATGTTTACCATCCTCCTATTGAGTTCTCTTATGAAGTTATTAACGAAAATGGAACTAAAAATTCTTTCAATTCTAGTGATCAATTTGTTTTTGCAAAGGCGAACTTCAGGAAAATAAATAAAGAGCTGTCGCGCTTTCCCTGGCCAAACTATGTATATGATATTGACCTTTGTGTAGAACATTTCAATAACACATCTATAACGTATTTCAAAAGTATGTTCCTAAGCGCAGTGTCAATGAAAAACAAACACAGTTATGGTTCACCAAAGAGTTTAAAAAATTAAAAAAATTAAATTCACGCTTTTTAAAGTTATACAAAAAATCTGGTCTTCATAGATATTACGTCAAGTACTCAGTCTTGCGGCATAGCTACATGGCATTAAACAAAAAATGTTCCAAATCATACTTATGCAAAATGAAGATAAACTGGTTCACGATCCCAAATCATTCTATAACTTCGGCAACTCAAAACGTAGAGTTCATAGTTTTCCGTCCGCCATGAATTATAATAACACTGCGTCTTCTGACAGCCAACTTATTGCTAACATGTTCGCAAAACTTTTTAGTTCGAACTTCGAATTATTCTATGGACTCTCCTAAAAGTAGTGATTATCCGTTTAGACTTATCCCATCCAATTTAACTCATATCCCAGTTATATCTCCGGAAGTAGTCTTAAACTCATTAAAAACCTTAAAAGAGTCATTTAGATCTGGACCGGATCTCATTCCGGCTTGCTTTCTGAAAACGTGTACAAGCCCCTAACAGCGTTATTTAACTTGTCCCTAAAAAAAGGTGTTTTCCCATTAGTTTGGAAGTAATCTTTTATAATAACTAGGGCATGGAAATCTATGCAAATACATGTTTTTCTTAGATTTAGGTAGAGCAAAATAAATAAACAATCTTTGCGAATCGTGAAATTGTCTTAAAAATGGCATTCAAATGTTTTTGCATATTTTTACATATTTTGCGTTGTTTGCATTTTTTTATTACATATTTCGCATTATATTGCCTATTTTTGTAATTTGCTAGTTGACAGTTTTATACAAACGAAAATCATGCATAACAGTCATCTGACGACGAATAGAGTTTCATGTGAACACGGCTATTATTAGTATTTTCGATACGGTGCATACCTGTCGACAAAGAGCCGTTTTCAAACATGCTCCTATTACCTCTGTGGATGTAGAACGTTCGTTTTCTATGTATAAGAGCTTTTTTCGACCGAATCGGCAAAGTTTTCTTTTTGAGAATATGAAAAAATATTTCATTGTGTATGCTAATGAATCGTTAAATAAGGATTAACCTTTACAAATTATGAAATGTTCAAGACTGAATTTATGTACAAGTACATATCTATAAAAACATACATACATATTGCTAGCTTAGAGTGCAAATTTTGTAAGTCCTTTTTTCAAACATTGTAGGAGGGACAAAAAACAAAAAATTAACAAATTTCGAAATAAAAAAAAAAATTTCTGTTCATGTAAATATTTTGGACTTACACAATTTTCTTCGCTTTTTGGACTTACACAATTTGCGTATCGCTGAATAACAACGATTAGAAATATGACAAGTATCACAGAATTGTTTAGCGTGGTGCGTATTTGATTTTTCTAGCGTTCTACATAAAAATACAGTTTTTCATAAAAAGTGGACTTAAGCCTGGTTTTCATTAGGTCAAATTCACTGACGTCAAATCACTGTCCTAGATGACAATATGTCATTTTGAGTCAAATGTGTTTTCATTAGGTTTCAAAAACTGACATGAAGTCGATAGAGCAGTGTGGGTCAAAGATTGCCGTCAAATTTTGGTGTCAGTTGATTGACAGTCCGTTTTCATCTCCGCTGTCAAACGTGAAGTAAAAGCTTTTGACAGCCGGACAGCAAGGTCAGTTTACTCACCCGTGGTTTTCTTGTGGTGGTGCTATTTCTAGGTTGCACAAAAACTTGGAAATCGTTTACTAATAACTCTTCCATTTTCTGATATTAAAATACTATTAACAAAATAAGTAAATAAATTTATAATACTCGCACAATCACAATCAGCTGTGCGCTCGACAAACCAGGGCCCTGGTGCAAAGGATTTTTTCGTTTGCTCCGCTTCCAAAATTTTTTGCTGCTCTTATGCCCATATGACACTACGTTTTTTTTTTTCCGGTATTCTACAAGGTTTTTTGGAGTGAAGGAGATGGTCAAATACAGTTTTGCGTTGGTGCAAGCGAGCAAGCTATATTGAAAAAACCAAACGAAATACCAACAAAATACCATTTAGGCAGGTTTTTCTGACAATTGTTTTAAGTTGACAACTATAAAATAAATTATATATAAAATAAAAAATATATGGAAATACAAATTTTAAATTTGCCTCTTGTAAGCTTCTGCTTTGGCCGTAAGGGGAAAGAAGATGTCCGGAAGAAAAAGTATACTGCGCACTGGCTTCTCTTTATAACATGGAATACACAGCTACTCTGCCATCTGAGTTTCATAACTTTTATTGCAGTAATTTAAATTCAAATTTCCAAAAAAATTAATTCTTGAAATAAATATTATTTTCATTTAGTTTGAATGGCAATCAAATTGTTTTTGAGGGAGTTTTTGTCTCTTTTCAACCTACAGAAGAATTGTTTTTGTATTTTGACTTTCGGTGGATTTTCCACACCAAAAAAAAAAAAAAGAAAAAAACGTAGTGTCATATACAGTGATGCCAAAATTGGGCCTTTCGGACCAAATCTGGCCCGATAAATTTACTTTGGGCTGTTGGGCGGCTAAAATCAATTTTGGTCCGATTTGTAATATGAATATTTTTATGGAGACAATTTCTCTGACGCTAAACATTTTATCTTTCCCGTGTAAAGTTCTTTTATTGTTATATCTAAATTCGCTTGGGACTCGTCTCGCATGCTAAGTTTAATAAAACGTCAAAATCAGACAATCTGACATTTATTTTGCAAATAAAATGCTGAAATTTAACACAAATTATGTTTCACTTGAAAAGCGCCAGCGAACATATGGGATATTCTACGAATAGGTTAGGTTGGAGTGGCTGCCATAGAGTCGCACTTAGGCCAGTGTAGAGGCCCGTTGTGATACCACAAGAAGAAAACGGATTACCCCTCCTTTTTGAACCAATTTAATAACTTAGCACTATGTAGTTCTATTTAAAAGCGAAATTCGATTGGAAAGCACATTCTTATTGCATAGAATATATGGAATAGAACTCGAAATCGAACGAATTTTGTTTCGAATTAAACTACAGAGTGAGGGTCCTTTATGTCGACATCCGCGACTTTGCATAGGCTATCCAGGAAGGAAGTCCCAAGAAAGCGTCGTCTGCCGCTGTTAAGAGCCGTGCAGTGGCAGATGAGGTGTTCGATTGTCTCCTCGCCTCCAGCTTATGCAGCATCTGCGGTAGGGTGCACCTAGCCTCTCTGCGTGTTTCCCGATAAGGCAGTGTCCTGTGAGTACCCCCACAAGGTTCGAGATGTCATCTCTCCTTAAAGTACTGATGAGATCACTTGCGAACCCATTTCTGCCAGGTTTGCTTGATGTTCGACATACTGGCTTCTGTTGCCACCTATCACTTGCTAGTTTATAGATATGCTGGTTAAGAATTAGCTTGGTTGTGGCTAACGGCATACCTATGCGTTCTTTGTCAGGAAGAACCTGCTCGGTAGTGCCCTGCCTCGCAAGTTCATCCGCCCTACAATTGCCATAGATATCCCTACGTCCCGGGATCTACACGAGGTGCAGACAGGTCTGTTTGGCCATCTCCTTTAGAGATCGGCGATAGTCTAGTGTTAGTTCTGAATTGAATGAGTGGGAGCCAAGATTACTTAGTATGTACATATATAAATATCGATGTGCTAGTGCACAAACCGGACAAGTGCAGGGTTTGGCGAAACTGAGTTAATTGCATTTTTGGAATCATCACCTACCTCGTGCGCAATTTTTGTAAGCAAATTATCAATAATGGCCGAGATATGCGATGGCATAATCAGTTAAGTGCTTCGAAAGCGAAATATTTGTTGTGCACAAGCCGGATAAGCGCGCTTAGCAATTCAAATTTTCTATAAACACAATTTTTCTTTTGCAGAGAAATTCCAAGTGCCACAAAATAAAAATTGTCTTTATCAATCCTCGTACTTCGTTTTTTGATTTTATAATTTTGAAAATTTCACATTTGTACCAGATCGTGCTTATTGCTCTCAACTTTGCGGGGCTGGGGGCAGTTCAAAACTTCGTCCTATCGCCATAAAATTTTGTGGGGTTCATTAACTCGTATAAAGGCAAATTTTGTGGTATGCCGGGATCTCTCATATTTTCACACATTGCTATCCATCTTTATAAACTTTTTATACTCAGCTGTACTAGTACACAGAGTATTATAGTTTTAATCACATAACGGTGGATTGTAACAGAATGAAATAATCGAGATAGATATAGACTTATATATATCAAAATGATCAGGGTGAAAAGAGAAATCGATTGATCGTCCGTCCGTCTGTAAACACTCTAACTCGCGCAAAAATTGAGATATTTTGGTGAAATTTGGAATGCAAGTTGGTATCGAGACTGGGACGGTTGGTATTGAAAATGGGCGAAATCGGACCATGACTACGCCCACTTTTCCTATATAGAAAAAATCGGAAATTTTGTATCTCAGCCACTAATATAGCTAGAGCGATGAAATTTTACCCACGTGTTGAGCTCAGGCCCCTAGGAAGAAATTTGATGAAATTTTGGAAAATGGGCGGTGCCACGCCCACTTATTAAGGGTCAAACATTGAAAGTTTTATGAGTCATAACTCAGAAACCGTTGAAGATATATCGATGAAATTTGGTACGCGTGATTTACTTACTTAGGCAAACGTTTGGACGGAAAATAGTTAAAATCGGTTGACGGCCACGCCCACTTTTATATATGGGTATTATAAAGTGGCCTAATAAAAACATTTTAAGCGATATATTTGTCAAATATAAAGATAATTCATTGAAATTTTATGGCAGAAGTCCGACTGCGGACATAAAACGAAAAACACAAAAATTTTGGAAAATAGGCGTGGCACCGCCTCTTTTTAGAAGCAGGAATATACGAGATTTCTGAGCCCATAACTTGACAAATAATTTATATATAATGAGGAAACTTGGTGTGTACATAATACATAATACATGTTCAAAATTTTAGCGAAATCGGTTTACGACCACGCCCACTTTTATACATGGGAACTATAAAGTGGCCTAATAAAAACATTTTAAGCGATATCTTTGTCAACTATAAAGATAATTCATTGAAATTTTGTGGCATGAGTTCTACAATAGACCGGAAACAAAAAATAGAAAAATTTTGGAAAATGGGCGTGGCACCGCCTCCTTTTAGACAAAGGAATCTACGAGATTTCGGAGTCCATAACTCGACAAATAATTGAGATATTATGATGAAACTTGGTTTATACACTTTTATAACTTGTATTAATAGACACGCAAAAATTTATTGAAATCGGTTTATGACCACGCCTACTTTTTTGCAAAGATATTTCTGGAACACGCTTTGGAAATTTGTAACGTGACATCTTCGTAACTGGAAGTCATAAAGGAATGAAATTTTGCACAAAGAATAATATTCATATGCTTAGTTGGATGACTGATAAAAATTTTGAAAATGGGCGTGGCTACGCCCACTTTATGCAGCACTCGCTTTATATAAAATCCATCAAACGCAAACAAACAATGAAAGCATACAGCTGAGTACCTAATGTTCGATTCCACTCGAACTTAGGCCTCCTTACGTGTTTAGTTTAACTATGTTAGCATGATACTTAAATAACCCATAAAAATGTATTATTTGAATTTAATAACTATGTTAGCATTTTAAATGAACATTAAAATATGTACTAACAGAAATCAATTGAATAAATTTTTCATAGAAGCGCTCTAACAAAAATATTTGAAATTAAAAAAAGCTAGCGCCAAATGGGTTAAGTGCCAACAAATTTTAATCACTAAAAAAATAGTATAGGTACTGAAGCCATCAATATAATTTTAGCACATTTGGATTCTACATACACCAATTAAGTATTCGTAATCGTTATAACTGAAAAAAATGTCACAGTTAACAAGTTATTGCTATTTAAACACAAAATTTGCTCTCCTGAACATTTTTCAAAATATTACTTATCCGGTTTGTGCACTAGCACATCGATATGTAATTCCATTTTAAGTTGACTTCTGATTTTTGGGCGTTTTTTGGCGGAATTGGGCGGTAATTTGGTCGGTAAAATTTTTTTTTAGTGGCAACACTGGTCATATAGGCAATAGCTCCCATCCTTTTTTTGCATAGGGCTCCGTTCTCGCTCCGATTTTTTATATATTGGCTCCGCTTCAAATCGACAATACTGTTTTAAATCAGATACGACAATTTTTAATGATGAAAAGATAAAGGTAAACTCGAACTATTTGGCATAATCTAGGGTCGCTTTAAAACCATCTTCGGTTTTAAACCTACCTTTATTCTCTATAGCAGGCCTGCTAAATGCTCTCGTATTGAAAGTACAAAGCTCAATACATCTACAAAATTTTTATATGCATTGAAACATTTTTTGCTCATTTAGATTTTTTTATGAATTCCAATAAAATATTAAGGGTCTTCATCTAAAGTGGTAAACTGCTGGTAAATGCGGTAAAGTGATAAAATATTAATTGTAATAAATTATCTGTCAAAATTTGTATGAAAATATATTTAAGCAAAGTTTATCACTTTACCGAACGATTTTGTTGCGTAAATTTATAAATTTCGGTAAAACTCAAGTCTGACACATTGTCAGTTTTACTTTTTCAATTTAAAAGAAGAAATTGTGGTTTCCTTCGGCATTTTTTTTTTTGTTTATTTTATTGGGTTTTTTTATTTATTAATCAAGTTGACACTGACAGGAGTTTAAACAATTATTTACCAAGGTGGTTTCATGTAAAAATGCGGATAAACTGATAAACTTTAAAAATTTATTACTTTATCACTTTAGATGAAGACCACTATTATTTTAGAATTTATTTTCAAATGGTAGTATCACATACATACAAATTTTTTTTTTATTTTTTATATGAAAATTATTTGAATACAAATTTTTTACAGTGCTTTCATATTTTGATTTTTTTTTTTATTACACTTTTGTTATTGTATATTTCGATTTCTTACGGCAGTTCTCGGGAGCTGTAATACAAAGTGCCTTTGCTCTGCACATAAAATATGAATCATAGGCACATATGTACATATAAAATTTTTTTATATCTGAGTGCTTATGGCAGTGCAAAGAAAATCTTATTTTTATATTTTTATTCGAAGGCTTTTCTTAAAAATCAGAAAAAATCGATTAAAAACCATGGACGCAAAATCAGTGAGCCATTTACAATGTTACGATCAAATTTTGTAAATAAAACAAAATATCATGCAGAA
The DNA here is from genome assembly GCA_960531455.1 of Urophora cardui. Lineage (NCBI taxonomy): Eukaryota > Metazoa > Arthropoda > Insecta > Diptera > Tephritidae > Urophora > Urophora cardui. Next base: position 62,803,157 of record OY482671.1, on the reverse strand, counting down.
ATTTCATTAAGTATATAAATCTACCTTGGCTGTTATAGCAAGTTTAATATACCTAATATACCTACATGTTTTTATTTATATCTTTTTATTGAATTAAGTTATAAGAATGGGGTTTTTACAGAAATATAGAGTTTTAAAAGGAGAATAATGTGGTATATGTAACTCAAAATCTTCTTAAGTCGACTTAAGCGGTTATTGCTTGTGGCCACAGATATAGATATATAAAGAGCTAGTGATTTTTAACTCCACTTCCAGCTTCTACCTGTAATTTGAGCTCCAGCTCCGCTCCGTGAAAAAGCCATAGCTCCTTAGCTCTTCGCTCCTTGACACGCTCCGTGGCCCTGCGAATCAGCTGTGAGCTTGACAAACGAAACAAGTTTGCCAACACGCTGGCAAATGAATTTTGTGTGTCAAATGTTGCCCAATGCGCTGGCAAACTACAATTTGAGTGTTTTCATATGGCTGTCATTTTATATGACAGCGAGTGGTCAAAACTGACTGCAAACGCATTTGACACAATATGCCAACCCGTTTTCATTTGTTTGACAATATTTGACGTCATATATGACCTAGTGAAAACCAGGCATTACACAGTTTGCACTCTAAGCTAACGATATGTATAAACCAGGGTTTGAATTGCTGACTGTGCTGCGACTAGCTCAGTCTAGTCGCATAGTCGTTTAACAGAAATAACAACTAGCTCATTCGGTTGCTAGTCGTTTTTTTTTTTGGCAACTTGACTAGACTACGACTAGGAAAAGTAAACAACTTGACTTGAAAATGAGATAGTCGTTGGCCAACAAACAGCTTGTAACTGTGGCAGCAAATGCGACGGCGCGCAACTTGTAGTTTTTAGTCGCAGTTATTTTCTCAATAAACAACTATGAAAATGTGTATACATATACCCGGATACCGGTCAAAATGTGATTGCCCAAAAACATTAAAATTACACTACAATATGGATATCAAACGAAAGGGGGAGGCCCCAGGTTTCATTTGGACGTCGATATATTTCGATACATTTATCGATAACTGAGTTATCGGTTAAAAAATGAGAGCGCAAAAACATTAAAATTACCTTACAATATGGGTATCAAACGAAAGGGAATGGCCCCAGGATTCATTTGAACTTCGATATATTTCGATAAATTTATCGATAACTGAGCTATCGGTCAAAATGCGATTGCACAAAAACCTTAATATAACCCTACAATATGGGTATCAAACGAAAGGGGATGGCCCCAGGTTTCATTTGAACTTCGATATATTTCGATAAATTTATCGATAACTGAGTTAACGGTCAAAATGCGATTGCACAAAAACCTTAATATTACCTTACAATATGGGTATCAAACGAAAGGGGATGACCCCAGGTTTCATTTGAACTTCGATATATTTCGATAAATTTATCGATAACTGAGTTATCGGTCACAATGCGAATGCACAAAAACCTTAATATTACCTTACAATATGGGTATCAAACGAAAGGGGATGGCCCCAGGTTTCATTTGAACTTCGATATATTTCGATAAATTTATCGATAACTGAGTTATCGGTCAAAATGCGATTGCACAAAAACCTTAATATTACCTTACAATATGGATATCAAACGAAAGGGGATGGCCCCAGGTTTCATTTGAACTTCGATATATTTCGATAAATTTATCGAGAACTGAGTTATCGGTCAAAATGCGATTGCACAAAAACCTTAATATAACCCTACAATATGAGTATCAAACGAAAGGGATGGCCCCAGGTTTCATTTGAACTTCGATATATTTCGATAAATTTATCGATAACTGAGTTATCGGTCAAAATGCGATTGCACAAAAACCTTAATATTACCTTACAATATGGGTATAAAACGAAAGGGGATGGCCCCAGGTTTCATTTGGACTTCGATATATTTCGATAAATTTATCGATAACTGAGTTATCGGTCAAAATGCGATTGCACAAAAACCTTAATATTACCTTACAATATGGGTATCAAACGAAAGGGGATGGCCCCAGGTTTTATGTGGACGTCGACATATTTCGATAAATTTATCGATAACTGAGTTATCGGTCAAAATGCGATTGCACAAAAACCTTAATATTACCTTACAATATGGGTATCAAACGAAAGGGGATGGAAATTTCTAGAATCCGAGTATTCGTTAACCACGGAATATTTCTGAGGAATATTGGTATCAAATGAAGGAGCATTCCATGGTTTGTACGGGACAATTTGTACGAATTTTTACAGTTTTCGATTTGAATTAAAGGCACACCAAAATGTTAACCCATAACACATAACTTTTTTAAGATTTTTCTTACATACACGAATATTTCAAAAGCAAGTTTCTGCTTTTAATAAGAGTATTATCAATAGACTGCGGATCTTTATGCAAAAAATTTAAAATGATTTATTAAGAGTTATATTGATTCAAAACTATATATTCACATTCCAAAGCGAATTTTCTTGCTCTGTTATGGATATGTAAAATATATGCAACTTATATGCAGGTTATATGCAAGTTATATGCAAATTTTTTTACATCAGATATGGAATTTTAAGTGATATATACAATAAGTAAAGTATAGTTGAATGCAAAAATCATATGTTCTATCCTGAATCTTTTGTTCTATGCAAATATAAAACCCATTAACACCCAAAAACAAACTGCAAATGGGAACTAATTTTTATTATAATAATTTTTAATGTAAAGAGGTAATTTTAATTGTAGTTAAGACCACAATATACTACAAGTGTTTTCTCCACATTTTCAATGGAAACATTGTGACGCTTATCGGTTAAGATCCGTTTATATGTTGAAAATGAACGCTCAACATCACAAGATGTAACCGGAGCATACTTAAATTCGCTCCAAAATTGACTGGGAATCTGTATTCCAGTTTCTAATATTTTTTTGTCACCTGAAAGTATTTTGGCTACTCCTAATATGACTTCTTTTTTGAAATAGCTTCAATTTTGACCAAAACTATTTGCCCACATGATCCTGACGTAGCGTCAAGTCCTTCAAAAGCTTATGTTATTAGGGCAGGGATTATCACACTAATACTTTCAAACATTGTGCATGTGTTAAAAGCACAAAAGCTCTTGGCTACACCCAAAAGAAACTCAATCATTGTCGAAAACTAAAATTTTTAAATTACAAATGGTTAGTATTTTTATTATTAACTTCAAAAAAAACCACAAACAAAAAAAAAATAAAATAAAAAAATATGAGACGAAATGCAAAATCATGATTCCTAATAAAAATATTACGTAAAAAAATCCAAATAAAAAAACCACCCCCAACACACAATCATTTACAAGCATTCAGAGACTGCTCGAGCAACACAACCTGCTAGCTCAACAGCTCAACGCTGACTGAATAGAAATTTGCAAAATTTCTGTGCGTGAACGAAGTGCTTTGACTCGTCGGTGTGAGGCTGTCGGTGTGAAAGCTATAAAAAGCTTCCGCACGCGTGCTTAGGAAAATCAAACTCTGTATTAGGGCCATTGAAGCCATTAGGGGAACTCCGCGAGACTCTAACTTGCGGATTAAAAATGCTAAACCTCAATTATTATGCAAATATGCAAGTTATATGAAATATGCAGAAATAAATATGAAAATTTAGAATATTTTGTTAATAACTTTAATTTTTTCTCTTTGGAACCATATCGCTATCTCTTTTCCTTAAAAATATGCAATTGCATAAAGATCCGCAGTCTAATTATCAAACAGTAATAATGCGCCAGATATTCTGTTGGTTAACATTTTGGTTTGCCTTTAATTCAAATCGAAAACTGTAAAAATTCGTACAATTTTTCCCGTACAAACCATGGAATGCTCCTTCATTTGATACCAATATTCCTCAGAAATATTCCGTGGTTAAGCAATACCCGGATTCTAGAAATTTCCATCTCTAAATGAGATCGCCATCCCCTTTCGTTTGATACCCATATTGTAAGGTAATATTAAGGTTTTTGTGCAATCGCATTTTGACCGATAACTCAGTTATCGATAAATTTATCGAAATATATAGAAGTTCAAATGAAACCTGGGGTCATCTCCTTTCGTTTGATACCCAAATTGTAAGGTAATATTAAGGTTTTTGTGCAATCGCATTTTGACCGATAACTCAGTTATCGATAAATTTATCGAAATATATCGACGTCCACATAAAACCTGGGGCCATCCCCTTTCGTTTGATACCCATATTGTAGGGTTATATTAAGGTTTTTGTGCAATCGCATCTTGACCGATAACTCAGTTATCGATAAATTTATCGAAATATATCGAAGTTCAAATGAAACCTGGGGCCATCCCCTTTCGTTTGATACCCATGTTGTAGGGTTATATTAAGGTTTTTGTGCAATCGCATTTTGACCGATAACTCAGTTATCGATAAATTTATCGAAATATATCTACGTCCACATAAAACCTGGGGCCATCCCCTTTCGTTTGATACCCATATTGTAGGGTTATATTAAGGTTTTTGTGCAATCGCATTTTGACCGATAACTCAGTTATCGATAAATTTATCGAAATATATCTACGTCCACATAAAACCTGGGGCCATCCCCTTTCGTTTGATACCCATATTGTAGGGTTATATTAAGGTTTTTGTGCAATCGCATCTTGACCGATAACTCAGTTATCGATAAATTTATCGAAATATATCGAAGTTCAAATGAAACCTGGGGCCATCCCCTTTCGTTTGATACCCATATTGTAGGGTTATATTAAGGTTTTTGTGCAATCGCATCTTGACCGATAACTCAGTTATCGATAAATTTATCGAAATATATCGAAGTTCAAATGAAACCCGGGGCCATCCCCTTTCGCTTGATACCCATATTGTAAGGTAATATTAAGGTTTTTGTGCAATCGCATTGTGACCGATAACTCAGTTATCGATAAATTTATCGAAATATATCGAAGTTCAAATGAAACCTGGGGTCATCCCCTTTCGTTTGATACACATATTGTAAGGTAATATTAAGATTTTTGTGCAATCGCATTTTGACCGATAACTCAGTTATCGATAAATTTATCGAAATATATCGACGTCCAAATGAAACCTGGGGCCATCCCCTTTCGTTTGATACCCATATTGTAAGGTTATATTAAGGTTTTTGTGCAATCGCATCTTGACCGATAACTCAGTTATCGATAAATTTATGGAAATATATCGACGTCCACATAAAACCTGGGGCCAACCCCTTTCGTTTGATACCCATATTGTAAGGTAATATTAAGGTTTTTGTGCAATCGCATTTTGACCGATAACTCAGTTATCGATAAATTTATCGAAATATATTGACGTCCAAATGAAACCTGGGGCCATCCCCTTTCGTTTGATACCCATATTGTAAGGTTATATTAAGGTTTTTGTGCAATCGCATCTTGACCGATAACTCAGTTATCGATAAATTTATCGAAATATATCGACGTCCAAATGAAACCTGGGGCCTCCCCCTTTCGTTTGATATCCATATTGTAGTGTAATTTTAATGTTTTTGGGCAATCACATTTTGACCGGTATCCGGGTATATGTATACACATTTTCATAGTTGTTTATTGAGAAAATAACTGCGACTAAAAACTACAAGTTGCGCGCCGTCGCATTTTTTTATTTTGAAATTCCATGCCCTAATAATAACCCTAAAAATGGCAGTAGGTCTTCTATTGAAAATTATCGAGGCATAGCGAAGCTGTCAGCGGTTCCAAAATTATTTGACGCGAGCATTGTTAATTATCTGAAGTACTCAATTTCCTCATCAAAATCGCCATCTCAACATGGGCTTTCTGCTGGAAAATCTACCACATCTACTTTATTGCAGTTCACAACTTATGTTTCAAATAGATTTAGAGAAAATGCTCACACAGATGTAATTTACACGTATTTTAGTAAAGCTTTTGACAAAGTATGTCATTCATTGCTCATCCGTATACTAGGTCTAATAGGTCTTCAATCCAGTTTTAGAGCCTATACACTAGGGTGGGGCGATTTTAATGGAGGGAAATTAATCGATACCGCGCCATAGAAATTCGGATTCCTCTCATTTTTCTGAGTAGAAAACTCCTTCAAGACATTTGTCTAAAATTAATTTTGATGTTCCGGAATTTGCTTTTTATATACCAAGACGGATTTTTGAAAATAAAAATTGGACAAAAATCGACAAAAAAATAACCAGGCCAATATGCACATCGAATTGAAGCAGAATTTTATGTCAGATGTGAAATCAGAATTAAAATCGGATAATCCGTTTTCGAGATATAGCCTGATTTCCGGTTATGGAGGATAAATGCCGAAAATAGCATATTTTCGCGATTATCTCTTGCTCTTTACAATATATCTTAAATTTTTTTGCAAATTTCTTAAAGATAGGTCAATACAATATATGAGCAACATTTTAAAGTATTATTTTATCTTCCGGTATAGGAAAACTAGAATGCACTCTTTTTTCCTTAGCCCAAAATCGCGGTATGGGATCTCCATGTTATAGTCATCCGATATCGATGATTTTCGCTGCCAGCGCTTTGTGTACAATAACTGCTCCAAATTCAAAATTTCAGACAATTTAGTCGGCCGACTACGACAACAACAGTGACATTCGTAGTGGAAAGAGTTGCCATGCTGACAGCACTACTTTTATTTCACTTTTGGTAAATTTCACCTAGTAAATTTTTCACTAGCTTGAATTATTTGCTGTCAAAGTAGAAAACAGCTGTTTAAAAAAATCAACCAACGAATATATATATATATATATATATATATATATATATATTATTACTTTTGTAATTTGGTGAATTTTTAAAATAGAAATAATGAAAATGAAATTGCATGGAAATTATTAATGGCTAATTTTTACTATTTTTCCGGTTTTTGTACTTCTGTTCGTTTCGCTCTTTATGAGCGTAATTCCTTCCGTTTTTTTTTTTCATTTACTTGACAGCTAGTTGATAGTTTAATAAGAAACAAAGCCAAACAAAGTATGCACTTTTTGTTTATTTTATTCAATAAATTAAAATATTTTAAATAGTCGGTTTTGAGTTTATAATCGTAATTGATTTTTCAATGGATATTTTAAAAAATCGACAAAAAAAATCAAATTTTGTAAAAATTATTATCCATCATTGTTATTAAAAGAAAGCGTGTTCAATTAGTTTTACCTATTGTTTTTTTAATACATACATACATTGAATATTTTTGTAAAATTTCTACATATAATCAATCTAGATTTATACCCGTTCGGGAACAATTGGTCTACAATTAGTCTACATTTATACTCGTTCGGGAAGAAATCAATGCGGTACAAATCTATGTATATCGGGATTAATCGCACTTTTCATTGCAGGGATATTACAATGAAAACCATCGCATGTACATACATGTGGTTGTGTGTTTTTGTTTGTACGAATTCTATTTATAGAAAAGGCGATGCTTGTTCTTGTTATTAGATTTTGTTTATCGGCAAGCTCATCAGCTTGGTTTTTATATTGGTTGTTTGATCGTTTTTATTTTAATAATTAACTAGTATGTAATCCCCGATATTCGGGTGGCACTTTTATTTAATAAAAAATGACAAAGAAAATTGTTTAATAAAAAAAAAGCAACAAAAAACTGACTGACCTGGACTTGAACCAGCTTTGTTTGAATTGGAAGCCTAGCATAGAATAGTTTATACCACCCTAATGTACCATTTTTATGTCTGAATGTTAAACGTAGTCAAAAATCAATAATCTTTTGCAAAATAAGCATTTCGATCGCTTGAGCAGAACCCGAAATAACACATGTTCAACATTCCGAGGAATATAGGCTTTTCGGTTCCTTTGGTCTTTTAGATTAATTTTACAGAAACATTTTCTGAGAAGATCCCTAGTAAAATTTTATGCCAAATAATTTTCTAGAACATTTTAACCCTCTGACACCACATGACGGCGGGGGTTCCAACCTCCCTAGGCTGTCCCTCATTTCACACATAACCTGGGATCCTTAGTGACTGCACGAAACGGGGAAGGATAGCGGCTTCGAGCCCTTTTTACATGGAAAATTCGAACATAAAAAATAAAACAAAAAAAATTTCGTCCTCTTCCTCTCGGAGGACTGCGTCGGCGCAAGCGCCAAGGACGCTTTCGCGCCTACATGGCGTACATGTGGGTGGGAGGCTTGCCTCTCACCAAACAACAACAACAACTTTGACTGGGGACTTGGGGGGCCCCAGCACCAGTAGGACCGCCGGAATGGTAGCGCTGGAAACGGCGAACCATCCAGCTCCTGCTGATGCCGGACACCTCCCAGGTGCTGGAACGGCGAACCTTCTCGCCGAGGCGGTGGCAATGGTTTCACGACCTGGCCACACCGAGCCAAAGGAGAAGGTAGCCGAAGGTAGGGACGATCGACGCCCGATGGATCCCAACACCAGTGGGAACGCTGGAACGGCAGCGCTGGAAACGGTGAGCCGCCCAGCCCTCACTGATGCGGGTGGTCCATCGAGTGTTGGTACGGCGACCTTTCTCACAGAGGCGGTGGCAGTGGTTTCGCGACTTGGCCATAGTACGCCACAGGAGAAGGTAGCCTTCCTCGATACATTGAAGGGTGATACGATTGAGCCCAGCACCAGCAGGGCTGCTGTCACGGCAACGCTGGAAATGGCGAGCCGTCCAGCTCCTGCTGAGGCCAGGGGTCCATCAAGCGCCTTAAGGGCAACTTTTCCCCCGACGTCAGCGGCAGTGCTTTCACGACCTGGCCATGCTGATCCGAAGGGGAAGGTAGCCGAAGCTAATACTTCGACCGGGGGAGCGGCAGCGAGGGAAACTACGAGCCGACTCCCCCTGGACAATAAACCCCAATATGGGGATAAACGGAGGGCCGCAAAGGTCCTCAAACGATATGAGGGGGGGGGGGGGGGGGGTGGCACTCGAAACGTTGCCCCAGGACGTGAGGGAGGCGGTAGTTTGGGCGAAAGCTCTGTTGCCATCCTTCCAAAGCGCGCTGGGGAAAACTGTGGAAAGTGGCACTCCCTTTAAGCGCCAAAGATCGGATGAGGAGTTAAAGCCCCATCCGAAGCGGCTACAGCAGCACGCCGGTGTGCCCAAGCCAACCTTCGCCGAGGTTGCCGGGGACAGGATCCTCGTTGGGGTCCTGGACCGCGGAAATGACCGTGGGGCCATCCCGAAGGACAAGTGGTTGTGGGTCCTGGCCGCCATCACCGACGCCATTCTTGAGGTCGTGCTGGCGTCTCCAGGACCACCCCCACGTGGTAGAGACGCGGGATGGTACCAAGGCCAGATCAAGGTGCTCGCTTGCGATGACGCAAGGACCGTTAGGGTTGGCGAGGTGTATCTCGGTGCGCGACTAGAGGTCGTCGACTGGAAGGACGTTCCGGTCCGGCCTAGGGCCAGGGTATGGGTTCCTGTAACCCCAGCAGCTCCTGAGAGGATCCTCAAAATGCTGCAGGTTATGAACCCATCCCTCCCTATGCAGAACTGGAGCGTCATTCGAGTCGAAGACGCAGTGGGCCCGAGAAGGGAGGTGGTCCTGGCGCTGAATAAGGAGGCTCTCGAGCGCTCAGCGCGCCGCCGCTCCGGAAACCTCGGTGGACTCAGACATCGAGGCGCCCGAAGCGGAGGCGGATCTCTCCGACGTGGACAGCATGATGTGCAGATGCTCTGCATGATTTGACAATGGAGGATGTCCTGCTGGACAGCGACGAAGAGGCTGCCGACGTCACGGTGGTTGAGGGCTGTGGACACTCATGAGAGTGCTACAGATAAACCTCCACCGATCTAAAGCGGCATCAGCCGCTCTCATCAGTCGCCTTTCTCAAGGCGACGTTGATGTGGTCCTCATCCAAGAACCTTGGGTGAATAACTTGAGGATTTGCGGACTGGGGGCCACTGCATACAGGCTCATCCGGGCTTGTGTTGAAGGTAATATAAGAACCTGTATATTGGTTAAGTACGAGCTAACAATGTTTCTCTTGCCTAACTTTCGCGACGGCGACATTACTGCGGCCAGCACAACGATCAAGGGCACACCGGTAACTCTGGCATCGGTGTATATGCCCTATGATTCACGCACACCTCCACCACAAGGCTTGATAATGGACCTGGTGGCCAAATACTGCCCCGGCCATCTACTCATCGGAGCGGACTCAAATTCGCATCATGTGCAAGGGGGCAGCTCTGACACAAATGAAAGGGGTGAGTCACTTTTTGAGTACCTTTTGACAACTAACATGGTAGTGTGTAACATAGGTAATGAACCAACATTTATTACTAAAAATCGAAGAGGTACTAGACCTCACTTTATGTAGTGAAAAAACTTATGAGGGTGTCAAAGGCTGGCTTGATGGACACTCTTTCTCAGACCACCGATATATAGAAATAATCTTAGATTTCTCCATTCAACAATCCGTTTTAAAAAGGAACCCACGTAACACGAACTGGGATCTTCACAATGAACTATTTGTTAAGGGGCTACCGGATCTTCCATCCTGTAATCCCTCATCGACAGGGGAGTTGGAGGATCTGTAGCCCGTTTCTGCAACCTTGCGATATGAATTATAACGCAAAATACAACCCTGTTTCATATTTATCGCAAGGTAGTGTTTCTGTAAGTGTGGTGAATTTTGGTTATCGTTATTTCTTGCGATATTCATATCATCAGCTTTGAGGGTAGTGAAAACAGATACATTTCAAAATAATGAGTGAGGTTTGTATTAAATTTCTTGCATTTTTATTTATTACATTAGTCTGTGTTTTGTAGAATAAAATTATAAGTAGGAAGATTTCCAAGTTGCAAAAAGTGAAGCTCATGGAAGTTATGAAATCCAATAAATAAGTCGGATGGGAACATTTAGTGGGCCGCAGAGCTTGCAAAACCGCGGAACAATGGAAAAAGGTAATAGCTAAGTGAAAAAAGAATGTATGTATAAATACGTGTGCATGACAAGACGAAAGACTGGCACTGTTTTACCTTTTCTATTTACCTTATCGTTTTCGTTTTTTTATTATTATTAAATCACATACACAATACCTGTGTTAAATAACAAAAAATTGTTACGAATTTTTCTTAAAAGGTGTCATTTTTATATAGCGATCTGTTCGTAAAAATTTTTTGTTGTTGAACAGAGCTAATCTTACAGGATATTTAGTTTTTTTATTATTATTTTGTTTATTATTATTTTGTTTATTTTTTTTTAATATTTTATTTGACTTTTGATAACGAATAAAAATAAATAAAATGAAACTGTAACGATTCCCATTGATATCGGGAAAACCTAGTCTATGTTTCAGCCTAAAATTGTGTAGCATTAAATATTAATATTTGGCAACGAACGCGCACTTTGTTTACAAATTTTCGTTGGATATGGCACATTTTTCGATTGTTCCAGCGATATGACGACAACTCACCATTATCATATCGCAAGGTGAATTCATGAGTTGCAGAAACACTTTTCATATCGGAAGCGATATGAGCCTTGCGATAACATTTCGTTCGTTATTATAACGAAAGGTTATAGAAACGGGCTACTGGTCGGTACCTTCACTAATGCACTCTCAAACGATTTTAACTTAGCTTGTCCGGAACCAAGACCGCGTGGCATGCGGAAACCTCATTGGTGGTTCTGCGAACTGGACTCACTTCGAAAATCTTGCAGGAAGCAATTCAATAGAGCCAAACGACTCGACAATGAGCCCGAGTGGCTGCAATATAAAGAAAATTCTGAGACAATCGAAGAGAACCTCTTGGAGGAACTTCTGTACCGGAGTCGAAAGCGTCGATGAGACGGCAAGACTTAGATGCGTGCTCTCAAGAACACAAACGTCATTGGGCTACCTTCGGAAGCCTGATGGATCCTGGACCAATTCAGAAAAGGAAAATCTAGAGCTGCTGCTGGACACACACTTTCCTGGTAGCTCGCGAAACGGACTGGCGATACCATCAACGGGTATCGCTGTTAATATACCTGTGACTGAGGAACGGGTTATATCATGTTCAGACATAAAAATTAATTAAGTCAATTGGGGTTGATTGAACATCTTTAGATTTGGTGTTCAGACATATTTAATTTACTTGGCCCATTTAACAGGTCGGCTCAAGATACATACACACATACACGCCGTGAGCTGAATATCAAACTCTCGTGACCTAAATGTCAAAATTGCAAGGAGGACGAAATAATTTGACATTCATCTCAAAATTTTTACCAATCGTAAACACGAATGCATGTATAAAATAAGCAGAAATAAAAACAAATTTGGTAGGTGATGAAGAAGAACAAGAATGCAGCTGATCTGACGATCCAACCTGTTTAGTGGACACTGACGCTAATCACATTTCTCTTTTCATGACATTTCATTTTACTTATGAAACAAGCCTTTTAACAGGGTTGCATGCAGAATTGTTCTTCATTAACAACTCATTAATTTCTAATGAAGCATTAACTTGGTAAATTTTTGTATGGTAAATTGAGAATCATTGGGCTTGAAAATTGAATGAAGGCTCTTAATGTTCAATTAAGGTTGTGTCTGAACATAACATTAGGTGGGCAATCAAAAGCTTCAAACCCTACAAAGCTGCGGGACCAGACGGGATCATTCCTGCACAACTCCTATATACCCTGGAGACATAAGCAGGCTAGCTTCAACGCATATTCGTTGCTTGTCTTGCATTCAATCATATCCCGAATACGTGGAGACGCGTCTCGGTTATATTCATTCCTAAGGCTGGGAAAGCCTCGCACTATGAGCCGAAGGATTATAGGCCAATAAGTCTTTCCTCCTTCTTGCTCAAGACGCTGGAGAGGATAATAAGTAATTTCCTCTCTATTACAATTGACAGTAAACTTCTCTCTGGATATCAACATGCATATCTTAAAGGGAAATCAACCGAAACGGCATTACATAGTCTGGTTTCTACCATTGACGTATCTCTGATTGGGTTGATTGATCAACTTTTGAGGGGAAGGATTGTACTCTCATCAATGGGCGAGGTCAAATCTACACGCTATGTCTTCAGAGGCACACCCCAGTAGTAGCACTGCGAGAGATCTCAGCGTGGTCCTCTCGTTGTGGGCTCAGTGTCAATTCAGATAAGGTGGAACTTGTCCTCTATACTAGGCGGTATAAAATACCACCATTAAATCTACCAGAACTATATGGCGTTCGCCTGACCCTGGCCGACAAGGCTAAGTTCCTAGGGGTAGTTCTGGACAAAAAGCTGAACTGGAAGGATATCATCATTCAGCGTCAAAACAAAGCAAAAGAGCCATAGGCAAAAAGTGGGGACTTAGTCCCAGCATTTGCAGGTGGATTTACACTGCGATCATTCGACCAATCCTGCTATATGGGGTCGTAGTATGGTGGCCCGGTTTGAGCAAGGCGTCAAACCTTAATGTTCTGAGCAGAGTCCACAGATCTAGCATGATCAGCAAAAGTGGCGCACTCAGGACGACGCCTAGTGAAGCTCTGCAGGCCATTCTAGATATCTTGCCATTAGATTTAGCAGGTTTTCAAGTAGCGGCTACGTCAGCTCTACGTTTAAGAGAGTCATCCGGATGGCATACTTTTTTTTCTAAATTTTGTGATTTGATACTTTTTTGTTCACAAACGGCCTATTTTGATACTTTTTTGCTGATAGAATTTAATTTTTTGAAACTATGAAAATGTTAAACTAAAAACAAACCTATTGTATCTGGATAGTATTAAAAAGTTGTGGGAATGTAGGCCAATTAAAAAACCCAGAAAAATATAAACTGGACAGAGACATTTTTTTAATTTGCTTCAAAGTAATGAGTTTGCCTTATAACTCTGTGGCTACTGAACTGGATTTTTTTAGATTTAAGGGGAATTTTGCGTCGAAAATGGACTTCTTTTGAAAATTAGTTCTGAACTGAAAAGTCACCAATAAGGTTTCTATTATTTTTTTAGAGTTTATTGTTAATCATAATAAAGGAAAAATAAAAACTCATTTATTATGACTTTTGGTTTTCGTTCCATGAGCAAACTGTTGTGAAATAAATTTAAATTAAAAAAAAATTAAGCTATTTGCAAAAAAATTATTGAGTGTCTTAACTAAAATGTCTATATTTTTAATAAAAACAACCAGAAAAAACTGGTCTGAATTAGATACACAACTTTACTTATTATTTGTTTTTCAAATGAAAACTTTTAAAACCACGGTTGTGCTTTTGATACTTTTTGTGCTTGGCAATCTGCTTATAAGACCTGGTCCAGAGTGGTCCTTAGTTGTTAAAAGTTTAAATGTAAATGCTAATGCGTGAAAATTACGCTCATAGAAAAACTAAGATTTCTTCATCTTGTATTTTGCTAAAAATAAATTGTTCTCACTGTTTTCTTTCGCTAAATCATGAAACATACCTCTTTTTTGCGTTTCCATAGATATCCGCATTTTTTAGCACTCAAACTTAAAATCTCGCGAAAATCATAATACACTTATGTATACAAACTTTTTCCAGACAATTTTTTTTTTTCAAATGTGTTGACTTGAAATGAGCCAAAGTAACGTTTAATGGTGTCTATTGCGTATAGAAGGAGGTTTTCTATAAAATTCAATATATTTTCCACGGAAATGCATGACAGAAATTTCTTTTTGAAACACCAACATTTTTTACTTTTGTGTGTAGGGCTGACAACGATGTGGACTTAACGAATATTTAATTCACCATAATCCAATTCGTTCCACCAAAGCTACAATGTAGCTGCTACATGACGAAAAATATGAATTCAGTAGCAATTATGACGCAATAATACAGGTGACCTTTCCTTTTTAGTTTTAGTTTAAATACAGAGAAAATGCAATGAATTGAGCTTTAAAAGGTGCCTTTGTTTAATGTGTGCATACGTAGGTCCACTCCCCAAACATAAATAGATTTAAGTAAAAATTGTCTACACGAGTTTTGAGTTTTTTTTTTTTGAAAACCCCCCCCCCCCCCCAAAATATTTTTCTTTTGTGTAGGGGGATTCCAAAGGGGATGAGTGGGAAGAGCCAAATCGGTGCTACCCAACCCCAGGTAGCGTTTCCATCTATACCGATGGCTCGAAACTGGAGAACAAAGTTGGAGGTGGAGTCTTTTCACATGACTTGAATCTACAGCTAGCTTTTAGACTACCCGACCACTGCAGCGTTTACCAGGCTGAAGTGTTTGCTATAATGGAGGCTGTCAACCGTATAGGACATGAACCTATCAACAGGGATCTATTCATCTTCAGCGACAGCCAAGCAACAATTAAGTCTCTTGGGCCCCACTCTTTCAATTCTGAACTAACACTAAACTGTCGCCGATCTCTCGTGTGGGTCCCGGGACATAGGGATATCGAGGGAAATTGTATGGCAGATGAGCTTGCAAGGCAAGGCACTACCGAACAGGTTCTTCCTGATAAAGAACGCATAGGTACGCCGTTTGCCACATGCAAGCTAATGCTTAAACAGCATATCTATAAACTAGCAAGCGATAGATGGCAACAGAACCCAGTATGTCGAACATCAAGACAAACCTGGCCGAATTGGGACCACAAGCGATCTCGTCAAATATGTACTCTAAGGAGAGAGGAAATCTCGAACCTTGTGGGGGTGCTCACAGGACACTGCCTCATCGGGAAACACGCAGAGAGACTGGGTGCACCCTACCGTAGATGCTGCAGAAGCTGCAAAGATGATGAGGAAGAGGAGACAATCGAACACCTCATTTGCCATTGCCCGGCTCTTAACAGCGCCAGACGACGCTTTCTTGTGACGCCATTCCTGGATAGCCTATCTAAAGTCGCGGTTGTCGACATAAAGGACCTGGTGAATTTCATTAGGTTATCAAACTGGTTCAAAAAGGAGGAGTAATCTGTTTTCTTCTTGTGGTACCACAATGGGCTTATGCACTGGCCTAGGTGTGCCCCTATGGCAGCCACTCTAACCTAACCTAACTTATTTGTATGTCCATGAATTATCCTCTTTGTATTCCCAAATGAAAGTGCTTCTAAATTCATGACAATGTTGCCTTGAAACGGTTTTACTAACTTAATAAACAAAGAAGTTACGTCACGACGAATATTTAACGTAGCTATTATTTAACTAATTTTTTTAAGCAATTCAGTATATGTAAAGTTGTAAAAGTCCGACCCTAAATTTTGAAGCTTACATTGAGGGGATTAAAGAAAAAAATTTTATTTTTTTTTCTGATCCCGCGAAATACCGCCGAAATAGTTTTTTTTTATTGTAACTTTGTTATTTGACTTCAGAGCTCAAAAGGACATTAGAAGAAAATATAAGCTTCGAAATAAGAAAATAATGAGGTATCAATTTTAAAAATCGGATGTTAAATAACAAAGTTACAAGAAAAAAACCATTTTGGCCGAGTTTCGCGGGATCAGAGAAAAAATTTTTTTTTGTCCCTTATCCCTCTCAATATAAGTTTCATACTTAGGGATGGATTTTCACAACTTTACATATACTGAATTGCTTAAAAGAAAGGAGTTAAATAATAGCTTCATTAAATATTCGCAGTGACGTAACTTCTTTGTTTATTAATTTAGTAAAACCCTTTAAAGGCAACATTTTCATGAATATTGAAGCACTTCCATTTGGCAAAACAAAGAGGATAATTCATGGACATACAAATAAGTTAGTTGACCCAACTATGTGAAAACGACTTCAGAGCCCAAAAGAGCATTAAAAGGAAGTGTAGAGCTGCAAAATACGAAAATAATGACGTATCAATTTTCAAAATCGGATGAAAAATAACAAAGTTACAATAAAAAAACGTTTTCGGCGGTATTTCGCGGGATCAAAAAAATTTTGTTTTTGTGTCCCTTACCCTCTCAATATAAGCTTCAAATTTAGGGGCGGACTTTCACAACTTTTTTTTTCGTATGGGGACCAACCCTATCTAATGTACATATTATTAGTGCTCGACTTATTTATGTTTTAGTTGTAAAAAATAAGCTGTGTGTATTTTGGTATTGAAAATTTATCCAATTTGACTTTGTAGTCACAGTTCACGGCTTCTCCTCACTCCCCTCACCCATATTATTACTATTCAAACAATTGGTATGACCTCAGCTAACTCGAGGCAAATGCATTCGCTCAACCTCATTTTATGCACACCAAATGGAATTCGAGCTGAATCAGTTTGCATGAACTCGTGCGCGGAGGTAAAGCTTGATTGACTCACCGCGAGCTGAAGTTCAGTTTTTATGCATGAGGCCCATTATTTTCGTATGTAAATATCCTGTACAAAGTTTCAGACCGATAGCTTAACTATTACTATTTTATTCCTCAAAAATTGAAATTTGAACCATGCGATGAGGAGGTCGAAACATTGAGCCTCATGCATAGAAACTCACGAGTTCAAACTGCTTTAGCACGGACTCAATTTGGTATGCATAAAATTGAGGTTGAGCGAATGCATTTGCCTTGAGGTAGCTGAGGTCATACCATTTGTTTGAAGGTAATAATATGGGCGAGTGGAGTGAGGAGAAACCGTGAAGTGATGTAGTGGATTATTTATATATATACATATAAATATTCTACTTTTATAAATAATACTTTGTATACGTAGTCGATTATTTATATATCGTCGTACCATACGAAAACTAGCATACGATTTTTTGTGGCTGACAAAAAGTAACAAATTCGACTTTTGGCTGACGAAAACTATCAATTTCGTTTAAACAACAATTTTAATGTAAAAACAGTATATAATTACTGCTACTTTTCGTCGGTCAAAAGTCAAATGTGCTACTTTTCGTACGGAATTTTTTAATTGATAGCTTTCGCCAGAAATTTTAAATGTGCCAGGTTTCGTATGGTACGACGATATATACATATAAATATTCTACTTTTATAAATAATACTTTGTATCAGAGACTTGTAACGCGTTTTGGTTTCGGTTTCTGTTACACAGCTAATACCAAGTCTCCACATAACGTGTTTCGTTCTTTTTTTCTGCACTCGCTCTCTCAATCTTGTTTCGATCTCAAAACGAGTGCCGAAACTCACCAATTTCCATACAAATTTCTGAGAGCGAGTGAAGATTGAAACACTAGTTTCGTTCTCAATCCTCTTGCCAAACGCGATGATATCGATGCCTTCTCTAATTTTGCATCGAAAATCTATCGAAATCTCACACAGGCCAAAACAAAAACGCAAAAATAAGCAAACATACAAACATTTAAGAAGAACAACAAAGAGAAATGTTAAACTGAATCACGATCAGCCACGTGGAGACGGGTTATTTAGCGAAATGTTTTGTTGGCGAAACAAGTTATGTGGAGACGGGCTTTAACGAATGTAACGAAACTGAAACAGAAACAAATCTCCTTTGTAACAAAAGTCGTAACAAAACTCCGAAACGGTTCCAGCAGAAACAAAACCTGTAACGAAAACGAAATTAATTTTGTTCCTTGTAACAAAACCCGTAACAGAAACAGAACCAAATTAATTTTGTTTCTCAGTAGTAAAACCTTATTTGCAGAACATTAGGGTGGACTTGTTATTTTTAGGTATATAACATACATATATATGTTTGTCTGTGGCAACCAACTAAAGTAGCTTAACTCGACCTCTGTTCGAATCTAAAAGTAACTTAAGTGAAGTAAAGAAAAAATGTTCATTTGCTTTATTAATCAAGCCTTATTACATACCTTTCAACTTATCATTTTACATTTGTTACAGCCAATTATAGTCCGGGATACCAAGATAAGTTTATAATAGGTCTTAGTTAGGGGTTTATAAAATTTCGCCTTAATAAACATTCACATATTTTCCTATATCGAGTTAGGTTTCTTTAAAAAACTGATATATATGTATGTATATTTGAGATATTAGATAAAAAGAAAAATAAGTTTTATTTATTTATTCTCAAGAAAACTACTTTTTGTTGTAAATTAATTAAAAGAATCGATCTTGATCGGAGTTGCCTTAAGATTCAATAATTTGAAACAACGGAAAGAGATGATAGTTTGAATGATCGTAATAACCTTTTTATTAGCATAAGTAACTGGTTAATTAAAACTTATTATACATTATAACAAAAATTAATTCTAATACGCATTAAACCTATTTTGTAATGTTTAAGTGGGTTTAAAACAGTAAAGTTAAATTCGTACATAGTAAAAAGGGTTTGAGCGAGAATAGTTTTGAAGCTTATGAGTAATTTTTTATTTTTAGTTTTAATATAGACGAAATAACTATTCTAGATGATTTGTAATATAAATTGATTCAACTGAAGGAAAAAAAATGGATCGAGAGCCAAAAAAACAGATTTTTACTTTTGAAAGAGTAACTTTACAAAAAAAAAGTTGTTTAACCTATTTTGTAGCCCATTCAATTTCCTTTAAGAATCTGTTTCTGTTCTGCTAGAATACCAGAAAACGGCTAGTCTGAAAAAATTTTGGTGTATGCAAAGAGATCTGGATTATCACCCACAAGGTTGACTTTTACCCAGTATCAAATTAAATTTATTACATTATTGGTAACAAAAATTGGCTATAATAAATAACAAACGAAGCTCGCCCTATGCGAGTGGAAATTCTTTGGCATTTGAAAATTTTTATATAATTTGAAATTTCACAGCTTTTGCGTGGCTACATCTACTTCTACACTTATGTACCTCTACCTCTACCACGGAACAAACTAAAAGAACTTAACTCGACCTCTCTTCAAATCCAAAAATATCTTAAGTAAAAAATGTGCATTTGCTTAATTAATCAAGCTTTATTACATACCCGTCAATCTATAATTTTTCATTTGTTGCATCCAATTATAGACCGAAACAAATTTCTAATAGGTATTAGTTAATAAAGCAAATTATAAGGGTTTTTTTCAATTTCGCCTTAGTAAACTTTGACATATTTTCCTAACTCGAGTTGCGTTTAAAAAAAAATGCCACAGGTATATATATATATATATATATATTATATACCTAAAAATAATAAGTCCATCTTAATATACAATAGTACTATAATAATTTTTATAGTTTTGTCACTGAGAAACACAATTAATTTGGTTTTTGTTTTTGTTGCAAGGAACAAAATTTAATTTTTTTCTGATACTGAGAAACAAAATTAATTTTGTTTTGTAACAAGAAAGAAAATTAATTTAGTTTCGTTACAGGTTTTGTTTCTGCTGGAACCGTTTCGGAGTTTATTTACGACTTTTGTTACAAAGGCGTTTTGTTTCTGTTACAAGGAACAAAATTAATTTCGTTTCTGTTACAGTTTTGTTACTTATTGAAGCCCGTTACAATCATTTGGTTTCGAATTTAGTTTATATCCTTTAATGTTTCTTGGAACAGAAACGCCAGAAACGAGAGTTTCGTTTCGTTACGAGTTTTGTTACAAGTTCCTGCGTCGTATCTATAATTTTGAATTGTTAATATTATTTCGTTATTGTCTTTGAAAATATCAAAAATTTTCATTCTAATATAATTTTCAAAGAATTAAGAACATAACAATGTTCATCTAAATAAAATACTTTTTTTTACATAAAATTGAAAACAAATAATTATACATAAGAGGACTACAGTGTGATTAAAAAGAGTCTTTAGCAATTGTTATTATTGATACATCAAAAAATAAATAAATTTATACATTAAAAAGGTTAATTGTTAAGTTAATCAAAGTTAAAGTTCATAAGTATATATGTCCAGAAGTTTGTCGTGTAAACACGTATTAAAAGCAGGGTTGGGCATGATTCAACTAATTTTGAGTGCACTCAGCCTGCAACTACCACTAAATTTGAGTGGTAGTTAAATCTTGAATTTAACTACCACTAAATTTGAGTGGTAGTTAAATCTTAAATTTAAGTACCACTAAATTTGAGTGGTAGTTAAATCTTGAGTGGTAGTTAAATTTTCAACTACCACTCAACTTTAGTGTTGGTAGCAAAAGTGCAAAGAAGTCAGTCAAACCCCAAAAAAGCTTATGGAAAAACTTACATACATACATATGTATATGTATGCGTATAACTTATGCATATGTATGTACATTAAATATACAAAATTGAAGGGAAGGACATGTGCATTGCCATAGTATTTGTAGATATTCAAGTTCATCTACTTGTTCGTTTTAGTTAAATTTCTAGTTCACTTCCTAGTTCACCCCTATTTCAATTTCTAGTTCAACTCTAGTTCACTTCTAGTTCACCTCTAGTTGAGTGGTAGTTAAAATCAGTATTTAACTACCACTCAATTTTTGTGGTAGTTAAAATCAGGATTTAACTACCACTCAATTTGAGTGGTAGTTGAAAATGAGTGGTAGTTGAAAAATGCCCATCCTTGATTAAAAGTCGACTTCCAGAAGTCACAGCTTGCAGCAATTATGTGGAAACACGTGTTTCTTGCTTGCTGGAAGCAACTTGAAAGACTTGCTGTGAACTACAAGTGTTTTGAAGACTTGCAGAAGAAGTCGGCATTGTTGACTAGGTTAATATAAAATATAAATATATTTTCAATTTAAAAACGCAGAGTGTTTGTTGTAGAATTCATGGCTTTTTTTTATTTAGATAAACACAAATGTAACGTACATTTTTGTTATTTTAATGATTACACAGTCAATTTCACTCAACACGAACAAACCGATAGTAATACATAATAGTTTGGCTCAGATTTCAATCTGCTTACCAAAAGGGTCGGCTTTACATTAAGGAACCACGGTTCGAGAAAAACAAAAGTCTTACCTGCCGGACGCTTATAGTTGAGGAGATATTCCTTGATAAAGTAATTTGTGTGTTGTAATTTTCCCGTTGGCGGCCTTTGGCTGCGCTTTAAAAAAAACCCTCAGCCGGTAATATCTATAGACCCATCCAACTACCAACAAATTACCAGCAAATATCTCGTGAACTATAAGCCTCCGGCAAATTTTGATTTCGGTTTTGATATCTGTGAGAGCCCCCTGAAAAAGTAATTTTTCTCGGATCGTGATTCTTTAATGTAAAGCCGGCCCTTTTGTTAGGCCTTCTAGAATTTATTTAAAAAGCTCCACCAACGCATGCTTATTCACAGCAATCGCCAACACTTTAAATCCACCCAATAATATGCCACCAATCTGTATTATTATGCCTTTCAGTTTTCCCTTGGCATCCGCCGCATGATTCTCCACCTCACTCATTGCCGGAACAACATAGATATCGAAAGGAAGTGCTTAATTTTTTGTAAACAATCTAAATTCCACTGTCACGCAAAACAAAAATTGGGAGTCGAGTTTGCTTTTTACGCACGCCGTTCAATTTCGGCTACAAATTGTATACACGTTTGCATTTGAAATTTGTCAGATCAACAATGCCCACTTTAAATTGAAAATGTAGCCATATCGAATTAAAATTTCTCAACGTCAAATCGAGAATGCCCACTTTAAGCTGACAATGTAGCCACACCAGAGTAAAATTTCTGAACGCCAGATCAACAATGCCAACTTTAAGTTGACAATGTAGCCATGCCAAATTGGATATGTTGATGTAATGGAATTGTTTATATTGTTAGATTATTTTTAACTACGAATTATTGCTAAATTGACTATTTTACATTTAAACTAACAGAAAAATATTTACTTTAACTATAAAAAAAGTGTGATTCAACAAGAAATTAGTCGACATTGAAAAATGTAACATTGTCACCGTTGGGAGTTATTTTTACAACTGCCTTTTTCCCTCAGTGTACTTGACTATTTTATATTTCGATATTCCATCTGTGATATTTTTTTATCCTTCTTTTATTGTAGCTGTGATATTTACAGGACTTTCTTATTATTTATTTATTTATTTATTTATTTTGTTACTAGCCTGTACCCGCGGCCTTCTCCGCAACTACGAAGTCCCCTTTCAACATTGCAGATAAGAATTCAGTTGTCGAAGTCCACCATAAAGAGAAAAAACACTAATAGGCCCGTCACATAGCATACGTCAATCCGTCTACGTCGACGTATGTGACTGACAGCTCAGTAAACTGTGGGCATTTAAATGCACATCGGTACAAGTACGACGGATCCGTCGCCGCAACGTACCAAAGTTGGTCAACACTCAACTTTTGGTATACGTCAATCCGTCGCTATGTCAGCTGATTGCTTTTGATTGTTAACCTTTAGCTACTTTTGAATTTCACTTTTTTTGCAATTTGCTTTTCGAGTTTTTTGTCATTTGTAAAACATTCCTCCATAAAACCAAATTGGTCAATAATTATCAGATGTGAAGTTACTAAAAACTGAATTTCAAGAGGGCAACTTAAAAGAGAAAATACAAAATATTCTAAAGAGTTAAATTTTTGCTTCCACCTCTGTAGTTAAAGGTTAATCAAACAGCTGATTTATGTATATCCGTCAACGTGTCCTATGTGGCGACCTCTCCGTCAAGTACCTGAGCTGTCACTCACATACGTCGACGTAGACGGACTGACGTATGCTATGTGTCGGGGCTATTACTCATGGGTTTGAATATGTATTAATGGATTCATTGAAGACAAAAGTATACGTAGTAGTGCCGAGTAATGTGAAAAGGCCCAAAAATGGTTATAGAAGAGGTTGTAAGAATAAACGTAAGGGAAATATTTCAATTCTTACCTGTTTTTTTATTTTTTGTTTTTGCGGGTGGGCAATGCACCATAATTGATACCGTCGCACCAACCGTGTGTCCATAGACTAAAAAACTTCCCCTTGTTGGTTAATTTTAAGGTTTTTGGGCAATCACATTTTCACCGATAACTCAGTCGTCGATAAATTTATCGAAACATATCGAAGTCCAAATGAAACCTGGGGCCATCCCCTTTCGTTTGATACCTATATTGTAGGGTAATATTAAGGTTTTTCGGGAATGGCATTTTGACCGATAACTCCGTTATCGATAAATTTATCGAAATATATCGAAATCCAAATGAAACCTTGGGCTATCTCCTTTCGTTTGATACCCATTTTATAGGGTAATATTAAGGTTTTTGGGCAATCCCCGATAAGTCAGCTATCGATAAATTTATCGAAATATATAGAAGTCCAAACGAAACCTAGGGCCATCCCCTTTAGTTTGATACCCATATTGCAGTGTAATTTTAATGTTTTTGGGCAATAACATATTCACCGGTAACTGAGTTATCGATCAATTTAACGAAGTCCAAATGAAACCTGGGGCCATTCCCTTTCGTTTGATACCCATATTGTGGTGTAATTTTAATGGTTTTGGGCAATAACATTTTCACCGCTAACTCAGTTATCGATAAATTTATCGATATATATCGAAGTCCAAATGAAGCCTGGTGCCATCCCCTTTCGTTTGATACCCATATTGTAGTGTAATTATAAGGTTTTTGGGCAATAACATATTCACTGATAACTGAGTTATCGATCAATTTATCGAAAGATATTGAAGTCCAAATGAAACCTGGGGTCATCCCCTTTGGATTGGTACACATGTTGTAGTGTAATTTTAATGTTTTTGGAAGGGTTCGGTAATTCTCACTCACATTCATTCACGTTCCACATAGGTAGATTTTCATGTTTTATGCGGCCAAAATTGAATTTTGTGAAGTTATTACAATTACAGAAAAGAACATACCCACATATTGGAAATAGACTGGGCAACAATAATTCATCGCTTTTTTCCCGACCCCATACTCTGCACTTGCTCCCAGATGGTCCAAACTTAGCATATCTAAAGTTAATATTTTAATTTTTTTTTACATATTTATACGTGCTAGTTTCAACGTGAATATTTATTATTTAAAGCATTTCATTTAAGTAACCGTTATGGATCATAAATATTCAAGTAATTATTAACACTTTTCAATAATATCCTTGATTTCCAATAATTCTAAGTTTTCAGTTTTAAGCTTTTAAAGTTGGGATATTTAAAAAAAAATTTCAGTCTTTTTTGTGTTCAAAATTGATTTTGTTATATTGCTCTGTCAGACTCAGTCAAATTAACCCCCGGACATGATATCTAGTACAATTAGTATTTTTCCGCCAAAAAATTACGTCGCACAAAGCCGCACTTCACTACTAGATACAGGGTTTTTCATATGTACCTACAATAATTTTCTTTTTTGTGTTTTATATTTGATTTTAATGTTTATATTTCTAACGCATATCTTGATTAATGTAGGTGATGTTCGAAAGTAGCCTCGGTATGTATGACCGATTATTGTTACCTTTTTAGGCAGTATTTTTAGTATTTCCACTTTTTCGAAGTCAAGGAAATACTTATCATAAAAAGGGGCTAAGAATTCTAAAGCTACATTTTTTTAGAAGATTTTTGAGTATGCAATTTTGCAGCTTATTCAATTTTAATATAATAATATGCAACATTCAACTTTTTGAAAATTTTCATTGGCTTTTCGGAAATTTTAATTGGAACGGTCTCACGTACATATAAGGCAAACACCCTACAGAAAAAAACTTATAAAATCGACGGAATTTTTTACAGCATTGAGAATTTAATTTTTTACATTAAAATTGGTTGGCTACATAACAGTACACTTAGAAATCTCCTAAAAATCTTCTATAAATTCTGGCCGCGCTTTGAAATTTTTAATCCACTTTTAGAAATTTCTACGATTTTTTGGATTTTTTTCATAAGCTTAGAAATCCTGCTTAAAACGATTTTTATTGAAAAATTGTCTATATTTTTAAACGAAAATAAGAAAGTAATATTTTCGACAGAACTCTTTGAAATAAATTTAAAAACTCTGGCGTTATATTTTTTTTTTGTAGTCACTGTATATATTTTTCAATAAAATCGACTTTTAGCACAAATTTTTAAAATTTTGCATTAAACAAGCAATTTGGAATAGATGTAGACAATAAAATATTTTTGGCCGCATAAAACTTGAAAATCTACCTATGTGCGTTCGCGAGCGAGAATATTCAAAATTATTTTTTTCGTTCATTTATCACGAGTGAGAAATTCAAAAAAAAAGTATGCGTCTCACTCGCGATAAGTGAACAAAAAAAATTTCCATTTTTTTTCACTCGCGAGCGAAAAATTAGAAACCAAAATTTCTCACTCACATGTGATAAACCCGAACTAAGCCGGCGTCGGCTGTTCACATATGAGAAAAGCAATGCGAGAAATACCGATCGCGAGCAGTATTTTGGCGTTCACGAAAAGAATTTCTCATGGACATTTTTCAGCTGCGTTGTATGGAAGGAAATGCAAGCAGATTTTCGCAGTTGCCTTAGCCAAGCATTTGTGCGTACATATGTATCCACATATTTATGTATGGTTGGGTGTATGCATGCAAGGGAATGGTTTCCATATGTACATATGTATATACCCTGCAGCGAAAGTAACCAGTTGCAAACTAGAATTATACCAGTTTGCAGGGTACAGTCAACTACTTGCCCGACTGTAATTTTCCCATGTAAACATCTGGTATTTTTCGTGTGTTAATGTCCTACGAAATGGCAATTGTCTTCCTCTGCATAAGCTCATACCAGTTAGTTTGTATGGGTCAGAAAAATTCTAGTAGCATCTACTTCAGCGAATACCAGTTTAGGTATGCAAAAAAAATTAATTTTGAAGTCTATTTATTTCAAATGTAATTCATTATATTCATTCATTCAATAAAAATAAATATTACTTAGGTATACATACATAGGTGGCAGTTCATTTTATAAGCAAAAACAAAACGCAAGTTAATATTCAGTAATTAAAAAACAAAAACAGACACATTGTATAAAAATTCAGGCACTCAGGAATCATAAAAATATTTCTTAAATTAAATAACTAATAAGGTACCATTTCAGTTTAAAAACAAAAAACGTAAGCCACATATTCAATGCTTTTCCCTGCTGGACTTCATCAAATTTCTTTATACTGGATAAAATAAACTGGTATGATGCTGCCTTTTGGATACCATTTGGTGAACTACTATTTTCATAACTAGTTTGTGGTTGAACTGCATTTAACTGGTATAATACTCGACAAAATAAACTGGTAGTCATACGAATACCAGTTAATATACTACAATTTTGGCATACTAGTTAGCTGCAGGGTACATACATATTCACCCTTATTACGGTTGTCGTCGTCGACGTCGTTGTCACTTTTCAGTCGACATCACGTCGTCTCGACGTCGTCGTCACATCGACGCAAAATCGGTATTAGCTAAGCGTATTGAGACGACGTCGACTGTTTATCGGTAAACCGAATGACGAAAGTACCATCCCTATAATTTCTGCACTAGCTGTTTGATTTTATTTACAATCTGTGCGCAATTTTTTCTGTGCTATTTTGATAATTTATTTCTTTATTATAAATGTATTTTGCATATGATTCATCAAGTTTTAGCGATGAACATAGCAATGAAGTGCTCGAGTAATTAAAAAATAAAAGAAAAATAAGTTTAGTTGAAATACATATATACATATGTATGTATGTATGTACATAAATATTTAATAAATTAGTTTCCTCCTCAATCTTTCTTAAAGAAGGTGCCAAGGCATTCAATTTAATGGTGATTGCTTCTCAATGTTGTAAAACATTAGTTGGTATTGTACCCCATTGAAAATTTTTGGGTCGGCTTCGGTGTGTGCGCTCACCGAATTTATTTTTAAACTAGTGGGAATTTTTCAATAAAACTATCAGGAAATATTCTGCGGATGTTAGTTCTACTAATTTTAACACTCCCGTAATAAAATTTTAAAAACCAAAATGCATACATACTAAATTTTCTTCTTGTCACCATTAAACACCGCGTCGACGAAAATGGCAACGAGTGACCGTCGACGTCGACTTAGCTGATACCAAATATGTTTCGATAGTTGTCACAAGTTATCGACTTTACCATACGTAATACCGATTTTGATAAGTCGTCGCCAACAGCGTCGAGAGAGTGTCGACGACGACAACCGTAATAAGGGTGATTATTTATTATACGTATTATGTATGTATATATATATTCAATAATAGCCGTGTTTTTATTCAAGCGCATATACATCTGCGCTTAAATTTTGTATGGATTTCTAAGCGGACATCTCTATCCGCGCTTAGTTGTCCATACAAAATTTAAGCGCAGATGTATATGCGCTTGAATAAAAACACGGCTAATATCTCGGATTGCCTGCGATCTTTAGTAGAAAGCGGGTAATTAAATTTTCCTTGTTTATTATAATTACATTATTGAGTCTTTTTTATAATGTTTGTTTTTTTTTTTGCAAATATGTACATACATACATATATGACGAGTTCTTAATAGCCATTTTTATGTAGGTAGATGCTAGCTCCTTTTTTATACCTGTTGAGGACATGAGCGAGGAAGAGGACCTCATACAATTCGACGAATAGATCTATAAATAAATACATACATAACTTATACATAAAATTTTATTTCGCATAAACATCCACCCCTAATTCCTCTTTATGATCCATACTTACCTTTTCACTGCCCAATCTGCACATCTTTAAGCACCCTATACTTACCTGTTACTTACCTCATTCTTCCTCTCCCCATATCTACACATCTACTTACCGTACCGCTCCCACTGGAAAGATCCAGCTACCTTGTGCTATTTACTTATAAGCATAGTTGTTAGTTGAAAACTTACCTTCTTACCGGTCAATTGTATTCGCGCGTCTAACTACATAAAACTTAAGGAAAACTGAAATCCAACATAAATTATATTGTGAAATAAAATATAAATATAAATTATAAATTATATTGTGGAAAAGAAAACAAAAAATATAAAATTATAAATTATATTGTGAAAAAAACTGAAGGAGCTTTATTTTAAAGAAGACCGAAAGTGAAGAAAGAAAAGGGGGTATACAAAAAAGGGTGTACAAAAAATCATAGTGTTTAACATACTTAAATAAAGAAACTAAATATACAAAAAAAATAAAATTATTATTGACTTTTAAACATGGTCCTTACGACCCGTCAAAGAGCCAGTGGCCAAAATTTAAGAAAATAATAATTAAGAAAATAGTGATTACACTTAAATAAAAGGAAAATTTGAAAAGTGACTAAAAGCAGAAATTGAAAATAAGGTGGTGATTAAAAAAAAAATAATAATAAATAAAATAAAATAAGAAATTGAAAGCACGCAAAATACAAAAATGAAAATCATGCATATTGAATAAACGATACAGACGAAAGCTACAAAAAATATTTAAACAAAAATATAAAAATATCAAAGTGACAAAAAAAACCCAGCAGAGTATAAAACTCAGTGCAAAAAATTTAAAACATATGTACATACCTACATATATTGCAAATTATATATATACATACAAAAAAGCGCGTGAGTGAAAAAAGCAGAGTGCACAAGCGAAAAATATATATATTAAGTGAGGGCGCACATACATATGTACGTACATACATACATGTGGTTGAGGTAGCACAGTGGGCTAAAATCAAAAAATATTATAAAACAACTGAAAAAAATAAAAATTTATACACATACATTTAAATTACAATTGAATTGTATTGAAAAAATTAAAAAACTTAACAGAAAAAGAGTTATAAATTCGCAAAAAAAAAAAAAAAATTAATCGAAAACGTACATACAACAGCATCAACAACACTTAAGGGCATAAATTTGGTTAAGTACGAGATGCCAATGTAAGTACTCTCAAGATATATTTACACACATACATCCCAGCATTTGTACCAGTATTTGGAGTACTCCCAAATATATATGTATACATATTTACATACACACATCCCCGCAATCTTATTAAATATATACCCTCATATATATTAATACATATGTATATGTACATATAAGTACAGCGACCCCAGCCAAAATACAGCAAATTGCATATATATATATACATACATATATACCCTCATAGCATTGATCTCGATAACGGGCAACCCATTAGCTGTACTTATATGCGCACCCATTTTCACATACATATACACATATAATACATACATATATTGCAAAAAATATACTCAGCTGCGGAGCAAGCAAAATCTTCCCAATTTGCACTCACTACCCCCTCTCTCAATTAAAACATACACAAATCGACTAAATACATATAAATATATTAAAAGTCGAGATACGCGTACCCACAAAATATACTGTAGTATATATATAATAATAATAATACAATGGCGCTATTATAACTCTGACGAGTTTTATGGCCGAGCTTCTCTCCCAATTCTAGGTGTGCTCCTTTTTGTTTTTCCTACTAATTGGGTGGACCTACAGTTTTATGCCGACTCCGAACGGCGAATGCATTTTTTGTGAGAAGCTTTTTTCATGGCAGAAATACTCTCGGAGGGTATGCCGCCCACTGCCGAGAGGTGACCGCTGCTCTTAAAAACCCAATAATTGGATTTTTACTAATTAGAAAAATTTTTTTGGTGTTTGCTCGGACTGGGGTTTGAACCCGAGACCTCTGCCATATTAGGCGAGCACTCTACCCACTGCACCACAGCGGCCACCGGCATATATATAAACACATATATTTATGGTTGCTACCAGTGATCTGCACAAGCAGCTTGTTTGCCCTTTCAAGCGCTTGAAATTTTTTCCAATCTCTCCCTTGCTTGGTTTGCTTTTAAACAAACAAGCAGTAGCTTGTTTACAATTTTTTCAATCTGCTTAAAAGCGAAACAAGCTGATTGAAAAATTTCCAAGCAAGCTCTTGCTTGTTTGTTTAAAAGCAAACCAAGCTACCGGTTGCTTGAAAAAAAAAATTCAATCATTTTCAAGCAAATTTCAATCAAAAGCAAGCAGGCTGGAGGAGATTTTCAATCAGCGTTCATTTCGCTTTTTCAAAAGCAGATTTTTAAGAAGATCTTTCAATCATTGGATGTGAAGGAATATGCGCACAGAAATGGAAGATGAACTCAATTCCAGCAGTATTTTTCCGCAGATAATTGTAAGAAAATGAAGGACAAAGCCTTTTGTACATATTTAAGCATGCATATACCCTGCAAAAATTCCTGGTTGTTGACAAATCAGGTCTAAAAAAGGAGTATGCTGGCAGGACTGCTTCTGTTATGCACTCACTCTGTCTACTCCTAACTTTCTAATACATGACATCAACAAAAGAAAATCAGCCTTATTTCAAGCCTTACGCCAAACAAATTTGCTACCTTTATAATTTTCTGGCCTTATTTCGTAAGCCTTTAAATGTGCTGTTTAATTCTTAAATAAGGCTAAAATAGTTTGGTGGGTATGTCCGCAAATTTTGCGACCAGCAGTTTTTATATGTAAATGATCTTGTCGTCGAAATGTTCAACATCGACCCAAAAAAAGAAAATTTGTGTGTATGCACATAAATTTATGTTTATGAGTACGACATTGAAATTCCCAAAGGAACTAAGAAATTATAGAAACAAATAACTAGCGGGAATGTGACAAAAATGCAAGTAGCTTAATTGTCATTAGATTCTCACCAGCTTGTAAGTGGTCAATTGAGTAATCATTCCAATGAAACTACTGCTGTATGTTATAAGCATGCTGTATAAGCAAATTCACTTTTGAAACATGGAATTTAAAGAAAATCTGCCATAATTGTACCTGAAAGAGTAGGCGCACAGAAATGGAAGATTAACTCAAATCTGATCTAGTATTTTTCTGCAGATAATTGTAAGAAAATGAAGGACAAAGCCTTTTGTACATATTTAAGCATGCATATACCCTGCAAAAATTCCTGGTTGTTGACAAATCAGGTCTAAAAAAGGTGTATGCTGGCAGGACTGCTTCTGCTATGCACTCACTCTGTCTACTGCTAACTTTCTAATACATGACATCAACAAAAGAAAATCAGCCTTATTTTAAGCCTTACGCCATACAAATTTGCTATCCTTATAATTTTCTGACCTTATTTCGTTATTGGTGGGTATATCCGCAAATTTTGCAACCAATACTTTTTATATGTAAATGGTCTTGTCATCGAAACATTCAACAATCCACCCTTTTGTCTCCAAATAAAAGAAAATTTGTATGTATGCACATATGTACATATGCATGAGTGTGTTTTTATAAGTTTTTATGAGCAAAGTGGAATGTCCGGCGAACGTAAATATACCTGCAAAAAATGCGATTTCTCCGGGACGTGTCCGGGATCAATCGCAAGGGAGCATGCGACTAATACAAGTTTACATCCCTTTATATGGAGCGAATTGATCGTATTTATTCGAGCATGTCCTTTGAAGAGACTAATTGTTCAATTTGTATACCCGAACAGGTACAAATGTAGATTAATCGCTTTCATCCAAAGTAGTAAGCCAAGGCTATTTTTTATGAAAATGTCTAAAATTTTAAATTGTTATATATGTATATTAGAAAAAAGTTTATTCAATTAGCTTTTATCATGTAGTGAAATCTTTTATTTAAATATATATATAAATTAAGTATTTTTTGAAAATATTTTAAGTTTTGAGAATGCATTATGCGAGTGTAAAAGACAGCAGCATCTCGAAAATCGGCACACCCCAATACCCACTCAATCTCCAATAACTCAAAAAATTTCAAATCGGGAGCAATTCTTAACTCCACCCCCAATTGCAAATACTCACATACATACATATATACACAAACTTGTACTTAGACGCGCTAAGTCAAGAAAATATTCTCTCCCAATATCACTCAAGTGCATTTGTCGAAACAAGTGTACAGTGGGCATCTCCACCCGCAAATTTGGTCAAATATACAGTGGGACAAAATTAGCCAAAAAGTACCCAAAATTCTAATATATCAAATTTAATAAAAACTTATAGTCAACCCCAATTAAAAAAATGACTGACCCCAAGAAAAAGTTAAAACTCAATTAGATCCCCCAGCGGAAAATACTCGAAGAAAATCCCAATCGGAAGATGACACACTCGAGAGAAAATTTTCGTTTGAAACCCAAAAATTAGAAAAATTCTGCGAGAAGTGGTGGAGTATAGGTGAGGCTGAGCATACGGAAGCCAGCCTTAAAACCTATTTGGAGACCCTAAACAAGCGAATGGACGCAATTGAAGCAGCATACGAGGCGGCACATCTCAGCACAAAAGATGTGAAAACCCAAAAGCAGTACGAGGAAACGTACGAGGCCTCAAGCGGAACAGCGATGGACACGAAGCTGAGGATCAACGAGCTGTTAACACAATTCGAACCCCATCAAAGCAGTGCAACTAATGCCCCTATGTTTACTCAAGCCCCTCCCGAACACCAACCCTACCTAAAGGTACCCGCATGCGATACAGACACGTTTTATGGTGGATATGACAACTGGCCGTCTTTTCGTGACATGTTCACAGCGGTTTATATAAACTACCCTAAATTATCGCAAGCACAGAAGTTGTTTCATCTAAGACAAAAAACTCGAGGAAAAGCTGCCCTCATAATTAAAAAATATGCCCTCAACGACCAAAACTTTGAGCTCGCATGGGGCGCACTCAAATCTCGCTACGAGAATCGAAGAATTCTCGTAGATAATCAATTGAAACTCTTTTTGATATCCAACCCGTATTTTCCGAAAATGGTGATAAAATACAAGATCTACAAACCACCATAAATAATTGCATATCAACCCTTAATGCTAATAATGTCCCAACGGACAATTGGGACCCCATACTAATATATTTATGCTCCTCAAGGCTTCCCAATGAAACATTAGCACTCTGAGAGCAATCACTCGACTCCCGAAAAGAATTACCGCTTCCTCACGATGAGATACGAAATGGTAGAAAGACTCGGTACCTATAGGCCGAGCAAACCCCGAAACCCCAATTCAAGCTTCGCTCAAAGATCTTCGACACCCCAAAGCTCGAATTTCAGAAGCAAATCTCAAACATTCCATGCTGACTCAAAGAAAAAGGGCACTTGCAAGCTCTGCAATCTGAATCACTCTCTAATGAATTGTGTGAAACTCAGAGATCTCTCACCCCAAGAGCGTAACGAATTTGTTAAAAACAATGGTTACTGTTCAAACTGCCTTGCATACTCACATAAGGAAAATGATTGTCGCAGCTGTTTCACTTGCGCTTATTGCCACAAACGACATCATTCCCTACTCCATTCACATGCAAAACCACAAAATAGCGCAAGAACTCAAAACACATCTCAAAATTCACAAAGGCAACAAAGCCAGGCATATGCCACAACCCAAGTGGCGCCAACCCCAAACAATTATACAGACCAGCCCTCAACCTCTGCAGAGGCCTGTCAAACCCAAATCTCAACCCCAATAAACAGAACAACAACCCACTTCTCTAGTAGCAGCGAAACGACTACCCACGGCCTTGGTCACCCTACACTCAAAAGGCGAATACCACAAAATTCGTGCATTAATTGACCAAGGATCGGAAAAAACCTTTGTTTCCTCTCGGATTCAAAAAATATTGCAACTACCAACCAAAGAAACCCACTACGAAATCTCAGGTATGGGCGGTATGGTAGTGCAAAACTCTAGTAAGGTCTGTGAGATAACTCTTTGCTCGTCAGACTTAAGTACCCATATCAGAACTCAAGCAATAATATTACCCAAACTGACACGCTTTCTCCCATCATTTAAGGTGTCAGATATTAACCTCCAGGAGATCTCAAGACTCACTCTCGCTGACCCTAACTGTTTCACACCCTCAAAAATCGACATGGTTATAGGCAGCGATCTCACCCCACAAATTATGCTACAAGGTTTACAAGTCAATGTTAGCGCTGTTTATTAGCTCAAAACACAATATTTGGGTGGATAATCAGCGGACCCATCAAAGAAAAGGTAAACACCTTTTCTACTCAAGTGAGAGAAAACCCCAACGACTCTCTCAACACTCTACTTCAAACGTTCTGGCAACAAGAAGAAGTACCCACTACCCCAACTCTCTCTGAGGAAGATAAATTTTGCGAAGACCTTTACCGAAAAACCACTCGCCGCCAAGACGATGGCCGATACGTGGTAAAACTCCCCTTTAACACGGAATTTCCCAACACTCTCGCCCTAGGACATTCGCGCATTGGAGCCCAGCTGCAGTACTTAAGCGTCGAACGATCGCTGGAAAAACGGCCAGAACTAAAGGATAAATATTCGGAAGTCCTGGCCGAATACATCACTCTGGGACATATGGAAAAAATCCCACCCCGCGAGACAGTCGAAAACGGGAAATATTTATCGTTTTATCTCCCCCACCATGCTGTTTTAAAACCCGACAGCAAAACGACAAAGGTGCGCGTCGTATTCAACGCCTCAAAAATCTCGTACTCAGGAAATTCCCTGAATGATATTCTCCATACTGGACCCATTTTCCAAAACGATTTAGTGCTCGTCCTACTCAATTGGCGACTTTTTAAATACGTTTTCAATGGCGATATCGAAAAAATGTATCGCCAAATACTCGTACACGAGGAAGACCAAGATTATCAAAGAATCCTCTTCCGAAAATCTCCAGAACTCCCCATGGAAGATTACAAATTGAAGACAGTGACATTTGGCGTCAACTGTGCCCCATATCTTGCAATACGCACACTCCACCAACTCGCAGAAGATACTCAATACTCCCACCCTTTCGCTCACGATATATTGCTACACGGAACATATGTAGACGATATTCTCTCGGGCGAACACACAATACAGTCCACTCTCAACTCGCTTCATCAAGTTATCGAAGCATTAAAATCAGCCGGTTTTCCTCTCAAAAAGATAACGGCAAACCACCCCGATATACTCAAAGATATCCCAAAATCTCATCTGCTCGATGAAGATTTTCTCAAATTCCATGATGTCAGTTCAACGAAAACCCTCGGCATCAAATGGAACGCAATAAATGACACATTCTCATATTCATATGACCCACTTCCCGTCGCTAACTCCAGTACAAAGCGACAAATACTCTCGGCGATTGCGAGATTGTTTGATCCGGCAGGATGGCTATCGCCTATAATGATACTAGCTAAAACCCTCCTCCAGCAACTATGGCTAGAAGGAACGGCCTGGGATGAACACGTTAAGCCCAGCTCCTTCCACAAATGGACCACTTTTCGCGAAAATCTCCCAGCGATTAGTGAAATTAAAATACCCCGATGGATTGATTTTTCTCCCAATAAATCTTTCCAAATGCACGGATTTTCAGATGCCTCTGAAAAAGCATTCTGCGCCTGCGTATATATCAGAGTGCAGAATAGCGAAACCTCATTCTCTTCTCACTTACTCGCTGCAAAAAGCAAAGTGGCTCCACTAAAAACAGTGAGCCTCCCTCGCCTTGAATTGTGCGGAGCAGTGCTTCTCACCAAACTGGTGAAACAAATGCGCTCCCACTTAAATCTGACTTCACACGACTTAATACTCTGGTCAGATTCCTCAATCGTGCTCGCATGGCTAGAAAAGCCACCCCATACATGGAAGACATATGTCGCAAATCGCACAGCTCAAATCCTCGACAATGTCAGTAATGCCACATGGCGCCATGTACCCAGTGGAGATAACCCAGCTGATCTTGGCACCCGCGGATGCAAACCACAAGAATTAGCTGAATTAGAATGGCTTTCCAAACCACCCACATTTTGGCCAAAAACCACCCCGCAAAACTCAACTCCACCCGAACAAAAACGTATCCAAACGTTTCACATGGTGGAAACCCCAGATATGCTCGAACGCTTCTCCTCATTTGCTCGAGCTCTACGAGTTGTTGCACACTCTATAAGCAGCAGTCCAGATCCCAAATAATGGCTGCGCTTCCCCCCGAAAGGTCTACGTACTCTTTGCCATTTCACACTACAGGAGTGGACTTTGCTGGTCCATTTCAAGTCAAAATCTCGACCCAACGAAAAGCATCTTATGCCAAAGCATACGTTTGCGTATTTGTATGCTTCTCCACTAAAGCAGTCCACCTCGAAGTCTGCTCCGATCTCACTACAGCAGCATTCAAAGCAGCGTTTTCCCGCTTTGTCAGCCGTCGTGGACTCCCCCACAAAGTTATGTCCGATAACGGCTAAACGTTCGTTGGTGCTAGCCGACTCTTTCAAAAGGAATTTGCCAAATTTCTCCATGAAGCTGCTGCTGACATAGCCGACAAATATTCAACTCATGGCATGTCCTGGCAATTCATCCCACCATACGCCCCTCATATGGGAGGATTATGGGAAGCAGCAGTTAAAAGCTTTAAAACCCATTTCCTCAAAGTTACCGGGAATCACAAGTTCACATTCGAGGAATTCTCTACACTTCTTACTCGAATCGAAGCGGTACTCAACTCTAGACCGCTCTCCCCAATGTCACAAGATCCTGATGATCTTCTCGTTTTGACACCAGGACATTTCCTGCGTGGCGCCCCACTACTCTCACTCCAAGAACCAAACTCTGAAAACCTCTCTCTTGTCAACAAATGGCAAAAACTACAGGTATTACACCATCAATTCAGCACTCGATGGAAAAATGAATACCTCAGAGAGCTCCACAAACGAAATAAGTGGAAAACCCAGCAGCCAAACCTTAGCGAAGGCGACTTAGTGGTCATAAAAGATGACCTACTCCCCCCAAACGAATGGCGACTCGGGCGAGTCATAAAACTCCATCCTGGTCCAGACGAAAGAGTCAGAATAGTCGACCTTCGTACTCAAACCGGATTGTACACACGCCCCATCACAAAACTTTGTTCACTGCCTCCAATGCAGTAAAACTCTACGTGCGCACCTCCTACCTAGCCAGGAATAGTTCCCCACTCATTTTTATATATTTCGTGATGAAATCTCTGTCTCTTTCTCTCTCCCCCACCCAACTAATAAACGTTTCCCACTCTTTCCAGACCACGCTATGGAAGTTACGGCACATGTCGGCTGTGCTGCGAGCAACATTCTCTGCGTCTTTGCAATGCTTTTAAAGCAATGACTCCCGAGCAGCGATATGAGTCAGTACGTGCCCATAAGTACTGTATAAATTGCCTCGCAACATCGCACCCCATAAGTGCATGCGACTCGCCGGACAGATGCCGTCGGTGTAGCCTGGCGCATCACACTCTGTTACATCGGCAGCCTCGACGTGAAGAGCTAAAGCAGAAATAACAATCCCGGCGCATTGTACCGACTCCAAAGGCCAGGAATCGTCGCGTTATCCTCAAGGCCAAACCCAAATCGCGTAATAACTCAGGCAATCAACTACAGATGCGGAGCCTCTTCGCTAAAGCGGTGGCGTCGCACAATGGGTGATTGCGGCCAAAAATAAATTCAAAATTAAAGTATGAGTAAAACCATTTTTTTAAACAGAGATCGACAGATACATCAAATTGTAATAAAAAAGCTTATATAAAAATTTTTGAGTATCTTTTCGTTTAGCCGTACAGGGTGCCCAAAGTTGAGCAAAAAATAGGTCCTTTTATTTCTCAATGAACACACCTCATACAAAACGCTCTTTCTCATTTAACTGTTAACCTACATACACGAATGATACATCGTTACATAGATAATGATTTTCTCTTTCAGAAAAAATAACTTAGTTGTAAATAGCGCTCACTGTTGAATTTATATGAATTTTCAAATATTCACAAAAAATGTCGATGATAAAAAAATTTTCCTCGACTTTGAATAAAAAAATAAAAAAAACAAAAAATATTACCTCCTCAATTTTTTTTTATGCTTTGAAATAATATATTCTTAATCAAACTGCATTTTCACTTTAAAAATCCACTTGCTCCATTTGCTTTTGTAATTTTTTTCCCATCTGCCTAAAACTGTGTTTTTGTAAATGCATTAATTATGTTACTTTTGACATTATGAAAAACGTGTATATTTAGGCGACTAATCGAATATTTCTCTATCGTCTTTCAGCAAATGGTCCATACTTTAAAATTATGAGGTAATTTTTTTTATCAGCGTTAATTGTTATCTTTGGCAGCTTTTTTATTTTAGAATATAAAAAAAAAAATTGTTAAAATTGTAAAATTTTAAAATGAAATTAAAAAAAAACAAAAAATATTACCTCCTCAATTTTTTAATATTTGATGCTCCTGAATGTCTTTTAAAAACTGGCGAAAAAATTGTAAAAATTCGTTTGCTCCATTTTGTTTTATGAACATTTTTATGGAAGGTGTTTTTTGAGTTTTGGTACATTTTTCCCATACAAAATGCCCAGAAGTATGCTTCAAAAAGTTTAAATTTTTTTGTATGGGGAATATTTGTCATAATGGTGAAACTTAAATATCGATATTTCCAATTCTAATTAAGATATTCGAAGAAACTAAACGCTGTTTTCAAGGGTAATGATTGTGCTTTCAACTGGTTAAATCGAACTTGAGTGGAAAGTAATTATATAAAAGATATTAAGCAGGGAATAGAGCCAAAAAACGTGTTTTTTTCCTATTTGGGCATGAATATCTCAGAAACTAGAAACAATTTGGAAAATCTGACTCCAGACTCAGGTTTATCACACTGAAATCCTTTAGAAAAGTGTAATTTCATTTCCGGTATAAAATTTTTTTGAAATGCGATTTTTTTTGTATGAAAGTTTTATGATAAATGCTTATAACATACTTAAAAGTGCATATATTTTTAATTTAAAAACGGTGAAGTGCTTTACCCTTTTTCCAAAATGATTACCGCATTTGATTTATATTTCAAAAATGTATACACTAATCAAAATGGAGCATTTTAGCTATAATAGTTAGGAAAATGCTGAAATTTCAAAAATACCGTTATATGGGAGGTGGGCGTATTTGTGGGTGGATTTTGTTCAAATTTTCACAGTTTACTAACTTCAACCAAAAAAGCTTAAGTTCCGAGTTTCAAGATTCTAGCTTAATTATTACTATTTTTGGCCGCGTTTGTATGGAGGTGCCCCCACTGTGCGTCGCTAGAAGAGTTGAAAGACCTCTTGATCCCCACATCCGCGCAGGCCGGCCGCCATGTTGAGGACATGAGCGAGGAAGAGGACCTCATACAATTCGACGAATAGATCTATAAATAAATACATACATAACTTATACATAAAATTTTATTTTGCATAAACATCCACCCCTAATTCCTCTTTATGATCTATACTTACCTTTTCACTGCCCAATCTGCACATCTTTAAGTACCCTATACTTACCTGTTACTTACCTCATTCTTCCTCTCCCCATATCTACACATCTACTTACCGTACCGCTCCCACTGGAAAGATCTAGCTACCTTGTGCTATTTACTTATAAGCATAGTTGTTAGTTGAAAACTTACCTTCTTGCCGGTCAATCGTATTCGCGCGTCTAACTACATAAAACTTAAAGAAAACTGAAATCCAACATAAATTATATCTATATATATAAAAATGATTTGGTATTTAATTGAAACGCTAAAACTTGAAAACGGCTGAACCAAATCAAATACTTCCTTAGGGGCGTTTGTTTGTTGTTACCTCGCGAAGGTTTAGTCGAAGAAAAAATTTAAAAATGTTAGGGGGGCGTGGCACCTCCCATACAACCTTAATTTTTAAAGCTGATTATCTCTAAAACAGTTCAAGGTAGGGAGCTGAAAATTGGTATAGTGGCAGGTGATATCAAACCCCTTCTCACTCAGAAAAGTGGGGGTTATCAGAAAAGGGGGCGTGGCACCTCCCATACAACCTTAATTTTTAAAGCTGATTATCTCTAAAACAGTTCAAGGTAGGGATCTGAAAATTGGTAGAGAGGTAGGTGATATCAAAACCCTTCTCACTCAGAAAAGTGGGGGTTGTCAGAAAAAGGGCGTGGCACCTCCCATACAAACTTAATTTTTAAAGCTGATTATCTCTAAAACAGTTCAAGGTAGGGATCTGAAAATTGGTATAGAGGTAGGTGATATCAAAACCCTTTTCACTCAGAAAAGTGGGGGTTATCAGAAAAGGGGGCGTGGCACCTCCCATACAACCTTAATTTTTAAAGCTGATTATCTCTAAAACAGTTCAAGGTAGGGATCTGAAAATTGGTATAGAGGTAGGTGATATCAAAACCCTTTTCACTCAGAAAAGTGGGGGTTATCAGAAAAGGGGGCGTGGCACCTCCCATACAATCTTAATTTTTAAAGCTGATTATCTCTAAAACAGTTCAAGGTAGGGATCTGAAAATTGGTATAGAGGTAGGTGATATCAAAACCCTTTTCACTCAGAAAAGTGGGGGTTATCAGAAAAGGGGGCGTGGCACCTCCCATACAACCTTAATTTTTAAAGCTGATTATCTCTAAAACAGTTCAAGGTAGGGATCTGAAAATTGGTATAGAGGTAGGTGATATCAAAACCCTTTTCACTCAGAAAAGTGGGGGTTATCAGAAAAGGGGGCGTGGCACCTCCCATACAATCTTAATTTTTAAAGCTGATTATCTCTAAAACAGTTCAAGGTAGGGATCTGAAAATTGGTATAGAGGTAGGTGATATCAAAACCCTTTTCACTCAGAAAAGTGGGGGTTATCAGAAAAGGGGGCGTGGCACCTCCCATACAACCTTAAATTTTAAAGCTGATTATCTCTAAAACAGTTTAAGGTAGGGAGCTGAAAATAGGTATAGAGGTAGGTGATATCAAAAACCTTCTCACTCAGAAAAGTGGGAGTTTTCAGAAAAGGGGGCGTGGCACCTCCCATACAACCTTAATTTTTAAAGCTGATTACCTCTAAAACAGTTCAAGGTAGGGATCTGAAAATTGGTATAGAGGTAGGTGATATCAAAACCCTTTTCACTCAGAAAAGTGGGGGTTATCAGAAAAGGGGGCGTGGCACCTCCCATACAACCTTAATTTTTAAAGCTGATTATCTCTAAAACAGTTCAAGGTAGGG
Source organism: Urophora cardui (assembly GCA_960531455.1). Taxonomy (NCBI): domain Eukaryota; kingdom Metazoa; phylum Arthropoda; class Insecta; order Diptera; family Tephritidae; genus Urophora; species Urophora cardui. The sequence goes on along the minus strand of OY482671.1, from coordinate 62,761,513 downwards.
AGCTGAAAATTGGTATAGAGATAAATGATACCAAAACCATTCCCACGCATATAAGTGGGGGTTATCGGAAAAAGGGGCGTGGCACCTCCCATACAAACTTAATTTTTCATGCTGAATATCTCTAAAATTGTATACGCTAGGGGCTTAGAAATTGGTGTGGAGATAAACGATAACAATTCCATATTAACGCAAAATAATAGGAGTTATACGAAAAGGGGGCGTGGCTCCTCCCAACAACGCTTAATTTTTTAGCTGAATATCTTTAAAAGGATTTAAGTCAGGGACATAGAAATTGGTACAGAGCTATATGATATCAAAACAATTTTTGCGCATAAAAGTGTAGGTTATCGGAAAAGGGGGCGTGGCACCTCCCATACAAACTTAATTTTCAAGCTGAATATCTATAAAAGCGTGCGAGGTTGGGACCTGAAAATTGATCAGGAGATTAACGATATCAATAGCATGCTTATGAAAAAAACAGTAGTTTTGGGAAAAGGGGGCGTGGCACCTCCCATACGTTCTTAATTTTTAAGGCTAAATATCCCTAAAAGCGTTCATGGCATGTACATAGAAATCACTATGCAGATATACGATATCAATACCATGTTCACCCAAAAAAAGAAAAGATTTATCGAAAAATGGGGCATTGCACCTCCCATACGTACTAAACTTTTGAGGCTGAATATATCTAAAAGGTTGGAGGAAGGGCCTGAAAACCATTATGGAGGTATACTATACGTATCAATACTCTTACTTAATTGGTTAAAATAGCCAATACTCAGTGAAAATAAATATCCGGAACAGAAAACTAAAAATGTTGTGTATCGTGCAGCCTTAAACTGAATACTAAAATTATATATTTTTGAAGTTGTATACACAATGAAGTAGTGAAAAATCGTTAATTTTCTATTAAAAACAATACCGGTGTAATAACAATTTTTGAAATGAAATTAATAAAAAAAATTATTTTGGGCAGAACGAAGTTTGCCGGGTCAGCTAGTTGTGAAATAAAATATAAATATAAATTATAAATTATATTGTGGAAAAGAAAACAAAAAATAAAATTATAAATTATATTGTGAAAAAAAGGGAAGGACCTTTATTTTAAAGAAGACCGAAAGTGAAGAAAGTAAAGGGGGTATACAAAAAAGGGTGTACAAAAAATCATAGTGTTTAACATACTTAAATAAAGAAACTAAATATAAAAAAAAAAAAAAAAATTATTATTGACTTTTAAACAATACCTATTTAGGAAGGTTTTTGAACGTGGAATGATATACATACATACCTAAATATGTATGTATATACATAAGTATATATGTACATATGTGCATACATATAGTTTATTTTCATGCAATCTTTAGATAGGCTGTTTTGGTCTAATGTGTGCCAGTGCGAAGAAAAAATTCACTTTTCACATCCACTTTATGCCCGACGTTTCGGTAAACTCCTTACCATCTTCAGGGACGTTTCTTTATTTTCATACAACATAAAAAGAAAGATTATAACACCCAAAAATTAGTTACATAGATACATATATACATATACATACAAAGGTTACAAATGAACAAAATAAAAATCATAAAAATCACAAAAATTATATCACAACGCGACTTACTTACATATGTATGAACAAAAAAAATTACATTTCGGAATAAATTACAAACATAAATACATATATGTACATATGTAAAATCACATACTTCTTTTTTGAGGTACGTTAGTCAAACTAATTAAACAATTATAAACAAAGCAAATAAGTAGCTGCAATATCTTCCGTGTCTTCTTTTTTGTTCACTGTCCGCTCTCTATTTTTTTAAATGTGTAGGCTCTCCAATGTATATCTCGTTTTCTCTTTGTTCTCGATGTCTATTATTTTGGTGTTGTCTAGATCAGCTGTGTGTCTGTTTGTAGTCATGTGCAGAGCAAGAGCAGTGTTTACTTTCTTTTTCCTTATGTCTGCTTCGTGTTCTGCCAAACGTACATCCAGTGGTCTTTTTGTAGTCTCTATGTATATTTTGTTACAGAATGCATTACCGTCACCCTTACACCCTCTTTGGTGCGGGTTAATGGAACTTTTTGTTTTGGTGTAGATATGTGAGAGCGTTTGATTGGACTTGTATGCAAGGGTGAGGTTTTTCGTTTTGTTACGTATGTTGTGGTTAAGATTTTCCGTTAGTTTTGTTATGTAAGTAACACTTCGATATTGCATTGTTGTACTGGAGGTTGTAGTAGTACTGTTTGTTTTATACCATGTCTCCACATAACGTGTTTCGCTCTTTTTTTCTGCATTTTCTCTCTCAATATTGTTTCGCCACGGAAACCAGTGCCGAAACTCGCCAATTTCCATACAAATTTCTGAGAGCGAGTGAAGATTGAAACACTGTTTCATTCTGAATCATCTTGCCAACCTCGATGACATCGATGTCTTCTCTAATTTTGTATCGAAAATCAATCGAAATCTCACACAGACCAAAACAAAAACGCAAAATATAAGCAAACATACACACATTTAAGAATAGCAAGAAAGAGAAATGTTAAACTGAATCACGATCAGCCACGTGGAGACGGGTTATTTAGCGAGATGTTTTGTTAGATGTTTTGTTGGTGAAACAGGTTATGTGGAGACGGGCTTTTACCTTGGTTTGAGTTGATTTGTAACCGTTTGTCTTCTATTAGAGTTTTTAATAAGTGCGTCGGATAATTATTTAGGTGATTCACAAAGTGTCATAACGTCATATGTCATATATGTCAAAATATTGTACGAAAGTAGTTATAAAAGACTTTTCCGAAGCCCTGTGAAAAAGTAAACAAAAACAGCTGATCAAATACGACGACCCAAAAACATATCGTGCAGTTGTATTTATTTAGTACACATATAGCCTAGAATGCAACAACAAAATATTATGACTTATGACGATATGACACAATATGACAGGTTGTGAATCCCCTAATTGTTTGTCAATATGTTGTACATTTTGTTGTCGGAATTGTGGATGGCTGATCATCAATATTTTGTTGATTAAATTTTTTGCTGCATTTATTTTGTATTTTTTGGGTTGGGTTGTTTCAAATATAATAACAAAATATATGAGCAGAGATCAGGAATGCCAATGGGTTCGCCGGCTTCCCCCACAATAGCTGACATATGTATTTATGGAAGATTTACTTACTAAGTTCGAAAGAGACTCTGTCAGCAAACCAAGATTGCTTACAAAATATGTTGATGATTTATTTACAATAGTCACATAACAACAGAAATGTTAAGAGAGTAGGACGTGTTTTTGTGCGCTGTTGAAAAATTTAATTTAATTGCTTAAAATTGTTGTCCAGTGTCTTCCGTAAGGTGCTGCCTTGTCAGTGAACGTGTTCGACATAAACTGACTGCGAATTCATCAGCCCACTAATAATCTGGAATAAATAGCAAACACGTAAAGCAAAAAAAAAAAAAAAAAAACAGAAAATGTCAGTGCCATCGCGCAAAAATACATTGCGAAAAGCTGCTTCTCCTCCCCCCACTCCCCTCATCTCTACATCGACCGCCACAGCTTTATTTGAGAGGATGGAAAATAGTGTGGTGAAAAGAGCAGCAGAGAGAGGAGATAGTAAAAATGCTCGATCACCAAAGAGATGCAATAGTTGACCAACTAACTGCAGTAGTGTGTCAGGCAGAGGAGAGAATGCTGCAGAGGTTTGGTGAGTTAGCGGCTGAAACAGCAAATTTAAAGAGCTCAGTAATGGCTCTTGAAAAAAGAGTTGGAAAATGCATGCGCAGATGTCCTCATTCTCCGTAGTGCGTTGGCGGCTGCTCAAACTCAATTACGTTCGCTGGAGAGTGCTGCTGTTTCTGCTGACGTCATCATCAACGGACTCCCACAATGTGCGGGTGAGTGTTTAACACAGCTCTTTGCAAAAGTATGCAGCGCAGCAGAGCACAAAGCTCCACCATTAAGAGATGCTTTTCGAATTCGGGGTGCCAGTACTGGGAACAAGAACAACAATGCTTGCCCAACAGTATTTAAACTGTGTTCTGCCACGGATAGAAATCAGCTCTTAAAAGCTGTTGCGTTGTTCTGCAAGGCCCGTAAGAGGCAATTTTACTTTCTGATATTGGGCTGCCAGGCTATGGGGCGGTTCATATTCATGAAAGCTTGCCAAAAAAGGTGCGAGAAGTAATGCAGTACTCATCACAGCTGAGGCGCAAAAAAAAGTTGTTGTCTGCATACTCGGTTCGGGGTAAAGTATATGTGCGGCTTAAGGTGGGCGAAGGGCCAAAAATGGTGAGCAGCAGGACGGAGGTGGATGCGATTATTGGAAATGGAGTGCAAAAAAATAATTATAAGAAATAGGAATGTTAAGTGTGTATGATAAGTTATGTTGCTCTTTTTTCTTCTCTTCATCTTTCTCTCTTAACTTGATATTTTCTTTTTATGGTTCTTTAACTAACTATTGGTTATTATATGTGACCTTGCTATCTGCTCTCCGTGTGATTGTATATTTTTGTGTATGGTCGTTACCTTTTGTGGTTGTTCTCCCAGTATATGGATATAAAACCCAGTAGGAAATCGGCTTCCAGCATTGACGAAAACCACAAGATAATGATTGATATTTTATGTAAACAGTCCATTGGGCTGAAAGTGGTACATTTTAATGCGCGAAGTCTTAATGGTGACAAGTTGGACTATGTTAGAGATGTCTTTGTGAAATCAGATATAGATGTTATATGTATTTCAGAAACGTGGTTTAATAATGAGATATCTGACTTTTATTACTGCATCCCTAACTACAGTCTCTACAGGGTTGATCGAACTACGAAAAGAGGGGGAGGAGTTGCAATTTACTGCAGTTCTCTCAGTAGTTAATCTAGCTGTCCCGACAAGATATGCACCAAACTCTTGCCCTAGTTTGTTAGATATCTTTTTGACTTCAAGCCCCGACCATGTCTGCAAATATGACCAAATTAGTTTCATTTCTGACCACGACTTAATTTTCTGTGCACTAGATGTAGAATTTAATCGTTCCGTTAATACTGTTATGTCGGTGTATCGTGATTTAAAAGCTGTAAACATAAATGATCTTACAAAAGACCTGTTAAGTGTTGATTGGAGTGTATGTTGGTATGTTGAAACAGTGGATCAGAAGGTTGCCTTCTTAAATAATTTGTTAAAAGATCTGTTTGATGTCCACGTACCTCAATATATTGCCCGGGTTATCCCTGGTATAATTTTAAAGTGAAGTCAGCGATAAAATTTCGCAATAATTTATATGTAAAATGGAAGAGAAGTCGTATTGACTCTGCTTGGTTGCAATACAAGATAGCCCGAAACAAAGCTACCAGCATAGTTAGGCAGGCGAAGCAAGATTACTGTAGTAAAAAGTTGAATCCATCACTTCCATCCAAAGATCTGTGGCGCAACTTGAAAACCCTAAGTGTTTATGGAAAGCACACAAATGAGTGCAAGATTAGTCCCGACGTACTTAATAATTATTTTATTAGTGCCAGCAGTGGTGTCAAAAGTCCTGTAGCTCAGAACTTTTCGATGCGCTTAGAACTTGAAAGATGTTTTCAATTTGAGTCTGTCTCTGAGCTAGATGTATTCAAGTCCGTCATTGGTATCAAATCCAACGCCACTGGTGAGGATGGGATATCCTTGAAGTTTATAAAGCTTGTCTTGCCATTCATTATAAGAACTGTTACGCATATAATAAATCATTGCTTTACCACCTCGTGTTTTCCTGCGCAGTGGAAAAATGCGGTCATTATTCCTGTTGCGAAGAAAAATATATGCGTAGAGCCTTGTGACTATAGACCGATCAGTATCTTGCCAGTTCTGTCAAAAGTGTGTGAGTCTTTAATGGCAAGGCAAATTTCATGTTTTGTTCAAACAAATAACCTATTATCTCCACTTCAATCAGGTTTTCGACCTAACCATAGTTGCTCTACGGCAATGCTAAAAATTATTGAAGATATGAGGTCGCAGTTCGACAATGGTGACTTGACTTTGCTTTGCCTTCTTGACTTTTCAAAAGCCTTTGACCTTGTAAATCATGACTTACTTTGCATGAAGCTAAAATATATCTTTGGATTTTCGGATAGCTCTGTTAGGCTTATGACAAGTTATCTTGCGGGAAGAACGCAGAAAGTGGTGTGCAGTGGCGTCTCGTCTGGCTCTTGTAACGTAACGTCTGGTGTTCCGCAAGGCTCGGTGCTAGGTCCTCTTTTGTTCAGTCTCTTTGTAAATGATATATTTTCTGTGTGTCGTTACAATGTCCATGCTTATGCTGACGACATTCAACTGTATCTGTCTAATCGTATTGGACTTGATGACTTATGCTACAGAATTAACTGTGACTTGTCTGCCATCTCGCAATGGGCTTATAATAATGGTTTGTGTTTGAATGTAGAAAAATCGTTTGTGTTGCCCGTCAGTAGCAGTAAAGTTCATATTGTGGATATACCAAGACTATTTGTGGGTGACAGTGTTTTGGCGTTTACTGAAAAAATTAAAAATTTGGACTTTGTTGTCAAGTCGATGTTGAGTTGTTCTGATCATGTAAATAAAGTTGTGAGTAATGTCTATACTGTGCTTCGTAGACTAAGAATGTCAGCAACATATACCCCTCAAGAGACAAGATGAAAGCTTGCTATACAACTTATTGTGCCACATATAACGTACTCTGAGCTGGTATACAGCAAGCTTGATTCTGTATCATATCGCAAAATTGATGTATTGTTTAACAATGTTACTCGTTATGTGTATAGTTTGAAGAGATATGATCATGTTTCCTCGTTCAAAACAAAAGTTCTAGGGTGCACTATTTTTCAATATATTAAGGCCAGAAATTGCATATTCATATATAAACTTATGGAATTTAAAACTCCGAAGTATCTATATGAAAAATTTCAACTCCCCAAATCATCCAGGCTCCAAACTCTGATAATACCAAGATATTCTTGTTTGTCATCATCAAGACTATTTGTCGTCAATGCTGTGAGGCTCTGGAATTCCATACCTGACAGTGTCAAATCTATGTTAAATAGGAACAACTACAGGAAATTGATTCATGCCCACTTTGCTGCGGAGTAAGATGTATGATAGCAACTTCACACTACGTTCTCTATTTTTCACTATTGTCATTTTCTTAGACTTTCACCTATAGTTTCTTCAATATTTATCTCTTTGTAATTCTTCTCTATATATTTTATTTTAATTTCGTGTTACTAATTTCAATAGTAGGGTTACTCTGTTTTAATTTTAAATTTAAGTTATAATGTTAATTTTGGTCATGATATGTAATTTCATGTGCAAACTTTAGTTTTAAGATTTATGCTACAAACAATATTATGCAGTTGATGACATGGTCTTAAAATGCAGTCCATAAAGTTAGTTAAATAAATAAATAATAATAATAATAATAGTCAAACTAGAAGAAGCCGACACTCTGCTGAATACATTGAATAATTACAATAGATCGGTGAAGTTTACAATGGAAAGTTACCGTATTTGGACACCCTAATAATAAGGAAAAACAACACAATAACACTAGACTGGTACGAAAAGCCTACGGCATCAGGGAGGCTCGTAAATTTCCACTCAAAATACGAAAGGAACAGCATTATAAATACTGCCAAAAATTTCATTACAAGAGTTCTCTCGATAAGCGACAAAGTATATCATAAGAAAAATATCCCTATTATTAAGCAAATTCCGACGAACAATGATTTTCCTTCCCATTTGACAAATAAACTAATCCACCTCTACCACGTTGGAAATAATTTAGAGAAAACGAAAGAACCAACGAATAAAATATATAAATCAATGACATACGCACATAGGTAGATTTTCAAGTTTTATGCGGCCAAAATTTAATTTTGTGAAGTTGTTACAATTACAGAAAAAACATACCCACATATTGGAAATAGATTGGGGAACAATAATTCATCGCTTTTTTCCCGACCCCATACTCTGCACTTGCTCCCAGATGGTCGAAACTTAGCATATCTAAAGTTAATCTTTTAGTTTTTTTTTTACATATTTTTAAGTGCTAGTTTCAACGTGAATATTTATTATTTAAAGCATTTCATTTAAGTTATCGTGATGGATCCTAAATCTTCAAGTAATTATTAAAACTTTTCAATAATATCCCTGATTTCCAATAATTTTAAGTTTATAGTTTTAACCTTTAAATTTTGGATATTCAAAAAAAAATTTCACCATTTTTTGTATTCAAAATTGATTTTGTTATGTTGCTCTGTCAGACTCAGTCAAATTAAACCTCGGACATGATATCTAGTACAATTAGAATTTTTCCGGCAAAAAATTACAACGCACAAAGCCGCACTTCACTACTAGATACAGGGTTTTTCATATGTACCTACAATAAAATTCTTTTTTTGTGTTTTATATTTGATTTTAATGTTTATATTTCTAACGCATATCTTGGTTAATGTAGGTGATGCTCGAAAGTAACCGAGATATTTATCACCGATTATAGTTAATTTTTTAGGCAGTATTTTTAGTATTTCCAATTTTTCAAAGTCAAGGAAACACTTATCATAAAAAGGGGCTAAGAATTCTAAAGCTACGTTTTTTTAGAAGAATTGTGAGTATGCAATTTTGCATCTCATTCAATTTTAATATAATAATATGCAACATTCAACTTTTTGAAAATTTTCATTGGCTTTTCGGAAATTTTAATTAGAACGATCTCACGTACATATAAGGCAAACACCCTACAGAAAAAAACTTCTAAAATCAACGGAATTTTTCACAGCATTGAGAATTTCACTTTTTACACTAAAATTGGTTGGCTACATAACAGTACACTTAGAAGTCTCCTAAAAATCTTCTACAAATTCTGGCCTAGCTTTGAAATTTTTAATCCACTTTTAGAAATTTCTACGATTTTTCGGATTTTTTCCACAAGCTTAGAAATCCTGCTTAAAACAATTTGTATTGAAAAATTGTCCATAGTTTTAAACGAAAATAATAAAGTAAAATTTTCGACAGAACTCTTTGAAATAAATTTAAAAACTCTGGCGTATGATTTTTTTTGAGTCACTGTATTTTTTTTTTCAATAAAATCGACTTTTAACACAAATTATTAAAATTTTGCAGTAAACCAGCAATTTGGAATAGATGTAGACAATAAAATATTTTTGGCCGCATAAAACCCGAAAATCTACCTATGTGATACGTCCCACGGATAGCAGAGAGAATAAGAAATTCAAGTATATATGACAAGGAAAATTACAACGTCGCGTTCACTTATAAAAAATCACTAAAACGATTCTACAGCAATACAAAGGACAAAATTCCGAAATACGAGAGATCAAACGTGGTATATGAAATCCCATGCAACGGAGACGGGTCCCACGTATGCGAAAAAGTATATGTGGGGACTATTAAACAGGGACTTGTAACGCGTTTCGGTTTCTGTTACACAGCTAAGTAACGAAACTGAAACAGAAACAAAACTCCTTTGTAACAAAAGTCGTAACAAAACTCCGAAACGTTCCCAGCAGAAACAAAACCTGTAACGAAACTAAATTAATTTTGTTCCTTGTAACAGAAACAGAAACAGAAACAAAACTCCTTTGTAACAAAAGTCGTAACAAAACTCCGAAACGTTTCCAGCAGAAACAAAACAAAAATTATTTGTTCCTTGCAACAAAAACAAAAACAAAACCAGAACCAAAATTAATTTTGTTTCTCAGTAGAAAAACTATATTTGCAGAACATTAGGATGGACTTGTTATTTTTAGGTATATAATATACATACATATATATGTATGTCTGAGGCAACCAACTAAAGTATGGAATAAGACACTTATATTTTTTAAATATTATCGTAAGGGATATTTATTCAAATACGCTCAAGGTTGAGTTTTACCCAGTATCATATTAAATTTATTACACTATTGGTAACAAAAATTGGCTATAATAAATAACAAACGAAGCTCGCCCTATGCGAGTGAAAATTCTTTGGCATTTGGAAATGTTTATATAATTTGAAATTTCACAGCTTTTGCATGTCTACATCTACTTCCACACTTACCTCTACCTTCTAATCTACCTCTACCACGAAACCAACTAAAAGAACTTAGCTCGACCTCTGTTCAAACCCAAAAATATCTTAATTGAAGTTAAAAAATGTGTATTTGCTTAATTAATCAAGCTTTATTACATTTCTGTCAATCTATCATTTCTCGCAGCCAATTATAGTCCGAAACAAGTTTCTAATAGGTATTAGTTAATAAAGAAAATTGTAAGGGTTTTTTTTTAAATTTCGCCTTAGTAAATTTTGACATATTTTCCTAACTCCAGTTGAGTTAAAAAAAAGGAAACGTGAGTAAGGAGTACTCATGAACATTGATGTGTAATCAGTTTCGAAATAGGACTTTTATTCCCTTTCCCTTATTCCTTTTTTCACTGGTTTTCTATCGATTAAAATGCGACTACCGTTTTTATAATTTTTTGTTGCCATTGTCACTGCTACATTTTGTTGTTTATGTTTGTTTTGTTTGTTTTGGTGTTTGGTTTTTGATTTTGATTTGTTTTGTTTTGTTTTGCTCAGAAACATGCAAGATCATTCGGATCCACGTTTGACCCATATCTCGGGGCTCCGTGTAGAAGGCCAGCTGAAAACCTTTCATTAGATACCAATATTACTCAGAAACACAAAAGATCATCCGGGTCCTCGTTTTGACCCATATCTCGCGACCCGACCTAGGAATCATAAAGAATAGGGCTCCCTGTAGAAGCTCTGCCCAAAACTTTTCATACATATATATGGTATACATATATATATTATATACCTAAAAATAATAAGTCCATCCTAATGTACGGCAAATAGTATTATAATAATTTTTATAGTTTTGCCACTGAGAAACAAAATTAATTTCGTTTCTGGTTTTGTTTTTGTTGCAAGGAACAAAATTAATTTTGTTTCTGATACTGAGAAACGAAATTAATTTTGTTTCTGATCTGAGAAACAAAATTAATTTAGTTTCGTTACGGATTTTGTTACAAGGAAAAAAAATTAATTTAGTTTCGTTACAGGTTTTGTTTCTGCTGGAAACGTTTCGGAGTTTTGTTACGACTTTTGTTACAAAGGAGTTTTGTTTCTGTTTCTGTTACAAGGAACAAAATTAATTTAGTTTCGTTACAGGTTTTGTTACTTATTGAAACGTTACAATCTTTTGGTTTCGAATTTAGTTTCTATCCTTTAATGTTTCTTGGAACAGAAACGCCAGAAACGAGAGTTTCGTTTCGTTATGGGTTTTGTTACAAGTCCCTGCTATTAAATCTAAACTAAAGACAAGGAATTCCGCACATAAGTCCAATATCAAACTACGCAATAATCCTTCGGACAACAAGACGGCCTTGTCATACCATTGCGGCAGTATTGGACATTATCCAGATTTCGATAATGTAGCAATCCTAGACAATGAGAAGCATTATCATAAACGATACACACTGGAAATGTTACATATTTTCAGTCGACCAAACTAAAGCATTAGTGTAAGTTTCGTTTTTGGTTACATTTAAGAATATGTATCTATACATACATACATATGTATACCTATATACCTAAATGTAATAATCTGTGTTTATTAGTTTTCAGTCCTGATGATGACTCCAGGCTGGAGTCGAAATATCGATAACCATTAAAAACTAAAATAAAATTAGAAAATTGTGTTTTAAATTTTTAATCGTGGCCTTGAGCTCATAAATAATTAAATATAAATACAATACTTTGCTTTGGATTCTTTAAAACTCCGAAGTATCTATATGAAAAATTGCAACTCCCCAAATCATCCAGGCTCCAAACTCTGATAATACCAAGATATTCTTGTTTGTCATCATCAAGACTATTTGTCGTCAATGCTGTGAGGCTCTGGAATTCCATACCTGACAGTGTCAAATCTATGTTAAATAGGAACAACTACAGGAAATTGATTCATGCCCACTTTGCTGCGGAGTAAGATGTATGATAACTTCACACTACGTTCTCTATTTTTCACTATTGTCATTTTCTTAGACTTTCACCTATAGTTTCTTCAATATTTATCTCTTTGTAATTCTTCTCTATATATTTTATTTTAATTTCGTGTTACTAATTTCAATAGTAGGGTTACTCTGTTTTAATTTTAAATTTAAGTTATAATGTTAATTTTGGTCATGATATGTAATTTCATGTGCAAACTTTAGTTTTAAGATTTATGCTACAAACAATATTATGCAGTTGATGACATGGTCTTAAAATGCAGTCCATAAAGTTAGTTAAATAAATAAATAATAATAATAATAATAGTCAAACCAGAAGAAGCCGACACTCTGCTGAATACATTGAATAATTACAATAGATCGGTGAAGTTTACAATGGAAAGTTACCGTATTTGGACACCCTAATAATAAGGAAAAACAACACAATAACACTAGACTGGTACGAAAAGCCTACGGCATCAGGGAGGCTCATAAATTTCCACTCAAAATACGAAAGGAACATCATTATAAATACTGCCAAAAATTTCATTACAAGAGTTCTCTCGATAAGCGACAAAGTATATCATAAGAAAAATATCCCTATTATTAAGCAAATTCCGACGAACAATGATTTTCCTTCCCATTTGACAAATAAACTAATCCACCTCTACCACGTTGGAAATAATTTAGAGAAAACGAAAGAACCAACGAATAAAATATATAAATCAATGACATACGCACATAGGTAGATTTTCAAGTTTTATGCGGCCAAAATGTAATTTTGTGAAGTTGTTACAATTACAGAAAAAACATACCCACATATTGGAAATAGACTGGGGAACAATAATTCATCGCTTTTTTCCCGACCCCATACTCTGCACTTGCTCCCAGATGGTCGAAACTTAGCATATCTAAAGTTAATCTTTTAGTTTTTTTTTTACATATTTTTAAGTGCTAGTTTCAACGTGAATATTTATTATTTAAAGCATTTCATTTAAGTTATCGTGATGGATCCTAAATCTTCAAGTAATTATTAAAACTTTTCAATAATATCCTTGATTTCCAATAACACTGCTCTACAGCCAAAAAATACTCTGAACGCGACCATCCTATTTATATGTAAAATCGGTCGCTGATTCCGAAAATCGGGCTCATTTTTAATTCTATGGGAAAGTTTTTGAGATATCGGCAATTTACCGTTATTTGGCCAATGGCTCCACTTAATCCTGTATACCTCTTTAACGCAGTGAGCTATCTTCCTTGGAGTGACACTCAACGAAAGAAAATTAAATTTCCTTTTCATCCCTGCTACAACATTTTTCTGTAACTCTTATAGTTTCTGAAATATTGACGATTCAATTTGAATTTTTTCGATTTTTTACGATTTTTTGAAGAAAAAAATGACTTTGTCAGGCAATATCTTTTAAACCAATGTCTTCACCTCCTTTGCGTGAAGCTCCATTCTATTGGGAAAAAGATAAGCTATCAACGAAGAAAATCCATGGTAAAATAGAAAAGTTATAGGCGATCAAGTAAATACATCCAAGTCGCGCAATGCCTCTGCACGGGTATATTCTATGCATGTTATACCAATACCTACACATCTGCAGTAGCAGCACATTGGCAGCGCAGTAGATAAAAGCCCATTTACGGGTATAACATGCATAGAATATACCCGTGCAGAGGCATTGCGCGAGTTGGATGTATTTACTTGATCGCCTATAACTTTTCCATTTTACCATGGATTTTCTTCGTTGATAGCTTATATTTTTCCCAATAGAATGGAGCTTCATGTAAAGGAGTAAAACCGAAGGTGAAGACATTGGTTTAAAAGATATTGCCTGACAAATTCAATTTTTTCTTCAAAAAATCGTAAAAAATCGAAAAAATTCAAATTGAATCGTCAATATTTCAGAAACTATAAGAGTTACAGAAAAATGTTATAGCAGCGATGAAAAGGAAATTTAATTTTCTTTCGTTGAGTGTCACTCCAAGGAAGATAGCTCACTGCGTTAAAAAGGTATACAGGATTAAGTGTACCCATTGGCCAAATAACGGTAAATTGCCGATATCTCAAAAACCTTCCCATAGAATTAAAAATGAACCCGATTTTCGGAATCAGCGACCGATTTTACATATAGATAGGATAGTCACGTCCAAAGTACAGACAAAAAATTTCATTTTGTGATCCAGTGTAATTTTAAGTTTATAGTTTTAACCTTTAAATTTTGGATATTTAAAAAAAATTTCACCATTTTTTGTATTCAAAATTGATTTTGTTATGTTGCTCTGTCAGACTCAGTCAAATTAAACCTCGGACATGATATCTAGTACAATTAGAATTTTTCCGGCAAAAAATTACAACGCACAAAGCCGCACTTCACTACTAGATACAGGGTTTTTCATATGTACCTACAATAAAATTCTTTTTTTGTGTTTTATATTTGATTTTAATGTTTATATTTCTAACGCATATCTTGGTTAATGTAGGTGATGCTCGAAAGTAACCGAGATATTTATCACCGATTATAGTTAATTTTTAGGCAGTATTTTTAGTATTTCCAATTTTTCAAAGTCAAGGAAACACTTATCATAAAAAGGGGCTAAGAATTCTAAAGCTACGTTTTTTTAGAAGAATTGTGAGTATGCAATTTTGCATCTCATTCAATTTTAATATAATAATATGCAACATTCAACTTTTTGAAAATTTTCATTGGCTTTTCGGAAATTTTAATTAGAACGATCTCACGTACATATAAGGCAAACACCCTACAGAAAAAAACTTCTAAAATCAACGGAATTTTTCACAGCATTGAGAATTTCACTTTTTACACTAAAATTGGTTGGCTACATAACAGTACACTTAGAAGTCTCCTAAAAATCTTCTACAAATTCTGGCCTCGCTTTGAAATTTTTAATCCACTTTTAGAAATTTCTACGATTTTTCGGATTTTTTCCACAAGCTTAGAAATCCTGCTTAAAACAATTTGTATTGAAAAATTGTCCATAGTTCTAAACGAAAATAATAAAGTAAAATTTTCGACAGAACTCTTTGAAATAAATTTAAAAACTCTGGCGTATGATTTTTTTTGAGTCACTGTATTTTTTTTTTTCAATAAAATCGACTTTTAACACAAATTATTAAAATTTTGCAGTAAACCAGCAATTTGGAATAGATGTAGACAATAAAATATTTTTGGCCGCATAAAACCTGAAAATCTACCTATGTGATACGTCCCACGGATAGCAGAGAGAATAAGAAATTCAAGTATATATGACAAGGAAAAATTCCGAAATACGAGAGATCAAACGTGGTATATGAAATCCCATGCAACGGAGACGGGTCCCACGTATGCGAAAAAGTATATGTGGGGACTATTAAACAGGGACTTGTAACGCGTTTCGGTTTCTGTTACACAGCTAAGTAACGAAACTGAAACAGAAACAAAACTCCTTTGTAACAAAAGTCGTAACAAAACTCCGAAACGTTCCCAGCAGAAACAAAACCTGTAACGAAACTAAATTAATTTTGTTCCTTGTAACAGAAACAGAAACAGAAACAAAACTCCTTTGTAACAAAAGTCGTAACAAAACTCCGAAACGTTTCCAGCAGAAACAAAACAAAAATTATTTGTTCCTTGCAACAAAAACAAAAACAAAACCTATTAAACAGGGACTTGTAACGCGTTTCGGTTTCTGTTACACAGCTAAGTAACGAAACTGAAACAGAAACAAAACTCCTTTGTAACAAAAGTCGTAACAAAACTCCGAAACGTTCCCAGCAGAAACAAAACCTGTAACGAAACTAAATTAATTTTGTTCCTTGTAACAGAAACAGAAACAGAAACAAAACTCCTTTGTAACAAAAGTCGTAACAAAACTCCGAAACGTTTCCAGCAGAAACAAAACAAAAATTATTTGTTCCTTGCAACAAAAACAAAAACAAAACCAGAACCAAAATTAATTTTGTTTCTCAGTAGAAAAACTATATTTGCAGAACATTAGGATGGACTTGTTATTTTTAGGTATATAATATACATACATATATATGTATGGCTGAGGCAACCAGCTAAAGTATGGAATAAGACACTTATATTTTTTAAATATTATCGTAAGGGATATTTATTCAAATACGCTCAAGGTTGACTTTTACCCAGTATCATATTAAATTTATTACACTATTGGTAACAAAAATTGGCTATAATAAATAACAAACGAAGCTCGCCCTATGCGAGTGAAAATTCTTTGGCATTTGGAAATGTTTATATAATTTGAAATTTCACAGCTTTTGCATGTCTACATCTACTTCCACACTTACCTCTACCTTCTAATCTACCTCTACCACGGAACCAACTAAAAGAACTTAGCTCGACCTCTGTTCAAATCCAAAAATATCTTAAGTGAAGTTAAAAAATGTGTATTTGCTTAATTAATCAAGCTTTATTACATTTCTGTCAATCTATCATTTCTCGCAGCCAATTATAGTCCGAAACAAGTTTCTAATAGGTATTAGTTAATAAAGAAAATTATAAGGGTTTTTTTTTTAATTTCGCCTTAGTAAATTTTGACATATTTTCCTAACTCCAGTTGAGTTAAAAAAAAGGAAACGTGAGTAAGGAGTACTCATGAACATTGATGTGTAATCAGTTTCGAAATAGGACTTTTATTCCCTTTCCCTTATTCCTTTTTTCACTGGTTTTCTATCGATTAAAATGCGACTACCGTTTTTATAATTTTTTGTTGCCATTGTCTGCTACATTTTGTTGTTTTTGTTTGTTTTGTTTGTTTTGGTGTTTGGTTTTTGATTTTGATTTGTTTTGTTTTGTTTTGCTCAGAAACATGCAAGATCATTCGGATCCACGTTTGACCCATATCTCGGGGCTCCGTGTAGAAGGCCAGCTGAAAACCTTTCATTAGATACCAATATTACTCAGAAACACAAAAGATCATCCGGGTCCTCGTTTTGACCCATATCTCGCGACCCGACCTAGGAATCATAAAGAATAGGGCTCCGTGTAGAAGCTCTGCCCAAAACTTTTCATACATATAATTGGTATACATATATATATTATATACCTAAAAATAATAAGTCCATCCTAATGTACGGCAAATAGTATTATAATAATTTTTATAGTTTTGCCACTGAGAAACAAAATTAATTTCTGGGGTAAAAATTGAATTAAAAATAAAAATTTCGTGCTAAGCACTAAAAACTCTTTCAAAATTAATTTCGTTTCTGGTTTTGTTTTTGTTGCAAGGAACAAAATTAATTTTGTTTCTGATCTGAGAAACAAAATTAATTTAGTTTCGTTACGGATTTTGTTACAAGGAAAAAAATTAATTTAGTTTCGTTACAGGTTTTGTTTCTGCTGGAAACGTTTCGGAGTTTTGTTACGACTTTTGTTACAAAGGAGTTTTGTTTCTGTTTCTGTTACAAGGAACAAAATTAATTTAGTTTCGTTACAGGTTTTGTTACTTATTGAAACGTTACAATCTTTTGGTTTCGAATTTAGTTTCTATCCTTTAATGTTTCTTGGAACAGAAACGCCAGAAACGAGTTTCGTTTCGTTACGGGTTTTGTTACAAGTCCCTGCTATTAAATCTAAACTAAAGACAAGGAATTCCGCACATAAGTCCAATATCAAACTACGCAATAATCCTTCGGACAACAAGACGGCCTTGTCATACCATTGCGGCAGTATTGGACATTATCCAGATTTCGATAATGTAGCAATCCTAGACAATGAGAAGCATTATCATAAACGATACACACTGGAAATGTTACATATTTTCAGTCGACCAAACTAAAGCATTAGTGTAAGTTTCGTTTTTGGTTACATTTAAGAATATGTATCTATACATACATACATATGTATACCTATATACCTAAATGTAATAATCTGTGTTTATTAGTTTTCAGTCCTGATGATGACTCCAGGCTGGAGTCGAAATATCGATAACCATTAAAAACTAAAATAAAATTAGAAAATTGTGTTTTAAATTTTTAATCGTGGCCTTGAGCTCATAAATAATTAAATATAAATACAATACTTTGCTTTGCCTTCTTTAAAACTCCGAAGTATCTATATGAAAAATTGCAACTCCCCAAATCATCCAGGCTCCAAACTCTGATAATACCAAGATATTCTTGTTTGTCATCATCAAGACTATTTGTCGTCAATGCTGTGAGGCTCTGGAATTCCATACCTGACAGTGTCAGATCTATGTTAAATAGGAACAACTACAGGAAATTGATTCATGCCCACTTTGCTGCGGAGTAAGATGTATGATAGCAACTTCACACTACGTTCTCTATTTTTCACTATTGTCATTTTCTTAGACTTTCACCTATAGTTTCTTCAATCTTTATCTCTTTGTAATTCTTCTCTATATATTTATACCTTTCATGAGAATGAAATGGTATTATAACTTAGTGCCAAAAAATTTTTGTCGAAAGTACCAGAAGGAAGCGTGGGGGACCCACCAAAATATATACCGATATGGTCAGAATCACGAGCTGAGTCGATTAAGCCATGTCCGTCTGTCCGTCTGTACGTCCGTCTGTGTGAACGCAAACTAGTCCCTCAGTTTTTGAGATATCTGAATGAAATTCGGAATACAGGTATGTTGTTATATGCAGCTGATCATTTGTCGGAACCGGCCGAATCGGACCACTATAACATATAGAAAACAACCGATTATTCAGATATACATGAAATTTTTGGATGTAATTTGTGCATAACTTCCCCATTTATACAGCTAAGGACATGAAACTTTGAAGTAGACGTGCCCATTTTGGCCCAAACAAGGTTACCGAAAATTGTCAAGATCGGACCACTATAACATATAGTTCCACAACATCCGATTATTCAGATATACACATTTTGGTGTATAACTCCTCCATTTTAACAGCTAACGGCCTGAAATTTTGAAGTATTTGTACCCATGTGGACCCAAACGAGATTGCAGAAAATTGTTAAGATCGGACCACTATAACCTATAGCTCCCCTACAACCGATTGTACAGATATACACATTTTGGTGTATAACTCCTCCACTTTAACAGCTAACGGCGTGAAATTTTGAAGTATTTGTACCCATATGGGCCCAAACGGGATTACCGAAAATTGTCAAGAGCGGACCACTATAACATATAGCTCCCATACAACCGATTGTTCAGATATGCACATTTTGGTGTATAACTCCTCCATTTTAACAGCTAACGGTGTGAAATTTTGAAGTATTTGTACACATATGGGCCCAAACGGGATTACCGAAAATTGTTAAGATCGGACCACTATAACATATAGCTCCCATACAACCGATTGTTCAGATATGGACATTTTGCTGTATAACTCCTCCATTTTAACAGCTAACGGCGTGAAATTTTGAAGTATTTGTACCCATATGGGCCCAAACAGGGTTACCGAAAATTGTCAAGATCGGACCACTATAACATATAGCTCCCCTACAACCGATTGTTCAGATATGGACATTTTGGTGTATAACTCCTCCATTTTAACAGCTAACGGCGTGAAATTTTGAAGTATTTGTACCCATATGGGCCCAAACGGGATTACCGAAAATTGTCAAGATCGGACCACTATAACATATAGCTCCCATACAACCGATTGTTCAGATATACACATTTTGGTGTATAACTCCTCCATTTTAACAGCTAACGGTGTGAAATTTTGAAGTATTTGTACCCATATGGGCCCAAAGGGGATTACCGAAAATTGTCAAGATCGGACCACTATAACATATAGCTCCCATACAACCGATTGTTCAGATATTTACATTTTGGTGTATAACTCCTCCATTTAAATAGCCAAGACACAATTTTTTCTAATAAATCTTTCCATAAATGAACCCACAGAATTAAAATTATAAATTAAACTTAATCCGGCTATGTACATACATAGGTAACTTTTCATTTCCCCACTCATGAAAGGTATGAAGTCTTCGGTACGGCCGAAGACAGCCGCGCTTTTACTTGTTTATTTTAATTTCGTGTTACTAATTTCAATAGTAGGGTTACTCTGTTTTAATTTTAAATTTAAGTTATAATGTTAATTTTGGTCATGATATGTAATTTCATGTGCAAACTTTAGTTTTAAGATTTATGCTACAAACAATATTATGCAGTTGATGACATGGTCTTAGAATGCAGTCCATAAAGTTAGTTAAATAAATAAATAATAATAATAATAATAGTCAAACCAGAAGAAGCCGACACTCTGCTGAATACATTGAATAATTACAATAGATCGGTGAAGTTTACAATGGAAAGTTACCGTATTTGGACACCCTAATAATAAGGAAAAACAACACAATAACACTAGACTGGTACGAAAAGCCTACGGCATCAGGGAGGCTCATAAATTTCCACTCAAAATACGAAAGGAACATCATTATAAATACTGCCAAAAATTTCATTACAAGAGTTCTCTCGATAAGCGACAAAGTATATCATAAGAAAAATATCCCTATTATTAAGCAAATTCCGACGAACAATGATTTTCCTTCCCATTTGACAAATAAACTAATCCACCTCTACCACGTTGGAAATAATTTAGAGAAAACGAAAGAACCAACGAATAAAATATATAAATCAATGACATACGCACATAGGTAGATTTTCAAGTTTTATGCGGCCAAAATTTAATTTTGTGAAGTTGTTACAATTACAGAAAAAACATACCCACATATTGGAAATAGACTGGGGAACAATAATTCATCGCTTTTTTCCCGACCCCATACTCTGCACTTGCTCCCAGATGGTCGAAACTTAGCATATCTAATGTTAATCTTTTAGTTTTTTTTTTTACATATTTTTAAGTGCTAGTTTCAACGTGAATATTTATTATTTAAAGCATTTCATTTAAGTTATCGTGATGGATCCTAAATCTTCAAGTAATTATTAAAACTTTTCAATAATATCCTTGATTTCCAATAATTTTAAGTTTATAGTTTTAACCTTTAAATTTTGGATATTTAAAAAAAAATTTCACCATTTTTTGTATTCAAAATTGATTTTGTTATGTTGCTCTGTCAGACTCCGTCAAATTAAACCTCGGACATGATATCTAGTACAATTAGAATTTTTCCGGCAAAAAATTACAACGCACAAAGCCGCACTTCACTACTAGATACAGGGTTTTTCATATGTACCTACAATAAAATTCTTTTTTTGTGTTTTATATTTGATTTTAATGTTTATATTTCTAACGCATATCTTGGTTAATGTAGGTGATGCTCGAAAGTAACCGAGATATTTATCACCGATTATAGTTAATTTTTTAGGCAGTATTTTTAGTATTTCCAATTTTTCAAAGTCAAGGAAACACTTATCATAAAAAGGGGCTAAGAATTCTAAAGCTACGTTTTTTTAGAAGAATTGTGAGTATGCAATTTTGCATCTCATTCAATTTTAATATAATAATATGCAACATTCAACTTTTTGAAAATTTTCATTGGCTTTTCGGAAATTTTAATTAGAACGATCTCACGTACATATAAGGCAAACACCCTACAGAAAAAAACTTCTAAAATCAACGGAATTTTTCACAGCATTGAGAATTTCACTTTTTACACTAAAATTGGTTGGCTACATAACAGTACACTTAGAAGTCTCCTAAAAATCTTCTACAAATTCTGGCCTCGCTTTGAAATTTTTAATCCACTTTTAGAAATTTCTACGATTTTTCGGATTTTTTCCACAAGCTTAGAAATCCTGCTTAAAACAATTTGTATTGAAAAATTGTCCATAGTTTTAAACGAAAATAATAAAGTAAAATTTTCGACAGAACTCTTTGAAATAAATTTAAAAACTCTGGCGTATGATTTTTTTTGAGTCACTGTATTTTTTTTTTCAATAAAATCGACTTTTAACACAAATTATTAAAATTTTGCAGTAAACCAGCAATTTGGAATAGATGTAGACAATAAAATATTTTTGGCCGCATAAAACCCGAAAATCTACCTATGTGATACGTCCCACGGATAGCAGAGAGAATAAGAAATTCAAGTATATATGACAAGGAAAATTACAACGTCGCGTTCACTTATAAAAAATCACTAAAACGATTATACAGCAATACAAAGGACAAAATTCCGAAATACGAGAGATCAAACGTGGTATATGAAATCCCATGCAACGGAGACGGGTCCCACGTATGCGAAAAAGTATATGTGGGGACTATTAAACAGGGACTTGTAACGCGTTTCGGTTTCTGTTACACAGCTAAGTAACGAAACTGAAACAGAAACAAAACTCCTTTGTAACAAAAGTCGTAACAAAACTCCGAAACGTTCCCAGCAGAAACAAAACCTGTAACGAAACTAAATTAATTTTGTTCCTTGTAACAGAAACAGAAACAGAAACAAAACTCCTTTGTAACAAAAGTCGTAACAAAACTCCGAAACGTTTCCAGCAGAAACAAAACAAAAATTATTTGTTCCTTGCAACAAAAACAAAAACAAAACCAGAACCAAAATTAATTTTGTTTCTCAGTAGAAAAACTATATTTGCAGAACATTAGGATGGACTTGTTATTTTTAGGTATATAATATACATACATATATATGTATGTCTGAGGCAACCAACTAAAGTATGGAATAAGACACTTATATTTTTTAAATATTATCGTAAGGGATATTTATTCAAATACGCTCAAGGTTGACTTTTACCCAGTATCATATTAAATTTATTACACTATTGGTAACAAAAATTGGCTATAATAAATAACAAACGAAGCTCGCCCTATGCGAGTGAAAATTCTTTGGCATTTGGAAATGTTTATATAATTTGAAATTTCACAGCTTTTGCATGTCTACATCTACTTCCACACTTACCTCTACCTTCTAATCTACCTCTACCACGGAACCAACTAAAAGAACTTAGCTCGACCTCTGTTCAAATCCAAAAATATCTTAAGTGAAGTTAAAAAATGTGTATTTGCTTAATTAATCAAGCTTTATTACATTTCTGTCAATCTATCATTTCTCGCAGCCAATTATAGTCCGAAACAAGTTTCTAATAGGTATTAGTTAATAAAGAAAATTATAAGGGTTTTTTTTTTAATTTCGCCTTAGTAAATTTTGACATATTTTCCTAACTCCAGTTGAGTTAAAAAAAAAGGTAACGTGAGTAAGGAATACTCATGAACATTGATGTGTAATCAGTTTCGAAATAGGACTTTTATTCCCTTTCCCTTATTCCTTTTTTCACTGGTTTTCTATCGATTAAAATGCGACTACCGTTTTTATAATTTTTTGCTGCCATTGTCACTGCTACATTTTGTTGTTTTTGTTTGTTTTGGTGTTTGGTTTTTGATTTTGATTTGTTTTGTTTTGTTTTGCTCAGAAACATGCAAGATCATTCGGATCCACGTTTGACCCATATCTCGGGGCTCCGTGTAGAAGGCCAGCTGAAAACCTTTCATTAGATACCAATATTACTCAGAAACACAAAAGATCATCCGAGTCCTCGTTTTGACCCATATCTCGCGACCCGACCTAGGAATCATAAAGAATAGGGCTCCCTGTAGAAGCTCTGCCCAAAACTTTTCATACATATATATGGTATACATATATATATTATATACCTAAAAATAATAAGTCCATCCTAATGTACGGCAAATAGTATTATAATAATTTTTATAGTTTTGCCACTGAGAAACAAAATTAATTTCGTTTCTGGTTTTGTTTTTGTTGCAAGGAACAAAATTAATTTTGTTTCTGATACTGAGAAACGAAATTAATTTTGTTTCTGATCTGAGAAACAAAATTAATTTAGTTTCGTTACGGATTTTGTTACAAGGAAAAAAATTAATTTAGTTTCGTTACAGGTTTTGTTTCTGCTGGAAACGTTTCGGAGTTTTGTTACGACTTTTGTTACAAAGGAGTTTTGTTTCTGTTTCTGTTACAAGGAACAAAATTAATTTAGTTTCGTTACAGGTTTTGTTACTTATTGAAACGTTACAATCTTTTGGTTTCGAATTTAGTTTCTATCCTTTAATGTTTCTTGGAACAGAAACGCCAGAAACGAGAGTTTCGTTTCGTTACGGGTTTTGTTACAAGTCCCTGCTATTAAATCTAAACTAAAGACAAGGAATTCCGCACATAAGTCCAATATCAAACTACGCAATAATCCTTCGGACAACAAGACGGCCTTGTCATACCATTGCGGCAGTATTGGACATTATCCAGATTTCGATAATGTAGCAATCCTAGACAATGAGAAGCATTATCATAAACGATACACACTGGAAATGTTACATATTTTCAGTCGACCAAACTAAAGCATTAGTGTAAGTTTCGTTTTTGGTTACATTTAAGAATATGTATCTATACATACATACATATGTATACCTATATACCTAAATGTAATAATCTGTGTTTATTAGTTTTCAGTCCTGATGATGACTCCAGGCTGGAGTCGAAATATCGATAACCATTAAAAACTAAAATAAAATTAGAAAATTGTGTTTTAAATTTTTAATCGTGGCATTGAGCTCATAAATAATTATATATAAATACAATACTTTGCTTTGCCTTCTTTAAAACTCCGAAGTATCTATATGAAAAATTGCAACTCCCCAAATCATCCAGGCTCCAAACTCTGATAATACCAAGATATTCTTGTTTGTCATCATCAAGACTATTTGTCGTCAATGCTGTGAGGCTCTGGAATTCCATACCTGACAGTGTCAAATCTATGTTAAATAGGAACAACTACAGAATATTGATTCATGCCCACTTTGCTGCGGAGTAAGATGTATGATAGCAACTTCACACTACGTTCACTATTTTTCACTATTGTCATTTTCTTAGACTTTCACCTATAGTTTCTTCAATATTTATCTCTTTGTAATTCTTCTCTATATATTTTATTTTAATTTCGTGTTACTAATTTCAATAGTAGGGTTACTCTGTTTTAATTTTAAATTTAAGTTATAATGTTAATTTTGGTCATGATATGTAATTTCATGTGCAAACTTTAGTTTTAAGATTTATGCTACAAACAATATTATGCAGTTGATGACATGGTCTTAAAATGCAGTCCATAAAGTTAGTTAAATAAATAAATAATAATAATAATAATAGTCAAACCAGAAGAAGCCGACACTCTGCTGAATACATTGAATAATTACAATAGATCGGTGAAGTTTACAATGGAAAGTTACCGTATTTGGACACCCTAATAATAAGGAAAAACAACACAATAACACTAGACTGGTACGAAAAGCCTACGGCATCAGGGAGGCTCATAAATTTCCACTCAAAATACGAAAGGAACATCATTATAAATACTGCCAAAAATTTCATCACAATAGTTCTCTCGATAAGCGACAAAGTATATCATAAGAAAAATATCCCTATTATTAAGCAAATTCCGACGAACAATGATTTTCCTTCCCATTTGACAAATAAACTAATCCACCTCTACCACGTTGGAAATAATTTAGAGAAAACGAAAGAACCAACGAATAAAATATATAAATCAATGACATACGCACATAGGTAGATTTTCAAGTTTTATGCGGCCAAAATTTAATTTTGTGAAGTTGTTACAATTACAGAAAAAACATACCCACATATTGGTAATAGACTGGGGAACAATAATTCATCGCTTTTTTCCCGACCCCATACTCTGCACTTGCTCCCAGATGGTCGAAACTTAGCATATCTAAAGTTAATCTTTTAGTTTTTTTTTTACATATTTTTAAGTGCTAGTTTCAACGTGAATATTTATTATTTAAAGCATTTCATTTAAGTTATCGTGATGGATCCTAAATCTTCAAGTAATTATTAAAACTTTTCAATAATATCCTTGATTTCCAATAATTTTAAGTTTATAGTTTTAACCTTTAAATTTTGGATATTTAAAAAAAATTTTCACCATTTTTTGTATTCAAAATTGATTTTGTTATGTTGCTCTGTCAGACTCAGTCAAATTAAACCTCGGACATGATATCTAGTACAATTAGAATTTTTCCGGCAAAAAATTACAACGCACAAAGCCGCACTTCACTACTAGATACAGGGTTTTTCATATGTACCTACAATAAAATTCTTTTTTTGTGTTTTATATTTGATTTTAATGTTTATATTTCTAACGCATATCTTGGTTAATGTAGGTGATGCTCGAAAGTAACCGAGATATTTATCACCGATTATAGTTAATTTTTTAGGCAGTATTTTTAGTATTTCCAATTTTTCAAAGTCAAGGAAACACTTATCATAAAAAGGGGCTAAGAATTCTAAAGCTACGTTTTTTTAGAAGAATTGTGAGTATGCAATTTTGCATCTCATTCAATTTTAATATAATAATATGCAACATTCAACTTTTTGAAAATTTTCATTGGCTTTTCGGAAATTTTAATTAGAACGATCTCACGTACATATAAGGCAAACACCCTACAGAAAAAAACTTCTAAAATCAACGGAATTTTTCACAGCATTGAGAATTTCACTTTTTACACTAAAATTGGTTGGCTACATAACAGTACACTTAGAAGTCTCCTAAAAATCTTCTACAAATTCTGGCCTCGCTTTGAAATTTTTAATCCACTTTTAGAAATTTCTACGATTTTTCGGATTTTTTCCACAAGCTTAGAAATCCTGCTTAAAACAATTTGTATTGAAAAATTGTCCATAGTTTTAAACGAAAATAATAAAGTAAAATTTTCGACAGAACTCTTTGAAATAAATTTAAAAACTCTGGCGTATGATTTTTTTTGAGTCACTGTATTTTTTTTTTCAATAAAATCGACTTTTAACACAAATTATTAAAATTTTGCAGTAAACCAGCAATTTGGAATAGATGTAGACAATAAAATATTTTTGGCCGCATAAAACCCGAAAATCTACCTATGTGATACGTCCCACGGATAGCAGAGAGAATAAGAAATTCAAGTATATATGACAAGGAAAATTACAACGTCGCGTTCACTTATAAAAAATCACTAAAACGATTCTACAGCAATACAAAGGACAAAATTCCGAAATACGAGAGATCAAACGTGGTATATGAAATCCCATGCAACGGAGACGGGTCCCACGTATGCGAAAAAGTATATGTGGGGACTATTAAACAGGGACTTGTAACGCGTTTCGGTTTCTGTTACACAGCTAAGTAACGAAACTGAAACAGAAACAAAACTCCTTTGTAACAAAAGTCGTAACAAAACTCCGAAACGTTCCCAGCAGAAACAAAACCTGTAACGAAACTAAATTAATTTTGTTCCTTGTAACAGAAACAGAAACAGAAACAAAACTCCTTTGTAACAAAAGTCGTAACAAAACTCCGAAACGTTTCCAGCAGAAACAAAACAAAAATTATTTGTTCCTTGCAACAAAAACAAAAACAAAACCAGAACCAAAATTAATTTTGTTTCTCAGTAGAAAAACTATATTTGCAGAACATTAGGATGGACTTGTTATTTTTAGGTATATAATATACATACACTAGTCTTTACCCGCGGTCTTGTCCGCACCTACGAAGTCCCCTTCCAACATTCAGTTTGTCGAAGTCCAGCATAAAGAGAAAAAAATGTAAACTCATGGGTTTGAATATGTATTAACAAAAATTCATCTTAATGGATTCATTGAAGACAAAAGTCGTGCAGAGTAATGTGAAAAGGCCCAAAGATGGTTATAGAAGAGGCTGTAAGAACAAACGTAAGGGAAATATTTAAATTCTTACCTGTTTTTTTTTTTATTTTTTGTTTTTGCGGGTGGGCAATGCACCGTAATTGATGCCGTCGCACCAACCGTGTGTCCATAGACTAAAAAACTTCCCCTTGTTCGTTAATTTTAAGGTTTTTGGGCAATCACATTTTCACCGATAACTCAATCATCGATAAATTATCGAAGCATATCGAAGTCCAAATGAAACCTGGGACCATCCCCTTTCGTTTGATACCCATATTGTAGGGTAATATTAAGGTTTTTCGGGAAACGCATTTTGACCGATAACTCAGTTATCGATAAATTTATCGAAATATATAGAAATCCAAATAAAAAACCTTGGGCTATCCCCTTTCGTTTGATACCCATTTTATAGGGTAATGTTAAGGTTTTTGGGCAATCCCCGATAACTCAGTTATCGATAAATTTATCGAAATATGCCGAAGTCCAAATGAAACCTGGAGCCATCCCCTTTCGTTTGATACCCATATTGTAGGGCAAGTTTAAGGTTTTGGGGCAATCACATTTTCACCGATAACTCAGTTATCGATCAGTTTATCGAAATATATCGAAGTCCTAAATGAAACCTGGAGCCTTCCCCTTTCGTCTGATACCCATATTGTAGGGCAAGTTTAAGGTTTTTGGGCAATCACATTTTCACCGATAACTCAGTTATCGATTAATTTATCGAAACATATCGAAGTCCAAATGAAACCTGGGACCTTCCCCTTTCGCTTGATACCCATATTGTAGTGTAATTTTAATGCTTTTGGGCAATAACATTTTCACCGATAACTCAGTTATCGATCAATTTATCGAAATATATCGAAGTTCAATTGAAACCTGGGGCCATCCCCTTTCGTTTGATAGCCATATTGTGGGGCAAGTTTAAGGCTTTTGGGCAATCACATTTTCACCGATAACTCAGTTATCGATTAATTTATCGAAACATATCGAAGTCCAAATGAAACCTGGGACCTTCCCCTTTCCTTTGATACCCATATTGTAGTATAATTTTAATGCTTTTGGGCAATAACATTTTCACCGATAACTCAGTTATCGATCAATTTATCGAAATATATCGAAGTCCAAATGTAACCTGGGACCTTCCCCTTTCGTTTGATACCTATATTGTACGATCTATCTATACCTATATGCGAAATATCATAAGTATAGTTCCAGTATACTCATAGTTATATGGAATAAAAATATAACGAAAAGTAACGGTCCTTAGCAGGGTCGGAACCCCCAAAATTAAAAACAAAAAATAGCCTATACTTCCTTCCAGACTATAACCTGTATGCCTGCCAAATTTCAACAAAATCCGTCTTGCCATTCTCACGTTTTTGAGGAACAAAAGCAAACGTCTGGACATCCAAACATCCAAACATCGCTACATTCACATTTATAATATTAGTAAGATATATATGTATGTCTGAGGCAACCAACTAAAGTATGGAATAAGACACTTATATTTTTTAAATATTATCGTAAGGGATATTTATTCAAATACGCTCAAGGTTGACTTTTACCCAGTATCATATTAAATTTATTACACTATTGGTAACAAAAATTGGCTATAATAAATAACAAACGAAGCTCGCCCTATGCGAGTGAAAATTCTTTGGCATTTGGAAATGTTTATATAATTTGAAATTTCACAGCTTTTGCATGTCTACATCTACTTCCACACTTACCTCTACCTTCTAATCTACCTCTACCACGGAACCAACTAAAAGAACTTAGCTCGACATCTGTTCAAATCCAAAAATATCTTAAGTGAAGTTAAAAAATGTGTATTTGCTTAATTAATCAAGCTTTATTACATTTCTGTCAATCTATCATTTCTCGCAGCCAATTATAGTCCGAAACAAGTTTCTAATAGGTATTAGTTAATAAAGAAAATTATAAGGGTTTTTTTTTAATTTCGCCTTAGTAAATTTTGACATATTTTCCTAACTCCAGTTGAGTTAAAAAAAAGGAAACGTGAGTAAGGAGTACTCATGAACATTGATCTGTAATCAGTTTCGAAATAGGACTTTTATTCCCTTTCCCTTATTCCTTTTTTCACTGGTTTTCTATCGATGCGACTACCGTTTTTATAATTTTTTGTTGCCATTGTCACTGCTACATTTTGTTGTTTTTGTTTGTTTTGTTTGTTTTGGTGTTTGGTTTTTGATTTTGATTTGTTTTGTTTTGTTTTGCTCAGAAACATGCAAGATCATTCGGATCCACGTTTGACCCATATCTCGGGGCTCCGTGTAGAAGGCCAGCTGAAAACCTTTCATTAGATACTAATATTACTCAGAAACACAAAAGATCATCCGGGTCCTCGTTTTAACCCATATCTCGCGACCCGACCTAGGAATCATAAAGAATAGGGCTCCCTGTAGAAGCTCTGCCCAAAACTTTTCATACATATATATGGTATACATATATATATTATATACCTAAAAATAATAAGTCCATCCTAATGTACGGCAAATAGTATTATAATAATTTTTATAGTGTTGCCACTGAGAAACAAAATTAATTTCGTTTCTGGTTTTGTTTTTGTTGCAAGGAACAAAATTAATTTTGTTTCTGATACTGAGAAACGAAATTAATTTTGTTTCTGATCTGAGAAACAAAATTAATTTAGTTTCGTTACGGATTTTGTTACAAGGAAAAAAATTAATTTAGTTTCGTTACAGGTTTTGTTTCTGCTGGAAACGTTTCGGAGTTTTGTTACGACTTTTGTTACAAAGGAGTTTTGTTTCTGTTTCTGTTACAAGGAACAAAATTAATTTAGTTTCGTTACAGGTTTTGTTACTTATTGAAGCGTTACAATCTTTTGGTTTCGAATTTAGTTTCTATCCTTTAATGTTTCTTGGAACAGAAACGCCAGAAACGAGAGTTTCGTTTCGTTACGGGTTTTGTTACAAGTCCCTGCTATTAAATCTAAACTAAAGACAAGGAATTCCGCACATAAGTCCAATATCAAACTACGCAATAATCCTTCGGACAACAAGACGGCCTTGTCATACCATTGCGGCAGTATTGGACATTATCCAGATTTCGATAATGTAGCAATCCTAGACAATGAGAAGCATTATCATAAACGATACACACTGGAAATGTTACATATTTTCAGTCGACCAAACTAAAGCATTAGTGTAAGTTTCGTTTTTGGTTACATTTAAGAATATGTATCTATACATACATACATATGTATACCTATATACCTAAATGTAATAATCTGTGTTTATTAGTTTTCAGTCCTGATGATGACTCCAGGCTGGAGTCGAAATATCGATAACCATTAAAAACTAAAATAAAATTAGAAAATTTGTTTTTTAAATTTTTAATCGTGGCCTTGAGCTCATAAATAATTAAATATAAATACAATAAAACGGCCAAAAAACCTACATCAAAATAAAGTTAGTATAAATAACATCCGTTTTAGCATTTTCCCTAAACCCATTAGAAACTTGTTGTAAATTCTAGAACGTTAGTGATGGTTGATTTACTCCTACAGGAACCATGCTGACAGTTCCCAATCAATCGAGTTATTTATCTGGTTGCTAACAATCGACTCAAACAGTTCTAGGATAACAGACAATTTTGATATGCCTCGATAATTTTCAATTGCAGATCTAATACCGCTTTTATGTAAAGGAATAATGAAGGATTCTTTCCAAGCAATAGGAAAAATGTCAAATTTCAATGACAAGTTGAATAGATTTGACAAAGGTAGATAAATATGATCCGCACATTTTTTAAGGAAACATGCGGGGAGCATATCCGGACCATAACTAAAGGAATCTCTTAGTGATTTAAGGTGATCTAAAACTTCATCTGAAGTTATATAGGCAACATTAATTGTATTATTTTGAGAAAGATAGTTCGGGTATATGCTGAAATTTAAGTTATCTATAATTAGATTCGAAAAATTGTGCAAAGATATTGGCAATGCTTTGATTATAATCACTAGACACACTATCCCGAAAACTAATAGATGAGGGAAATCCGCTCACTCTGCGTTTTGAATTCACAAACCCATAAAACGATTTAGGGTTACGAAAAATGTTCTTTTTCATTTTTCTCAGATAATCATTGTAGCACTTTTTGTTCAATGCAAAATATTTATGTCGTAAAGTTTACTATTGAAGGTAGACTTTCTGCAAGCCTGTCTTCTTATATAATTTAAAAATGCGAGATTTCTTATTTTTTAATTCTCTCAAGTCTTCAGTTTACCACAAATGCAGGGGCTCAACATATGTATTTCTGTTTGGGTACAAATTTATCAAACAGACAGTGGAAAGTTTTTATAAAATGCAAAACATTTTGTTCAACGTTGCCATCGTAGTTTGGCCAGACTAGTTTAGATAGTTCTCCATTATGTTAATTTTATATGAGCTATTAGCCAGTTTATAATTAAGAAAAATTGAAAAAGATAATTTGGTAGTCCAATGTCATCCCATTAAGCTACCACCGCCGTCAGCTTTATTTCGCTTAAATTTCAATTTTCCTTATATTACAATCCACATACCAACAACAGTAGCTTAATGACACTCTGTCTTTGCTACCTAGTATGTTGGTGCGATTGCGTGTTTTTTTTTTTGTACAAAGTTCTAAAGCTATTAACAAGTAGAGCCTACGATTTCTCGAGTTCGAGCGAGACGAGATTTCTCGCGAGACTCGAGGTCTCGCGAGATTCTCGAATCTAGAAAATCTCGAAATGCTCGCGAGCTTCTCGACATCCAACTACATCGCAGAAATAGCGGTATAAGCGTACTATGCTGTTTCGTAGCTTGTTCTACTTGTATGTACTTACATGCGTATGCATATGTGTCATTTACACCATTCCCAGGTACATATAATTCATAAAATTCCAAGTGAAATAATATTAAAATTAAATAATATAAAATTTTTTCTTTCCAATGACATACGAGAAATTTTTGATATTCATATTTTTTTGACACAAGATAGTGTGGTGAAAAGGCTAGAGCAGCAGAGAGAGGAGATAGTAAAAATGCTCGAACAACAAAGAGATGCAATAGTTGACCAACTAACTGCAGTAGTGTGTCAGGCAGAGGAGAGAATGCTGCAGAGGGTTGGTGAGTTAGCGGCTGAAACAGCAAATTTAAAGAGCTCAGTAATGGCTCTTGAAAAAAGAGTTATTACAGTGGAAAATGCATGTGCAGATGTCCTCATTCTCCGTAGTGAGTTGGCCGCTGCTCAAACTCAATTGCGTTCGCTGGAGAGTGCTGCTGTTTCTGCTGACGTCATCATCAACGGACTCCCACAAAGTGCGGGTGAGTGTTTAACGCAGCTCTTTGCAAAAGTATGTAGCGCAGCAGAGCACAAAGCTCCACCATTAAGAGATGCTTTTCGCATTCGGGGTGCCAGTACTGGGAACAAGAACAACAATGCTTGCCCAACAGTTTTTAAACTGTGTTCTGCCACGGATAGAAATGAGCTCTTAAAAGCTGTTGCGTTGTTCTGCAAGGCCCGAAAGAGGTCAATTTTACTTTCTGATATTGGGCTGCCAGGCTATGGGGCGGTGCATATTCATGAAAGCTTACCAAAAAAGGTGCGAGAAGTAATGCAGTACTCATCAGAGCTGAGGCGCAAAAACAAGTTGTTGTCTGCATACTCGGTTCGTGGTAAAGTATATGTGCGGCTTAAGGCGGGCGAAGGGCCAAAAATGGTGAGCAGCAGAGCGGAGGTGGATGCGCTTATTGGAAATGGAGTGCAAAAAAAATAATTATAATAATTAGGAATGTTAAGTGTGTATGATAAGTTATGTTGCTCTTTTCTCTTCTCTTCACCTTTCTCTCTTAATTTGATATTTTCTTTTTATGGTTCTTTAACTAACTATTGGTTATTATATGTGATCTTGCTATCTGCTCTCCGTGTGATTGTATATTTCTGTGTATGGTCGTTACCTTTTGTGGTTGTTCTCCCAGTATATGGATATAAACCCCAGTAGGAAATCGGCCTCCAGCATTGACGAAAACCACAAGATAATGATTGATATTTTATGTAAACAGTCCATTGGACTGAAAGTGGTACATTTTAATGCGCGGAGTCTTAATGGTGACAAGTTGGACTATGTTAGGGATGTCTTTGTGAAATCAGATATAGATGTTATATGTATTTCAGAAACGTGGTTTAATAATGAGATTTCTGACTTTTATTACTGCATCCCTAACTACAGTCTCTACAGGGTTGGTCGAACTACGAAAAGAGGGGGAGGAGTTGCAATTTACTGCAAGTCTTCCCTACAACTAAGAGTCTTATCTGAATCCAAAAATGCAGAAACTGAGTTTATTATTGTTGAAATTACTGACTATGTTAAAAAAATACTTGTTTCTTGTGTGTACAACCCTAATAGGTGTTGCATGTTGGATACGTTCTTTCTTGAGTTATCTTCGTATGTGATTGATTATGAATGTTTTGTTGTATGTGGTGATTTTAATGTGAATCTATTAGTGAATGACTCCACATCTAAAAAGCTACTTGACCATGCAACATCTGCAGGTCTCTCAGTGGTTAATCAAGCTGTCCCGACAAGATATGCACCAAACTCTTGCCCTAGTTTGTTAGATATCTTTTTGACTTCAAGCCCTGACCATGTCTGCAAATATGACCAAATTAGTTTCATTTCTGACACGACTTAATTTTCTGTGCATTAGATGTAGAATTTAATCGTTCCGTTAATACTGTTATGTCGGTGTATCGTGACTTAAAAGCTGTAAACATAAATGATCTTACAAAAGACCTGTTAAGTGTTGATTGGAGTGTATGTTGGTATGTTGAAACAGTGGATCAGAAGGTTGCCTTCTTAAATAATTTGTTAAAAGATCTGTTTGATGTCCACGTACCTCAACGTATTGCTCGGGTTATAAATGTCTCTTGTCCCTGGTATAACTTTAAAGTGAAATCAGCCATAAAATTGCGCAATAAGTTATATGTAAAATGGAAGAGAAGTCGTACTGACTTTGCTTGGTTGCAATACAAGATAGCCCGAAACAAAGCTAC
The DNA here is from genome assembly GCA_960531455.1 of Urophora cardui. Taxonomy (NCBI): domain Eukaryota; kingdom Metazoa; phylum Arthropoda; class Insecta; order Diptera; family Tephritidae; genus Urophora; species Urophora cardui. Next base: position 62,726,802 of record OY482671.1, on the reverse strand, counting down.
CAGCATAGTTAGGCAAGCGAAGCAAGCTTACTGTAGTAAAAAGCTGAATCTATCACTTCCATCCAAAGATCTGTGGCGTAACTTGAAAACCCTAAGTGTATATGGAAAGCACACAAATGAGTGCAAGATTAGTCCCGACGTACTTAATAATTATTTTATTAGTGCCAGCAGTGGTGTCAAAAATCCTGTAGCTCAGACCTTTTCGATGCGTTTAGAAATTGAAAGACGTTTTCAATTTGAGTCTGTCTCTGAGCTAGATGTATTCAAGTCTGTCATTGGTATCAAATCCAACGCCACTGGTGAGGATGGGATATCCTTGAAGTTTATTAAGCTTGTCTTGCCATTCATTATAGGAACTGTTACGCATATAATAAATCATTGCTTTACCACCTCGTGTTTTCCTGCGCAGTGGAAAAATGCAGTCATTATTCCTGTTGCGAAGAAAAATATATGCGTAGAGCCTTGTGACTATAGACCGATCAGTATATTGCCAGTTCTGTCAAAAGTGTGTGAGTCTTTAATGGCAAAGCAGATTTCATGTTTTGTTCAAACAAATAACCTATTATCTCCACTTCAATCAGGTTTTCGACCTAATCATAGTTGCTCTACGGCAATGCTAAAAATTATTGAAGATATGAGATCGCAGTTCGACAATGGTGACTTGACTTTGCTTTGCCTTCTTGACTTCTCAAAAGCCTTTGACCTTGTAAATCATGACTTACTTTGCATGAAGCTAAAATATATCTTTGGATTTACGGATAGCTCTGTTAGGCGTATGACAAGTTACCTTGCGGGAAGAACGCAGAAAGTGGTGTGCAGTGGCGTCTCTTCTGACTCTTGTAATGTAACGTCTGGTGTTCCGCAAGGCTCGGTGCTAGGTCCTCTTTTGTTCAGTCTCTTTGTAAATGGTATATTTTCTGTGTGTCGTTACGTCAATGTCCATGCTTACGCTGACGACATTCAACTGTGTCTAATCGTATTGGACTTGTTGATGACTTATGCTACAGAATTAACTGTGACTTGTCCGCCATCTCGCAATGGGCTTATAATAATGGTTTGTGTTTGAATGTAGAAAAATCGTTTGTGTTGCCCGTCAGTAGCAGTAAAGTTCATATTGTGGATATACCAAGACTATTTGTGGGTGACAGTGCTTTGGCGTTTACTGAAAAAATTAAAAATTTGGACTTTGTTGTCAATTCGATGTTGAGTTGTTCTGATCATGTAAATAAAGTTGTGAGTAATGTCTATACTGTGCTTCGTAGACTAAGAATGTCAGCAACATATACCCCTCAAGAGACAAGAAGAAAACTTGCTATACAACTTATTGTGCCACATATAACGTACTCTGAGCTGGTATACAGCAAGCTTGATTCTGTATCATATCGCAAAATTGATGTATTGTTTAACAATGTTACTCGTTATGTGTATGGTTTGAAAAGATATGATCATGTTTCCTCGTTCAAAACAAAAGTTCTAGGGTGCACTATTTTTCAATATATAAAGGCCAGAAATTGCATATTCATATATAAACTTATGGAATTTAAAACTCCGAAGTATCTATATGAAAAATTGCAATTCCCTAAATCATCCAGGCTTCAAACTCTGATAATACCAAAATATTCTTGTTTGTCCTCATCAAGACTCTTTTTCGTCAATGCTGTGAGGCTCTGGAATTCCATACCTGACAGTGTCAAATCTATGTTGAATAGGAACAACTACAGGAAATTGATTCATGCCCACTTTACTGCGGAGTAAGATGTATGATAGCAACTTCACACTACGTGCTCTATTTTTCACTATTGTCATTTTCATAGACTTTCACCTACAGTTTCTTCAATTTTTATCTCTTTTTAATTCTTCTCTATATATTATATTTTAATTTCGTGTTATTAATTTCAATATTAGGATTACTCTAAATTTTAATTTTAAATTTAAGTTCTAATGTTAATTTTGGTCATTGTTTGATATTAGTTTTATATGTAATTTCATGTGCCAACTTTAGTTTTAAGATTTATGTTATAAGCAATATTATACAGTTGATGTGTTGTAAAAGACATGGTCTTAAAATGCAGTCCATAAAGTTAGTTAAATAAATAAAAAAATAAATAAAATAAAAAAGACACATAATATGTTATCGAGAAATCCGAGAAACGAGATTTAATCGAGAACCCGAGTCTCGGTTTTCTCGATCCTAAATTGGCGAGTTTCGGCACTCGTTTTGAGGTCGAAACAAGATCGAGAGAGCGAGCGCAGACAAAAAGAGCGAAACACGTTATGTGGAGACATGGTATTAGCAAAGTTAAAACGAAAACCCGATTCAGACGTTTTTGAGCTACAATGATCATCATCGCTTATAATTTCGTGTATTAACACCAATGAAGGATGGTAAGCATCTTCAGGGAAAATAAGAGGGTCAGTTCTATTCACATAGTAATTAGAAACGTCATCTACAAATATCAAATCAAGTACCTTTCCGAATTTGTTTTTAATAACGTTTACCTGATGAAGACAGAGATCCGACATTTCTTCTAAAAAGTCAGTACAATTTGCCTTAGTTGTAATCGGCATGATTTCATTGTTTTCTTCGCTCCATGAAAGGTGCGGAAGATTAAAGTCGCCCAAGACTATAAAAGAATCCAAGGGCGTCTTTTTTGACTCGACACGTTTCAGCAAGGAAACACTTGAAGGTAAACTGACTGTTCGGAAGAAGGAGGAATGTAAATAACTGCTAAGTAAATATGCCCTTTGCAAACTTTTATCCGAATGAACAAAAACTCAATGGATTCCCCTGCAGTTACATTAATTTGTTCAGATGGAATTGAGGAATGAACCGCAAGTAGTACCCCTCCACCGACCCTGTTCAAGCGATTATTTCTGTACACCTGGTATTCTTTACTAGTGATGGGCGAGTCCGAGATGTTTAGACAATCGAGAGAATCGCCATCGTTGCAAAATCACAATCGAGTCAAAAGTTGACTCGCTCCTCGACTACACAATCGAGATGTTTTTGCGATTGTTCCGAGTCGGCGAGTCGGAGGTTGTTTCGATGACATCTCGACTACACAACCGAGATGTTTTTGCGATTGTTCCGAGTCGGCGAGTCGGAGGTTGTTTCGATGACATCTCGACTACACAAGCGAGATGTTTTCGCGATTGTTCCGAGTCGGCGGGCCAGCTGTTGTTTTGATGATATGTTTTAGTTGATAAAATAAACTGAATGAGGGTTGTTGATAAAGAAAGTAGGATTTTTAATGGAAGTGAGGTAACTACATATATAAATGAACCAAATTGAAAAATATGCTATACATAGACGCTGCATTTTTGAAATCACAACTAAAGAGTGTCGTGCATAATAATAATAACTAATTATTTAAACATTAATAAATTTTCTGAAGTGAGACGCTTATGAAATAAAGGAATTTTACGAGTAGCAACAACGGCAATAGATTTGTACCACTCTGTATGTTTTTTAAAGCAATTTTGATATTCAAGCGGCAACAACAAATATTGTGTATTTTTTGCAGCGAGTCCAAGATGTTGTAGGGTTGCTTTGAAAACGAGAGGAATCGTTGGCCAGTCCGAGATTTTTTATCGATTGTTTCGACTGATGGCCATTTACGACTTGACTCGAGTACGAATGAAAACCATCGAGAGCATTCGAGATGTTTCAACAATCGAGAGAATCGAATAAAACATCTCGGACTCGCCCATCACTATTCTTTACTAAAGATTTTCGAATTAAAAATATGAGGTTTAAGCCATGTTTCGGTAAAAGAAATTATTTGAAAGTTACAATTAAAAGTTTTTAGATAAAAGTCTGTCAGTTTAGTATTTAAACCCCGAACATTTTGGTAGAAGCTACACTTCTTTCATAATTAAAATTGAATTTTTTTAACGAAAAGTTTTTCGGGAACAATTTTGGATGATATGAAAGCCTTCAGGTCCTCAACGGTTGTATCTTTATGAAATCTAGATACAAAAATTGATTTATCACGCGGAACAGGCTCCTTTGCTTTCGGAAAAGGCTCCTTGGCTTTTGGTGAAAGTGCGATCGAGTGAGTTACGAAATTTTCTCCAGATGTTTTTTCAGTTAAAGCAGTTTTGGAGGAACATGGTTCGTCGACGCAAGGACTAGGTGAAGCCAAATCGATTAATTCGACGGAAAGCTCAGCCGAGTCGACCTGAAGGTTGCTCTGAACCTCATCATTACGCGGGTTAATGGATTTAGTTTTCTTTAAAGGTTTTGGCAACCTGAAGGAACTAAACATTTCCTCGTGCCTTTTAAATTTATCATTTAGAGCCGATAACTCTTTTGCTAATTCGGAAAATCCATTTCTGGTGTGTCTAAAATATTTGAAAAGATCAACATCTGTTGATCTGCATTTTAAAACTAAAGGTAAAAACGTTTGTTTTAAGGATATTGGCTGAGAAGGTCAATTTTTTCCTCAAATTTTGGTAAAAAAATGGGGTTTGGGGACATTATTATTATTATTATTATACGGTATTGCTGTTATTAACATGCTAATTACAGAAAAGTAGATGGATAAGAAATTCAACTGGTGAAGATAGGCTGAACGGACTTGCCCAAATGAGTATTAACAAAAATATCGATATCACAGTGGAAGCAGTTATTCACAGATTGGCACAAAAACATAGGAAAATCAATCTGCGATTTCACCACTGCTGTGGTGCAGTGGGTAGAGTGCTCGCCTGCCATGCTAGAGGTCTCGGGTTCAAACCCCAGTCCGAACAAACAACAAAAAAATTTTCTAATTAGTAAAAATCCAATTATTGGGTTTTTAAGAGCAGCGGTCACCTCTCGGCAGTGGGGGTATACCCTCCGAGTATTTCTGCATTGAAAAAGCTTCTCACAAAAAATGCATTCGCCGTTCGGAGCCGGCATAAAACTGTAGGTCCACCCGATCAGTAGGAAAAACAAAAAGGAGCACACCTCGAATTGGGAGAGAAGCTCGGCCATATATATCGTTGGCTTCGTGAGCAAATGTGCTAAGTCCATTTATGGTAACTTTTCAGGAGAGGCAAAAAACCTTCTAACTTTTTTTGTTGTTACTATTTTAAAAATCTGAAAATGCAGTTTCCTTCCTCAGATGGTCGTGCTAAAATACCAGTTATCGGCACATTTTAATATAAAGCTTGTCCAAAGTTATGAGCTTCTTTAGGACTTAGCACATTTGCTTTCTATGATTTTGTTTTTTTAGGTGGACTTAGCACATTTGCTCACAAATTATTATGCTCAACCGTACGTAGTAAAATTGAAATATTTTGATGAAATTTGGTACAGAGGCTTCTAACTAGACAGGGAAGGTTGGTATTGAAAATAGGGAAATAAGATGATAACCACGCCCACTTTCCCTATATAGTATATATCGAAAAACATGCAAAGTGATAATGGATGAAATTCCATCCATGCAATGAGCTTACGCCGTTATAAAGAAATAAATTGAAATTCTCGAAAATGGGCGGAGCCACACCCACTTATGAAAGGATAAATTCTAAAAGTTTTATAAGTGATAAGTATCTCAGAAACCTTAGTAGATATATAGATGAAATGTGGAAGGCGTAATTTAGTTGCTAGGCAAAGGTTTGGACGAAAAATTGTCCAAATCGGTAGACGACCACGCCCACTTTTATATATGAGAACTATAAATGGAACTAATAAAAACAAATATGAAGATAATATATTGACAGTTTTTGGCATGAGTCCAACTATGGACAAAAACAGAAACCATAAATATTTTTCAAAATGGGCGTGGAATCGTGAATCTAAGACATTTCGGAGCCCATAAATCGACTTGAGATATTACGGCGGAACTTGGTGTAGGTACATATGTACTTTTATTACTTGTAGTAAAATTTTAGCAAAATCGGTTTGTAACCACGTCTACTCTAAAAAAAAAAATCTAAAACTCCCTTTGGAAACTTGTGACGTGGCATCTTTGTAACTAAAAGTCATAAAGAGATGAAATTTTGCACTAACAAGAATATTTTAGGCTTGGTCTGATGAGAGATAAAACTATTGATAATGAGTGTGCCAACGACCACATTATGCTGTACCCTCTCTATATAAAATAGGTGCACCGCCTTTCGATCAAACGCATACAAATATAATAAAAATGTAAGAAGTACCGCAAACTAGTTTGCATATCAAATTGGTGGAAAAGCTAGCCAATCCCGCAAATCATTAACGTTTACAGTCCCAAGCCATGCTTATAAAAGCAATGTAGTAATAATTCTATATCATTCTACGAAACAAATTTAAAAAAAACAATAATTTCTCATTTTCACCTGGACTTAGCACGTAGATTTTTGAAAAAAAAAAATTTTTTTATGGACTTAGCACATTTGCATAACACTGCATTACACCATGAAAAACAGACATTATGGTAACTTTTTTTGGCAGACGATGTATTTTTAGTTGTACTATCTTACTGCATTAAAATCTCAGTTTTGATAAAAATTGGACTTAGCAAATTTGCTCACGAAGCCAACGATATGTATATGTAATATTTAATGTAATTATTTTTTTCAACAAACAATTATTCAAATTTCAAGTTTTCTTTCAATTACTTATCAGCTTAATCAAATAATAATGTTAGTATAAACTACAATGGGAATAAATATGCAATGTATAAGAGTATCTGAACTTGAGATTTTATTTAATGTCTGTCAAAATAGAATATTAGAAAACTAAATTATATGGTCAAGATTTTTGACTGCCACGTTACAATCGTACACTGTTTAACATCATATCTCCGGAACCATATTTTTAAAATGATATATTGTAAGAGCATATCGCGATTCTCCCTAGAGGCATCATATTGAATATTACCATTTCTCTGTACCTTTCGTAACTAAAATGTTAAGCCAAATTTCATCGGACTGGAACGTTACATGGTTTTGGAAGTGTATTCCGATATTACTGTACATTTTGCGAAAAATCTGCGAATATAACCAACAGATTTTTTTTGCTTTACATATATGTCCCTTATAAGAGATAAACCCATATGGAGAGTGGTTCAATTTACCTTAAAAATACATTTTAAGATGATTTATATGCAATAAGGTGCGGACTGTTCGTCATTAAAAAGAGGTGGTCTCATCCGAGGCCTTATTTTGCTTTTATTGGATAGGGTTTATTACGTGGTGGGTCCCAAGCACGACGCACAACCCGCAGCACTGAAATCCAGCGAAGAATCACTCTTGCCAATAAATGCTACTTTGGACTAAGTAGGCAATTGAAAAGTAAAGTCCTCTCTCGACGAACCAAAATCACACTCTACAGGACACTCATCGTTCCAGTCCTCATATATGGCGCAGAAGCATGAACTATATCAAAAGCAGATGAGATGGCGCTTGGAGTACCTATTCGAGAGGAAAGTTCTTCGGAGGATTTATGGACCTTTGCGCGTTAGCGAGGGCGAGTATCGACGGAGATTTAACGACGAGCTATACGAGCTCTACGCAGACATCGACATTGTTCATCGAATAAAGATCCAGCAGCTGCGCTGGGCAGGTCATGTCGTGAGAATGGACGAAGGTACTCCAGCCAAGAAAGTATTTCTATCGAAACCCGCTGAACGCAGAAGAAAAGGGAGGCCTCCACTGCGTTGGGAAGATCAGGTGGACAGTGATGCTGACTCCCTAGGTATTCCCAAGTGGCGCCATGCTGCACGAAACAGAAATAGCTGGCGCGCTTTATTGAACTCGGCCAGAATCGTCTAGACGGTTACGTGCCAATTAAGTAAGTAAGGTGCGGACTGCCACGTTACAAGAATTTGTCCGCCACGTTACACGTACGAATTTTCGATATATTGTATGAACAAAGCAGTAAATGAAAATTCAATTTATTAGAAAAGAAAATTTTTAAGTCTTTATTTTAAGTTTACAAATATCCTTGTTTGGATGTAGAAAAAGTAATGATCTTTTTGTTAGTCGTTTGTATTTGGTGAGCACTGGATATATTTCTTATTGGCTTTGTTTTTGAGAAAAGCTCAACAACTTTCAACTCATCATTAACACAATCAATTTGTTTTTCCGTAATTTCCTGAACAGAAATTTTGGATGCAGTCATATGAAATGCAAGTAATGTTATTTACAATAACATTACGTGCCCTTATGTGTATTGAAACAATATTTTTTACGGTGGCACCTATTCCATCCACACATCCATTTCCATGTGATGTTGCAAAATAGTTCCACACAATTTTAATTGCGAATATTTCTTCAAAGTGAATGATTGAACTTGCTATAAATTTGTTTTTAAATTGCGAGGTTGGTCCGTCACACAGAACAATTTTTTTCCATTTCATCCACGATACTTGCGTATCGAGACGTCACCCACCAAATCAGTCACCTTCGAAAAAGTTATTCCAGTGCATGTATTACACTCCCCATGCCAACAGCTCATTGAAGATGCATCACATAAAAATCGCATTACAAAACCGTTTTCATAATCTGGCACTTTGGGAACAATTTTATAATTATTTTAGTTATTTATTAAGATATAAACTTTCCCAATCAAAGTAAAATAAATACGAAATTATAACATAATTTACCATTTTACCCGGAGTCGATTTTTTGACCATATATTTTTAGTTCTGAATCGAATTTCTTAAATAATATGTCAACTGCCCTTGCCATGAGAGGTGCCGGGTGCTTCGCAAAACAATGTTGCATATTCAACAAAATTTAAATTTGGTTAATAAAATCTTAAATTTTTTCCTGTAAAGACTGCCACGTTACACATGTTTGGTCATTTTTTATTCCATATTACCGGCCTTTTTCCAGGCTTTTTTTCTACCGGCACCAACACGGGATTAAGCCTGTTTAAGAAATATACATATAGTACATTGGATTAAATAAATGCATTCCTCTAAAAAAAAGAAAAATATGTATTTTTGACTAGAACGCTACACAAAATTTGCTACCCTAATCTTTTCAGTCAAACATGCAAACCAAAGACATTTCGCTCTTTATCTGGTGGGAATTAAATAATAACAATCATTTACTAGGCCTTAAAGTGGATATAATACGAAATAAACCAACAGGACAGAATTTTAATGCCATTTTCTTTGATGATGAACTTCTTAAAAATTTTAAAATTCTGAGATAAGTTTGCAAAGATGAAGAGATATCATATAAAAACATCTTTAACTTCCTGAAATTTAGTTTTATCAGGTATTTTGCGGAATAACGTTTCATATTAAACACCGTTTTATATAATATTTCGACAAAAAAAATTTGTTTCTGGTTACATTTTTCGCGATCTTGACCATATAAGAAAATTATAATTTATAACCGTAGATTTCCAGAAGAGAATATGTGACTTACTTTTGAAGTATAGTTAAAAGCCCTTGACAACTGACAATCTGGCATGTCAAGCAGTGTGTATGAGTTTTTTTGTGTGTGTTAGTGCAATCGACAGTCGTCTTGCTACACTTTCTTGTTGTCGGGGTCGCGTTGATGATAATCAAAACTTTTAGATATTTGCGTTAATCACCCTACACTCACTCATATACACTGCTTGACAGTCCAGATTTTAAGTGGCCAAGGGCCTTATGAGTTTGATATATGTATAATAAGTGATATTTGTGTACTAAAATGTTAAATTATATATAGTCTGAAAAAAATTACATTTTTATCATTTGTAGAAAAAATTGTAGTTTTTTGGTAATTTTTATTTTAATTTTGGTAAATTTTTTACATTGGCTGTGAAATTGGCGAATACATTCTAGAAAATCTTCTTCTCGAATTCGCCGCGATATCATCTGAGCTTTTCAATCTCTTGAGTAGAGTTTTAAATGGTAAATTAAAGCCCAACAGGGAATTTCTTCGTGTAAAGCAAGATTTAATAAAATTAATAAATGCTATTGCGATAATTGATTTTTCTCGAGTCCATCTCGAACTCGATACGAGTCCGAAATATTACATTCACCTCCGCGAATTCTTCTCGAATTCGCCACGATATCATCCTCGCTTTTGTGTTTATTGGGTTTAGCCTTAAAAATTGATATCGTTAATCTCCTGATCAATTTTCAGGTCCCAACCTTAAACGCTTTTATAGATATTCAGCTTGAAAAATTAAGTTTGTATGGGAGGTGCCACGCCCCCTTTTCCGATAACCCTCACTTTTATGCGGGGGAATGCATTCTATATCATTTAGCTCTATACCAATTTTCAGCTCCCTTCCCTACCTTGAAGTCCTTTAGAGATAATCAGCTTGAAAAATTAAGTTTGTATGGCAGGTTCCACGTCCCCTTTTCCGATAACCTACACTTTTATGCGCAAAAATTGTTTTGGTATCATATAGCTCTGTACCAATTTCCAGGTCCCTGACTTAAATCCTTTTAAAGATATTCAGCTTAAAAAATTAAGTGTTGTTGGGAGGTGCCACGTCCCCTTTTCGTATAACTTCTTTTATTTTGCGTTAATATGGAATTGTTTTCGTTTATCTCCACACCAATTTCCAAGTCCCTAGCGTAAACAATTTTAGAGATATTCAGCATGAAAAATTTAGTTTGTATGGGAGGTGCCACGCCCCTTTTTCCGATAACCCCCACTTTTATGCGTGGGAATGGTTTTGATATCATTTAGCTCTATACCAATTTTCAGCTCCCTACCTTGAACTGTTTTAGAGATAATCAGCTTTAAAAATTAAGGTTGTATGGGAGGTGCCACACCCCGTTTTCTGATAACCCCCACTTTTCTGAGTGAGAAGGGTTTTGATATCACCTACCTCTATACCAATTTTCAGCTCCCTACCTTGAACTGTTTTAGAGATAATCAGCTTTAAAAATTAAGGTTGTATGGGAGGTGCCACGCCCCCTTTTCTGATAACCCCCACTTTTCTGAGTGAGAAGGGTTTAGATCATACATGGCCACCCAATGGCTCCAGTGACTCCGTTTGTCTCCCAAAAACATCGCTGTGGCTCCGAGTGGCTCCCAACAACAAGCAAATCAATTTCGACAGAATAACGCACATTTCTTTTTTCACAGAAATCGTCGTCGCGGCGAGCACTCAAACCTAACGGTCCAGCTTCGACCGACATTCATTGTGTAGTTACGCCTTCATACATACATACATATGTACATATGGTTGTATATTTATATCTGCTACCTCGTTCATGTTGTTTAGCAAAATATTTGAATGCCTAGCTGCAGCATATCTATACCTATGTATGTATGTAGGTACATTGTACATTTGTTCTTTTCAAAATGACATCTAAGAATAGAAAGTGCTCATGGGAGTATGCTTTTTTTATGTATGTTGTTGCAATAAACCGTTATTTGGCAAAATAATATTTTTATAACTCCGAGACGAAGGATGTTGCAATTTTTATTGATGTTGTTGTCGTGTGGCTCCCTTATGCTTAATTTGTGGCCACCTATGGTTTAGATATCACCTACCTCTGTACCAATTTTCAGCTCCCTACCTTGAACTGTTTTAGAGATAATCAGCTTTAAAAATTAAGGTTATATGGGAGGTGCCACGCCCCGTTTTCTGACAACCCCCACTTTTCTGAGTGAGAAGGGTTTTGATATGTCCTACCTCTGTACCAATTTTCAGATCCCTACCTTGAACTGTTTTAGAGATAATCAGCTTTAAAAATTAAGGTTGTATGGGAGGTGCCACGCCCCGTTTTCTGATAACCCCCAATTTTCTGAGTGAGAAGGGTTTTGATATCACCTACCTCTATACCAATTTTCAGCTCCCTACCTTGAACTGTTTTAGAGATAATCAGCTTTAAAAATTAAATTTGTATGGGAGGTGCCACGCCCCCTTTTCTGAGAACCCCCACTTTTCTGAGTGAGAAGGGTTTTGATTTCACCTACCTCTGTACCAATTTTCAGCTCCCTACCTTGAACTGTTTTAGAGATAATCAGCTTTAAAAATTAACGTTGTATGGGAGGTGCCACGCCCCCTTTTCTGATAACCCCCACTTTTCTGAGTGAGAAGGGTTTTGATATCACCTACCTCTATACCAATTTTCAGCTTTACCATTTAAAACTCTACTCAAGAGATTGAAAAGCTCAGATGATATCGCGGCGAATTCGAGAAGAAGATTTTCTAGAATGTATTCGCCAATTTCACAGCCAATGTAAAAAATTTACCAAAATTAAAATAAAAATTACCAAAAAACTACAATTTTTTCTACAAATGATAAAAATGTAATTTTTTTCAGACTATAATTTAACATTTTAGTACACAAATATCACTTATTATACATATATCAAACTCATAAGGCCCTTGGCCAATTAAAATCTGGACTGTCAAGCAGTGTATATGAGTGAGTGTAGGGTGATTAACGCAAATATCTAAAAGTTTTGATTATCATCAACGCGAGCCCGACAACAAGAAAGTGTAGCAAGACGACTGTCGATTGCACTAACACACACAAGAAAACTCACAAATATTGTGTATTAGTATTGGAATATGCGCCGCAGATATATATTTATCTATATATATATAAAGGTACCTATATGTAGGAACTCCGGCACTTCTTTTAAATAATATTCCATTTAACTAAGCCTCTCTGTTTATTACTGAGACAGAGAGGCTTAGTTTAATTAGGTATTTATATATATAGATAAATATATATCTGCGGCGCTTTTTCCAATAAAACAAACACCATATTTAAAAAAAACGAAAAATTGGAATTTTTCGCCTGCGACGCTTTTTCCAATAATAATACACCATATTAAAAAAAACCGAAAATTGGAATTAAAAATTGCGCGATTTTTTATTCCAATTTTTCCCGAGGCGCTTTTTTCCCTAATACACCATATTAAAAAAAACCCCGTCTGCGGGCTTAATTGCCCTTCCGAAAGAGAAATAAAGCCCGTGGCCAAAACGAAATATCGCCCGCGGGAATTATTTCCTTTTCAGGAAAGGAAAAAAACGAACGCGGGCGTTATTTCACTGCACCGATGAACACGTGTTTTTACAAAAAATCAAGCAACATTTCGAACAACTACGACCGACACAAATGTCACAATATGGAAAGGCTCTATTACGTATGTTTATTGGATATATAATTGTTTAAGATAGGCTGGAAAGGCACTTATCTCATGGAATTTCAATATACTCCGAATAAATGGCACACTCGATTTACGTTTCGGATGTAGACAAATTTTTCGCGAGATTTTTCTTATTTTTATATATATATTTATTTTCATTTTAAATTATTTTCCAAAGAGGAATATAAAAACACTTCCGCATACAAGGCAGGGTTGCCAAAAGTTCAAAAAGAGTTTTAAAAAATAGCTTTTATTTTTCATCCCTGATATCAAGTCTTTTGATGGGTTTTTAAGCATAAAATACGTTTACACTTACTTCAGTCCAGCTATTCCCCGAAGTGCACAATACAAACGAATTAATACAACGCCTTGCACGGTATAATCCTCATTGCTTTCTGGATCAAAAGCTTTTTGAACATTTTCTTGTAATTGCAGTAAAAGTTCTACTCGTACCAAATTTAAGGCATCGCTCTTTCTCTTTTGACTTGAACGTATATATATGGCAAACCATGTACGCACATTTTGATCGTTACCCAGCAACATACCAGTTAGGAACGCAATCTAAAAAATATGATTTTATATAGACATTTCAAGAAATATACATGTGCAAGTACCCAATAAACACAACGGATTCGCGACGATAGATCGGCGAATCCGAAATCCAAGGTCGCGACATCAAAGCGTACAGCTTTCGTCTGTAGTATCTAATATGCGTCTAAAGCAGTACGCTCCATGTGCAGAGAATTTACTTCCTAATTAAACCACTGTAGAACTGTAGGCAAGTTTTGAGATGGAATTTTGGGAAATTCACCTAAATGGCGTCAATTGACAAAAAAGGGTTGCCGGCGCATATATGAAAAAAAATTTTAATATCGTGATAGATTTGTATAATATACTAGCTGACCCGGAAGAAGTTGTTCTGCTAAAATTTATTCGTATGAAGTCTAAAGAAGTCTTTGATTACCGTATTGCTAACCATTATCTTAATGACTGTGAATAATAAAAAAATTTCTATTCCCTGAATAAAAGTTATAGTTATATTCGCCGCGACAAACCTACTTCCCCCGATCCCCTATCTCTATCTCACTCCCTTTCTCTATTACAATCTCAATGTCAATCTCTATCTCTATCTCTGGGAAATTTTTCCATTATTAATACATAACGCAAACGTCAAGCTGTGAAGATTATAATCTTGTGCTCTGTGTTATTTTTGATTTTATAATTGTTAAATTGATCTAAATATTATTTTTTTGTGCTAAACAGTTAAAACTTGTGGTTCTAATTAATGATATATCGTGTTAATTTGAATAGTTTACATTTTAATTGACTTTTTTACATTTTAGTTACTATAAATATAAATTTTCATACATACATACATATATTGCCGAGCCTTTTGCAAATACTTTTGTTGTTGCTGTTGAAAGGCTTTATTTTACTTTGCTTTTATAATTTGTTTTCACGTATATTGCTTTTGCTATTGTTTTATTTATATCTCTCTATTTCTTCTTCTCTTGTCACAGCTGTTTGCGCGGCTTTTTAAGTGTCAAACTGTGCATCTAAGACTGCTAGTACAGTGCCTGTCAAACTGTGTTTTTTTCCAGTGGCTGCTAATCAACCTGTGCTTAACCCTTTCGCGTATCTTAATTCTATCTATACACATTTCTCTTCTAATTCTTTTTAATAACTTTCGTTTTATAATGTTGTGTACTTTTGAAAATTGCGCTGTAAAAAGCGATAATAAACGCTTTGTTTCCTGTTGGCTTTGCGATGGATTGGCCCATTTGAAGTGTGCTGGATTAACTGGAAGGGTGCTGGACACCATCAATGATGGAAAAGGCGTCCGCTGGTCTTGCTTAAAATGTAGGTCTACAGAGGTAGATTTTTTTAAACTTTTTCAGCAAACCACAAATGGTTTTGCTGAAATCGGGAAAGAATTATCTTCACTTACAGAGAAGTTCAAGCATTATGACAACCTGTTCAAGTCATTTAAGTGCTTGGGCAATAATTCTTTAAGCCGCGATTCGAAGCGCAAACGAGCTCAAGCCCCAGGTATTGAGGTTGTCCCGCCCCCTTCCAATCCTGGTTCAGTACCTCAAACATTGGAGCTAATTGATCTGGCATCGCCTAAACCGCAAACTACGGGGCCATCTTCTTCTAAAGATAGCTCTTCGATCGTAAGGAACAATTCCCAACTCCGTTCCTCTAATAATGCGGCAGAGCTTGTTGTTAAGAAGCTGGTTGTCGTCCCGCGGAAAAAATCTATCTTTGTGTCTAGATTTGATCAAGTGACTACAGCGGATGACATTAAGTTTTATATATCCTCTAAAATTAATACTGATAACGTCGTAGTGAGGAAAATGGACGTCAAATATGACAGAAAGATTTCCTCCTTTAAAATTGATGTTTCACCTCTGGATTATGAGACTCTTGTCGTTTTCGATTCGCCATCACACAAGCGAGGTCGGATCGAAGAAAAATGTTTGAACCCATAATGAGTAGTAGCCATACTCGCTAACTGGTCGATAAAAATTTCCCTCTGCTCGCTAGCATTCACATATAAATTTGACAGAAGGAAATTTATAGCCAGCAGAGAAATTGTGAATCTAAAGCGGCTTCTATTAAATAGTTCATTTTGGTCACTCGGGGCCTTTGTTCGGGAATTTCAATATAGACCTAAAAGTAATGATCTAAACCTCGCTAGAGTTAATACTAATCCAAAAAACTAATTTCTTTGTCTTCATTAAATATTTTGTACCAAAACGTTAGAAGCGTTAATACAAAATTAATTGATTTGTACTTAAAATCCGTTGATTGCACTTTTAATATAATTTCACTTACCGAGACATGGTTAAAGCCTCACGTGTTCAATTCCGAAATCTTTTGCAAAAGCTTTCATGTTTACAGAAAAGATCGCTTAAACAGAGTCGGTGGTGGTGTTCTGTTTGCTGTACATTCTTCTCTGCCTTCTGAAGTAATCATGGTTCCCTCAGTTGATTCTATTGAACTACTCTGCATTAGAGTTAAATATGGAAGAGGTTATATTTATTTAGCCTTATGCTATATTCTGCCTGCGACTGATTTATCTGTATATTTGCAACTCACAACTATTCTCAAAACTATAAACTTATCGATGAATCCTTCAGATTCGATGATTATATTGGGCGATTTTAACCTCCCATTTGTGTCGTGGAACATTTCTGACCATCTCTTAGTACCAAATTCCTCTAAAGCGGGATTTAATGAATTTTTTGATGAAATAGCTGATCTTTGTCTCAACCAGGTGAACAACCATCCTAATATGTTCGGTAAAATGTTAGATCTAATATTTGTAACCAATCCCGAACATATCTCTGTAAAGTCTTGCGATCCTATTTTACCTGAAGACACTTACCACCCTTGTTTGGAGTTAACTTACGAATCCATAAGCAACGTTCATGGGTCCACCATTGAAATTCCGGTCGATGGTGCAAATTTTGATTTTACTAAAGCAAACTTTAAGAAATTGAATCGTGACTTATCTAACTTAACTTGGCCTATATATTGCGGAGATATTGAGCAAAACGTTTTACATTTTAACAGTACAATCTACAGTCTCTTTGATAAACATGTACCGAAGTGTATTCGCAAATATGATGAACCTTCTAAGCCTTGGTCCTCAAAAGAACTAAGAGCCCGTGCACAATTGGCTTTGTCTGCTCCAACTTTGATAGAAAAAACCTTAAAGCAAAGCGAATTTCCAGATGCTTGCTACAATTAACACTTTGACAATTTCAACTTCACTTCTATGCTTTAATTTATAAACCTGATTTTTTGTAACATTTTTGGGGAATTTGCTTTTTTCTGCTTATTCGAATGTTATTTTTTACTTTTCTCTGTTCACTTCTCACGAAATTGCGCGAAATCGCTCAAATAAGTGTAGATATACAAACATACACACACACACACAAGGGGAGATGTTTGTCAAAGTGTAAAAAAGTTGAAACATGGCTAACTTTATACCTTGCTTTACTCGCTTCACCTCAATTGTGAACATGTCCCTTTGAAAAGCACATGCTGAACGAAACTGTCAAAGCAAAACTCTGAAGCAAAGCGAGGTAGAAGTCAATTGTGCACGGGCTCTAAGAGCTTTAAAAAATAAGAAATCTCGTCTCTTCAAATATTATAAGAGAACAGGCTCTCATAATGACTATTTAAAGTATGCTTGTGCGCGTCACAGGTATTTTGACTTAAATAAGAAATGTTACAGAATGTACGTTAAAAAAATGAAACGCAATATTATTTGTAACCCGAAATCGTTTTATGGTTTGTGAACTCTAAGCGCAGGGTGAAAGGTTTTCCTTCTGCTTTAAGGTATAATGACTATATTTCAAGCGATTCAAAAGAAATAGCTAACTTCTTCGCAAAAATTTTCATGTCTAATTACTCTTCTAATACCGCAGTAGGTTTTTCTAAATATCCGTTTCCTATTTCTTCTGGTTACCCCGTTTTTGTCCCAACAATATCCCCTGAGGATGTGTTGTTTTCTTTATTGAACCTTAAAGAATCATTCAATTATGGACCGGATATGATTCCAACATGCTTCCTTAAGAAATGTGCTAAGAATATTTATAAACCTTTAGCTCAATTGTTTAACTGCTCATTAAAACAAGGAATTTTCCCTTCGTCATGGAAAGAATCATTTATTTTACCTTTACATAAAAAAGGTTGTAGATCCTGTATAGATAATTCTCGTGGCATTTAAAAATTGTCGACTATTCCTAAATTATTTGAATCAATAATTGCTGTTGAACTGACCCACTCAATTTCTCCATTGATCTGTGTTTCCCAGCACGGGTTTTGTAAGGGTAAATCAACCGCCACGAATTTGCTGGAGTTTTCCACCTATGTATCAAATGGATTTAGACACAATAACTTTACAGATGTTATTTATACAGATTTTAGTAAGGCGTTTGACAAAGTTTGTCACCATTTACTTATTCAAAAGCTGGATATGCTCGGTTTTCAGCCTGGCTTACTTCGTTGGATTACCTCCTACCTTGTATGTAGAACACAAAGGGTGATTTTTAAAAATATGTTCGTCAGGTGTGCCACAAAAGTAGCCATCTTGGACCGATTCTGTTTTTGCTTTTTATTAATGATATTTCAACTGTAATAAAAAACTCAAAAATTCTTATATACGCGGATGATATAAAACTTTTCAAGTCGTTCTCATCAATCGAAGATAGATTTTTCCTTCAAGAAGATTTAAACAGCTTAGTAACTTGGTGTGACGTAAATAATATGCCACTTAATTTGAATAAATGTAAATGTATGTCTTTTTCGCGTAAAAACATTCAACCAGCTTCTTATAATGTTCTTAACTACTGTCTTTAGCAGGTCGACAATTTCTCGGATTTAGGTATTACAATAGATTGCAAACTTAACTTCAATCTTCACATCAATATAACTGTAAATAAAGCTAGAGGTATTTTTGCGTTTGTTAAGAGATGGTCGAAGGAATTTAGTGACCCTTACGTGACAAAAACTCTTTTTACAACGTTAGTTCGGCCTATTTTAGAATACGGCTCCATAATATGGAACCCTCAGTACAAAATTCATGCAGACCGTATTGAATCCGTACAAAAGCAGTTTTTACTTTTTGCTTTAAGACATTTTCGGTGGGACGATCGTTTTAATCTGCCATCTTATACTAGTCGTTTAAAACTCATCAATCTTCCCACACTAGCTAGTAGTAGGGAGATGTTGGGAGTGATATTTATTACTAAACTATTAAGAGGTTCAATTTCAAGCCCGTACCTTCTTGCAGAAATTAATTTTAACATCCCATCTCGAACATCAAGACATTACAAACCGCTGTTTTTAAAACATTGTAGAACTAACTTTCAATTAAATAAGTCTCTAAGATGTCTATGTAATAATTACAACTCTCACTATAATTCGTTTGATATTTCCGATTCCCTCTACACTAGGCATATAACTTTTTACAATTTTTGCAAATACGAAAAACGGCATACCATAGTCGAATAGAGCATAAAAAAGTATGAATCCCAGTATTTTTTTTGCGAATTTGCAAAAAAGTTTCCGCGCAAAACGAAATTACTCTTAATCAGAACTGCTGAAAAAAACAAAAAAAGTTTTGTACAGTGTACACGTTTTTCTTCATAATAATAGATATTTACCTTAAGGTCTATTAAAAGATATGTGGAAATCATCACATACTTTAAACTTAAAACTTATTTCATATAACAATTGACAAACATGTAAAAATAAAAATATAAAAAAAAAATATAAAAAAAAAATCTGACTTTTTTTAGAAATCCATTTTTGCGCGGAACGTTTTTCAAAAAGTGATATTCATTACTTGTACAATATTTGCCACCACGTGGTATGCCAAATTTTTCGTCAAAATTTGTTATATGCCTACTCTACACTATAAGGAATGCTATCCTATCCTCCCTGAATAACTGATAACTAACTCTGTAACTATCTTTCTTTTCTATTTACTCAGCTGATGATTTTATTCTGTAGCTGAGCAGTTTTAGATCTCGACGCTTAAAAACTCATGCCTTTCAACACGGTTCGGCAAAAAAAAAAAAATCCGCACATCATGCGGATGCGCCCCTCGTGCGGTAGGGCGGGTGGAGGGCAAACGTTGGGGTTATTATTATTATTATCCAGAGCTGGGCGATAAGGATTACGATTACAAGATGATTACGATTACAGTAATCGTAATCTTAGAAATTTTGAAATTACGATTACTGTAATCGTAATCGTCGTTACAAAAATTACGATTACTGTAATCGTAATCGTAAACAACTTGAAATTACAATTACTGTAATCATAATCGTCGTTACAAAAATTACGACTACTGTTATCGTAATCGTAAGAAACTTGAAATTACGATTACTGTAATCGTAATCGTCGTTACAAAAATAAGAATTACTGTAATCGTAATTGTAAGAAACTTGAAATTACGATTACTGTTCTCGTTTTCTGGAATTACAATGTGTAAAAAACAGTGATATACTTACCCAACATCGTTTTCCAAGAAATAATAATAATTTTTACATACATACATACATATGTGTTTATTTCTCACACATTAAGTAAACAATTAAAACTGGGATGTGTATTAAGAAGAGAGAAAATTAGCGGAAATAATAAAGATACAACATTAACCCTAATCCTCTAAAGTGAGCCTCTCAGTCTCACTTTAAAGTTTAAAAGCGAATTATTCCCAAACCAAAAAAGCTTTTTGCTTAAAATTTTTGGTATTCCTCCATTTGTGTTCATAAATTATAAAATAATTTTGATCTTTGGGCTGTTTATTTATTTTAACCATTTTTTGCAATCGTATAAAATTGTAACGAAAAACCGAAAGTGAGCCTCAAAGACTCACCTTAAGTATCTTTATCGCAATAAGCTTACATTTCTAGAATTCAACTAAATTTTGAATCCGTTGTTTACAAGGTTTATCCAGTGAAGTTTTTACATTGTGAACTCACCATACTTCCCCCGGATTTTGGTGAATTCGTCGTACTTCACCATAGATGTTTAGATCATATGATGGCATAAAATTATGGAGAACGGTAAAGTCAGCAATTTCAAAACCATTAAAATCTTATCATTTTCTGTTTACTGAGATTCTAAATTACGGAAAAGATGCGTTCAGATAGAGAAACGAACGATCGTCTGCTTTTATGCATCAGTAATTTCACCACGAACGTCGCGTTTCAAAACATTTAAATTTGATCGCGGAAAATATATATTAGGGGCGATCATATGAAAAATTTATTCATATTCATTTGATTCGTAGTTTTTCTCATTGTGTGCACAAAAACAAATTTATAACAGATGTAATAAAACCATGTGTAATGAACATTCAACAACTACAAAAATGTGTGAAAATTGCAGTTCATTAATTTACCCTATTTTATGAAAATACTTTTTTATCTTTATATACTAAAAAAATTGTCATAAACAGTTATAAGAATGTATAAAAATGCTTCTGCATTCATTACTGCATAAATAAAAGTAAAAAACAAATACCAAAATAATGTGTTTCAAAATTTCCCCATAGGTGAGCCTCAGAGTCTCACTTTTGGTTTTACGTAACTTATCAAAATTCGGTGATTAGGGTTAAGACTGCTGTTTTGATAATTTACATTCAATAATATTCAATATTAGCCTTAAGCAGAACTAATTTTTCAAAAGAAACATCGTAAAGTGCATGGCGTCGAGGACTGTTTATAATGCCCGCCAACGAAAATAGCCTTTCCACAGGTGCTGACGATGTAAGCGGGGTGCTGAATCTTAAAGATGCTTTCTTTATCAGAGGATATCTTTTAAAACAGCCATGGCTACTATCAGCATTGTTCAAATATTTAAAAAAAATCTTCTCCTATAATGTTTGAGCCACTACCAGGAAGCACTTCAGGTAAATCAATGTTTTCTAAAGGTATATTGAGTTTTAAATAAAATATATATTAAGTTGTTATATAGATATGTAGTTAGGTATTTACCGCCGAAGTCAAAAAAATCTTCATCTAATATTGGCTTTTCATAGTTATGGTCATTTACATCTTCAAAAATTGCAGTGGAGTTTTATTACTTTTTAATTTTGTTATGAGATAAACCTAAGTAGTAATTTGTTTAGTAAAATCTAGCAATTGTAATACATATTTTTTATACATGCAAAATCCACATTTTACTAAGAAAATTAGTGTGAGCTACAGATCGATTTTTATGCACGAGGCCATTGTCTCCAGTCCACTAAAAGCTGCTATCTCAACCGCAAATATTTCAAAATGTATATAATATGTGTGAAATTGCAAGCTTTACATAATTATTTGTAGTTTTTAGCACTTCTTTCAGAGCCAAGCATATTTTCCTCCCTACACCGTTTAGTATCAAAAAGCAATTTTAATAATTTTTTACATGTAATTCTTAAATTTTGTAATTTAAGATTACAGAAAATAAGGATTACTGTAATCGTAATCGTCAAAAACTTGAAATTACAATTACTGTAATCGTAATCGTCGTTACAAAAATTACGATTACTGTAATCGTAATCGTAAGAAACTTGAAATTGCGATTACTGTAATCGTAATTGTCGTTACAAAAATAAGAATTACTGTAATCGTAATCGTAAAAAACTTGAAATTACGATTAATGTAATCGTAATCCTATGTGTAATCGATTGCACATGTAATCCTTATCGCCCAGCTCTGTTCCTATGTAGAAATTCCTGTATTTAAAAGTAATGTAAATACGAACATTTTTTTTAAATGTTCATTGTAGAATTGCAAAATCAAGAAAACACATTTTAAATTTAAAAATTTTTATTTCTATTTTAAGCACTATGAGATTTTGAACCAAAAACATGTTTTTTCCATTCATTTTTATTTTTAATTTAAACATTTTCTTTTTAAATCCCAAATACATTTTAATTCCAAAAATTTCATTTTTAATTTAAAAAATTCATTTCTAAAATAAAATGACTTGGTTGAAAACGTGCATTATAAAAATAAAAATTTTATTTTTGATTTATTTTCTCTGAGTGTAAAAGGTATTTAGAATGCGTTATTAATTTGTCTATTTCAAACCTTTTAGTCTCTAGCATTGTTTTTTAAATAACTTAAATGCGAAATATTTCAGTGAACCACTGTAATTGATACCTACTCTTTCTGGCTGGAACAGAATTTACCTTTTTTGTTTTTTTTTCTTTTTGATTATTGAATTCCCTTTTCAAAAAAGTTTTTTGTTGATAATAAATTGAAATATTTAGTTTAAATGTTTATTTAGTTAATTTTTAGAGTAATATAATGACTGTCACTCTCGTTGAATTCAGGGCACAATAATGAATGCAGACATTTCGAAAAATAAAGCTGTTATATATAGATATGTTAAATTAAGGTTTATATAAAGTAGAGCTCTCGAACATTTTCGAGTAGCCCAAACAAATGCTGTTCAAATCCTCGAACACTTGCTTGTTTGTTGATTACCAGTATGTTTGCACGGGCATTTGAAGTTTGTATTTTTCGTTTGTTTATTTTTTTTTGTTGTCTTCATATGTATTTTTTTTTATTTTTGTTTTCCTGATACAAATTTTTTTGTCTGTAAGCTCGAATGCTCGAATGTTTGTACGGGCATTTGAACAACAAACGAGCCTCAGACAAATTCGATCTTTTCGAATTGTTTGATACCCGGGTATCTAGAGCTCTAATATAAAGGTCGATATATCGATAATATCGATGTTTTTTCTCAAAAATATCGAAAATATCGATACTCGTAAACATCGATGTTTTTCCAGCACTATCAGAACTTAACTGTTACTCCAGCTTAAATTTTCTCGTGAATGTAGTACTCTGGTAGTGCTTTGCATTAGATAAAGTAAACATGTAATCCTCTCGTTGTTTCCCTCCTTTATCATTGATTATATGCGTAATATGTGTGAAATTGCAAGCTTTACATAATTATTTGTAGTTTTTAGCACTTCTTTCAGAGCCAAGCATATTTTCCTCCCTACACCGTTTAGTATCAAAAAGCTATTTTAATAATTTTTTACATGTAATCCTTAAATTTTGTAATTTAAGATTACAGAAAATAAGGATTACTGTAATCGTAATCGTCAAAAACTTGAAATTACAATTACTGTAATCCAGTGGCGGATCCACGGGGGGGGGGGGGTTTTTGGGGGTTCAAACCCCCCCCCCCCCCCTTGTGGTTTATCATAGATCCCAAATTAATACCTTTATAGATTCTGCGCCCAAATTTCCCAAACTGATCAAGGAAAACTCTATCATTCCAAAAGCAATGGCTGTACCACATAACATCCAAAATATGTACCTACATGCGAAAAAAGTTCATGTAGGTACCTTTGGACGCATGTGCATAAAATCAAATTTGTCAAATGCTATTCGCAAATTGCCAAATCGCAAATTTATTTTCTTTTCTTTCTTATCCCTATTTTTATCGTGATTGTACAGAATTAATTTGGTCAGAAATGTCTGAATCGTTGGAGAAATTGCCTTTTCCAGAGACATTTCGCAATTCTTGTTTAAATAAATCTTTTAAAAATTTGAGTATATAAACACAAGAACTTCAATAAAGTAAAAATTCTATTAAAAATATAAATATAACCAAAAAGTACTACATCAGGGCTGCTCACCTCATAGGCACTCAAAGCACAATTGTTTTTGTTTTGTTCCGAATCATAGGCACATACACATATTTTCACTTCAAATATGAAAATAAAATTTTCTTTGCACTCCCATAAGCACTTAGATATTAACAAATTTGATATGTATGTGCCTATGATTCATATTGAATGAGCAGAGCAAAGGCACTTTGTATAGGAGCTCGAGCACTGCCGTAAGAAATCGAAATTTACAATAACAAATGTGTAATGAAAAAAAAAAAATTCAAAAAATGAAAGCACTGTAAAAAATTTGTATTCAAAAAATTTTCATATAAAAAACAAAAAAAATTTGTATGTATGTGATACTACCATTTGAAAATAAATTCTAAAATAATATTTTATTGGAATTCATAAAAAAATTTAAATGAGCAAAAATATTTTTCAGTGCATATACAAAATTTGTAGATATATTGAGTTTTGTACTTTCAATACGAGATACGCCAAAGTTTTTAAATTTATTTCAAAGAGTTCTGTCGAAAATTTTACTCTCTTATTTTAGTTTAAAAATATAGAAAATTTTTCAATAAAAATCGCAGGATTTCTGAGCTTATGGAAAAAATCTGAAAAATCGTAGAAATTTCTGAAAGTGGATTAAAAATTTCAAAGCAAGGCCATAATTTATAGAAGATTTTGAGGAGATTTCTAAGTATAATGTTATGTAGCCAACCAATTTTAGTGTAAAAAGTGAAATTCTCAATGCTGTGAAAAATTCCGTCAATTTTAGAAGTTTTTTTCTGTAGGGTGTAGGGTGAGACCGTTCCAATTAAAATTTCCGAAAAGCCAATGAAAATTTTCAAAAAGTTGAATGTTGCATATTGTTATATTAAAATTGAATGAGCTGCAAAATTGCATACTCAAAACTCTTCTAAAAAATGTAGCTTTAGGATTCTTAGCCCCTTTTTATGATAAGTATTTCCTTGACTTTGAAAAATCGGAAATACTAAAAATACGAAAGCAGGT
Organism: Urophora cardui; assembly: GCA_960531455.1. Lineage (NCBI taxonomy): Eukaryota > Metazoa > Arthropoda > Insecta > Diptera > Tephritidae > Urophora > Urophora cardui. The sequence continues at coordinate 62,701,604 of OY482671.1, read as the reverse complement.
AATTTTCCAAATAGGCAAATTTTTAATCCATTGTTGATAATTTCTGGCTTTGCATTTTTCCGTATAAAAATTGACGGGTAATCGATCGGAGGCGATAATATAACTAAAATGCTTTTGAATTAAAAAATTAACAATATTTTTTCAAGAAAGGCCAATATGCTTAAAAGCTTAAAAATGGTGGGTCTTTTATTATGCTAGGTTGACGATTTCTTCAATAAATAATGATATTTACCTGAAGCACTCGAATCCATGATATTTACTTTGATAACTGTCTTAAAACTGAAAATATTGACGTTTAAAAATGGGTTACTTAAAATACGTAAAAAATAAAAAGTCGAAAAGTGGGAGAATAATAAGTTTCGACTAGCGGCAGGGACACCCCCGTTGTCTATAAAAGCCGAGAAAACCGGTTTATTATCGCCCGGTCTATTATAAACGTAGATCGATTTTGGATTTTGTATTTGCACCAATTTTAAAATTTTCAATTTTGGCCGCATAAATTCGTAAAATCTACCTATGTGCAGCGTCTGCCCTTAAAAAACATCTTCCAAAAAAACAAATTTTCAAAACCCCCCCCTTGCCGAAATCCTGGATCCGCGCCTGCTGTAATCGTAATCGTCGTTACAAAAATAAGGATTACTGTAATCGTAATCGTCAAAAACTTGAAATTACAATTACTGTAATCGTAATCGTCGTTACAAATATTACGATTACTGTATCGTAATTGTAAAAAACTTGAAATTACAATTACTGTAATCGTAATCGTCGTTACAAAAATAAGAATTACTGTAATCGTAATCGTAAAAAACTTGAAATTACGATTAATGTAATCGTAATCCTATGTGTAATCGATTGCACATGTAATCCTTATCGCCCAGCTCTGTTATTATCTATATGAGGTTTCTCACATAACAAAAAGTAACGCAACGCCGAAGTTACGCCCCGAGAAAAATTACTTATACAGGGGTGTAGAGGAGCTCTCACAGATCCCAAATCTGAAAACCAAACTTGCCGTAGGCTTATGGTTTCCGAGATAGGTAGAATTTTAGACGTCCCCCACGGCTAGAAAAAAACTGTTTTTTAGGAGGGTAGGGGGGAGCTCCCAGATCACAAAACCGAAGACCCCACCTACCGGAGGCCTATAGTTCCCGAGATATTTGCTGTTAAAGTTCCCGATTTTCCCATACAAATTTCACCACACATGCAGTTTAGCAAAATTTCGCAAAAGAATAAACTTTTCTGCGTTGGCAGCCTTCGGCCGCGCTTATAAAAAATAACCCTGGGCTACGCCATCCGTCCGGACGTGTGCCCCAACCGTGGCTACCGCCACGGTGATGTCCTTCTGCGTAGAATTTTCACAAATTTAAGAAGGAATACCTCGGGAACTATAAGCCTCCGGCAAGTTTGCTTTTCAGTTTTGAGAACTGTGAGAGCCCCTCTACCGCCCTGCATAAGTCATTTTTCTCAGGGCGTGCTGGAATAATGGAAAACCGACCCCTATCTCTATCTTTATCTCTATCTCTATCCCTATTCCTATTGCTCTTCCTATTCCTATCCCTATCCCTATACCTATCTAGCTTTACCTTACCGGGATCATCCATCACCATCCGGCCCACTAATTTAGCCATCTCTGGGAAACAGCCTAAATCACAATGAAAATAGCTGTATGTGGAAGCCCTGTTCAACGCCTTTCATTTGTTACCAATATCGCTCGAAAACATTCAGGGGTTATCCGGGTCCACGCTTTGGCCAAAAACTTGGAACCCGGCCTAGGCTTCACTATTTGAAGACCTCTTTGTTGAAGTCCTCCTCAACAGCTTTCATTTGATACCAATGTCGCTCAGAAACTTTCCAGGGTCAATCGGTTCACATTTTGACCCATATCTGGGGACCCGTCCTAGGCATCGCAATGAAAATAACTTTATGTTGAAGGCCTGTTCAACAGCTTTCATTTGATACCAATATTGCTCGAAGACTTGCTGGGTCGATCTGGGTCCACATTTAGGCCTGTATTCCAGGAAGCTCCCACTTTTTCGAAATTCTATATACCCTACTATGTGCGCTAACACCACATGAATCTGCTGTGAAAATTTCATAAAGATCGGTTGATTACTTTGGGAGTCTATAAAGGACACACATGTGTTCTGAAAAAAGTCCCCAAAAATTACTCGCACCGAATGCTAAAAGTGCTGACAATTTTCACCAAAAACTATTCAAAGCGAATGCTAAAAGTGCTGAAAAATTTCACCAAAAACTATTCAAAGCGAATGCTCAAAGTGCTGATAATTTTCACCAAAAACTACTCAAAGCGAATGCTAAATGTGCTGAAAAAATGTACTCACCTGCATTCCCGGAAAAATAAAATATATTCAAAATTAGCTATTTTCATCTTAAAATTATGCAATTTTATTGAAAAATTTTCTTAAATACTAAATTTAATTTAAATAATTATAGGCAATCAAATGCAAAGCAAACAATGAATGCATTGCTGCGTTTCATATAAAGCTAGTGTGTATACATAAAAATTTTATAAAATGTAACCAATTTTATAATTAAAAAAAGTTACTGTTACAATCTTTTCCCAATTTAAGCACTATATACTATTTCACCTGGTAAACAGCTTCCAATTTCAGCTTACCTCGATTTGTGCCATGGGCAATCAAATGAATTTTATTGCACCATTCCATACGTTCTACGGCACAGCAGCGGGGTTTGTTTGCTAATGCGTGAGCACAGCCGTTCTGGGTGAACAATTACCAAAAGTTGGCCATTGCTGGAGGATCCATGGACTAGCTGCCGCTGTTGAATGTGATGTGATGTCTGTACAATTTCATGACCAAGCTCTGCAATTGAGATGAAAAATTTATGAGTATACATAAATAAAGCCCAAATTTTGTACATTGCAACTTACCTATGTCGAATGATAGTTTTTAAGCTTTTTATTTTGTGAAATGCATTTATTTATTCTATTATATATATTATTTTTGTGGCAAACTGTCAATTTATTGAATAATATGTGCTCTCGCTCTAACATATCACTTTTTTCTATTTGTCAACTCTTATTGAGGGAGCACATACAAACCAAAAGAAATAAACAAATGTGTGACTGTTCTAGTGGGCAAGTCAACTAATTAAAAATATGCTCAATTTCAAGGACTTTAGCCAAAAGTGATCAGGCTTGTCTGGTAGGGTATTTTTATTTTTTATGGACCTAGATTTTTTATACAAAGATTTTGTCCGAGGAATAATTTTCTAGAATATGTTAACCTTAAAGCGACCTCCAAAAGGCTATTCATCGCACCCCTCTTTCCCTTTCTAGTTTCCTTTCTACTCCTCTTTATCTTCCCTTTCATATGACACCTCATAAAAATCAAACAAACTATAGCGCAAAAAAGAAATTTTGAACAGGTGGCAAACTTTTTTGTAAAAATTATAATAAATTACTTATTTTCAAGCAAACCCCTTTCATATGACACCTCAAATTTAAAAATCAAAAAAACTATAGCGTAAAATTGAATTTTTGAACAGGTGGCAACCCTTTTTGTAAAAATTTTAATAATTTAATCTTATTTATCCTTCGATAAATTTATAGAGATTATTATCCACGGTTTGATACAATAAAACACTTGGTTCAGATAATAATAATTTATAATAAATCACGATTTATTTTGGGTTTTCAAGCGCGTGACAATTGATCGGTAGCGAACTTCAACAAGTAAGTATTCGGTAACAACTAACTTCTAACTTTTCTTCTTTCGTTTTAGGTGTTCTTAAATAGGTAAGTATATAAAGAGAGGTAATGGTAAGTATATAGAGATAAGTAATGTTATTAGACATAGAGGTAAGTATTTAGGTATATAATTATATGTATATGAATCGGTTTTTAGGATGTACTGTAAGTTTGCATAGGGTAGATGTAGCATATATGGTAAGTAGAAGTATTTTATAATTAATCAAAATTGATGAGATTCGAACTCATGTTCTCAACATGCCGGCGGGCCTGCGGGGACGTAACCTCTACCAGGTTCTCCAGTTGCTCCAGAGTTTCTTTTGCTTGATTGATTAAACCTCTTACGCGACGTTTAAAGCTTTGCGCTGGTTGAGGTTTCTTTGCCGTTCGCTTCAGTGGTTTTGGCGTCCTTAGGGTGCTCGATTTTTCGCGTACGGGTTTATTTGCGTGATTTTTGGCTAGCTGGTTCGGTTGGCGACGTTGTGGTTGCTGTGCCTTGGATCGGATGGAAGAGGCTTGATGAAGGAGGGTGTGGTGGCCGAGTCCACATCGGCGACAACTGCCTGACGAATCACAAGCGCCTGTTGCATGCGATGTAGCCAAACAGTGTATGCAGTAGCGATGTACCTTTGCCGACTCATATCGCTCGTCCGGAGTCATCGCTACACTCAAAATAATATTTCGTAAATATTACGAAATCTTTCGTACATATTACGAAATTCTTTCGTAAAATTGAGCAACGAATGGTTTCGTAAATAGTACGAAAGCTATTTCGTACTATTTACGAAATACTTTCGTAGTATTTACGAAATACTTTCGTATATTTACGAAGGCTTTCGTACTATTTACGAAATACTTTCGTGGTATTTACGAAAGGTTTCGTGGTATTTACGAAAGGTTTCGTACTATTTACGAAAGACTTTCGTAGTATTTACGAAATACTTTCGTAGTATTTACGAAATATTTTCGTAGTATTTACGAAATACTTTCGTAGTATTTACAAAGGCTTTCGTACTATTTACGAAATACTTTCGTACTTTTGAGCAACGAAAGATTTCGTAAATATTACGAAACCGCTTTCGTACATTTACGAAGGCTCTTAGAGCTGTCAAATTGTTGTACAATTGACCAAATTATTTTTTAGCTTAAAGTTAAAAATACCTTAATTATTACATACATATATTTATGTACATATGATGTATATTCCAACGAAATTTGAAAACTTTTTCAAAATATGTATATCAATAAAATAATGCTAAGAGAAAGATGTTTTATATATGCATAAGAAATAAGTTTAGATAATTTCATTTTAGTTTTAAATATCTACTGAAATTAATTTATTCAATTCATTTAAAAGTTTTTTATTTATTTTAATATTTTATATTTATATTAATATTAATTTTAGTAACTAATAAAATAAGAGGTACGAGAAAAAAAAATTTTATTTTTATAATGCACGTTTTAAACCAGGTCGTTTTTATTTTAAAAATGAAAATTGTAAATTTAAAATGAAACTTTTGAAATAAAAATGTATTTTGGATTAAATAGAATAATTTTTAAATTGAAAATTAAAATGAAGGGAATAAAAGCGTTTCAGGTTCAAAATCTCATAGGGCTTGAATTAAAAATAAATATTTTTAAATTAAAATGTTTTCTTGATTTTACAATTTTACAATGAACCTTTTTAAAATAAAAATGGTCGTATCTACATCACTTTTAAATACGTTTTTGCCAATTTTAAGCACATTTTCATATGTTTTTAAAATTTTTTCTCTGAGTGTAGAAATATCTCTTTATATTATTTTATTGAGTATTTATTTAGGAAAATACATAAGACCGAAAAAAGGAAAAAGTAAATGCAACTAATGTACTCACCTTTAAACTTAATTAAGTTGGAAAATAACACAGTTTATTTTGTATATCAATATTGTCTTTTTATATAAATGCATTATTCTTTTACGCATTATTTCATTACGCACTTACTACTTAAAATAATTTTTGACATTATTGCACCGACTCAACACTTTACAATGAAAGAAGACTTGTACAGTAAAATATTATTGTACGAAAGTATTTCGTATATATTACGAAAGTATTTCGTAAATCTTTTAATCCTTTGATAATGTTACGAAAACTTTCGTACAATATACGAAATTATTCGTAAAGATAATTTTAAGAAAATTTACGAAAGTGTTTCGTAATATTTACGAAATATTTCGTAATATATACGAAAAAAATATTAGAAAATGGTTTACGAAAGCCCTTTCGTAATATTTACGAAAGATTCGTAAAATTAGATTTTGTTGAGAAAAATGCTTTCGTAATATATACGAAACTTTCGTACATATTACGAATCTCTAGACTACGAAAGTGTTTCGTAGTTATTTTACGAAATTTTATTTTTAGTGTAAGAAGGCGTTACAGAACCGTAGTGAGTGCATGCGGCAGCACAACCGACACTTGCGAAATTTCTGAGATCTGTAAAGATATGATCGAAGGGCGTTATTAGCATGTGAGATAATAAATTGAGAAGTTGGAATGTGAGGTGGTTGATAGAGATATGAAAAGAGTGAGAAAATGGGGTTTCTACGCGGGTGGCAACACACAGAGTTTTGTTATGTTGCGCGTAACGATTCCGGTTTGAGTTCGTACATCGAATACGCGGACATTTTGATCATGAGCCGGATGGAGTTTGGTTATCCGCCCAAGTCGCCATTCACTTGGCGGGAGAAGGTCATCCTTTAAGATGACTAAGTCACCTTCGCGGAGATTAATTTCTTGGTATTTCCATTTATACCTTTGTGGAGTTCTTGCAAGTACTCCGATTTCCAGCGTTTGCTAAACTGATGATGGAGTACTCTTAGTCTTTCCCACTTGTTAATCAGGGAGAGATTATCTGAGTTTGGCTCGGGTATAGAGAGAAGTGGGGCACCGCGTAGGAAATGTCCTGGTGTGAGAACCTTCAGGTCATCGGGATCTTGTGACATGGGGAAGAGCGGTCTAGAGTTTAGAACCGCCTCAATTCGAATAAGAAGGGTATTGGATTCCTCATACGTGAATTTTTGGGATCCAGCAACCTTGGTTAGATGAATTTTAAAACTGTTTACTGCTGCTTCCCAGAGACCTCCCATGTGAGGGGCGTAAGGAGGAATAAATTGCCACGTGAGTCCGTGTATCACATATTTTTCCGCAACTTCGGCTTCGGCCTCCTTCAGGAATGCTACTAATTCCTTACTGAGACTTCTTTGTGCTCCGATAAACGTTTTTCCGTTATCGGACATGATTTTGTGGGGCATTCCTCGGCGTCCGACAAATCGAGCGAAAGCAGCTTTGAACGCTTCTGTGGTGAGATCGGAGCACACTTCGAGGTGGACAGCCTTTGTGGAGAAGCATATGAAGACACATACGTATGCTTTGGAGTGAGATGCTCGACGGAGTGTGGAGGTTTTGATGAGAAACGGGCCTGCGAAGTCGACACCTGTAGTTTGGAATGGAAGTGAGTAAGTCGACCGTTCGGGAGGTAATGCGGCCATCATTTGGGACTTCATTCTTTGTTTGTGAAGAGTACATGTTTTACAATGAAATATGCAGGTTTTAATCTTCTGTTTGAGTCGTGGGATGTAATATTCCTGCTGTACCATGCGGATCATTAGCTGATTTTCAGCGTGAAGTAGAGTTGTGTGGAGGAAATTGAGTATGAGTGAACAGAGTTTTGAATTTTCAGGGATGATTATAGGAAAGCGCTCATCCTCAGTGAGTTCGGAGTAGATGAGGCGTCCGTTCACGCGTAACAGGCCTGATTTGTCCATGAATGGGTTAAGAGTTAACAGCGAGTCCTTTTTGCTGGTAGGTTGTCCAGAGGTGAGTGTAGCAATTGTTTGGCCATAATATTTTTGCTGAGCATTTAAGATAAGTCGCATCTTAGCATGTTTTATTTCCACATGGGTTAATGAGGTAGTTGGAGGAATCGGCAATCCTTTAGCCTTGTTTATAAATCGCCACATGAAAGCTACGACTCTAAGAGCTCTGGCGTAAGAAGAGAAGCGATCAAGGAGATCAATATTTTCAGACATATAGAATGCTTCTATACGCCTTTGTTCTGGGGGTGACGGGTGATTCGGTGAGGTTTTGGGCCATAATGTCGATGGTTGAGTTAACCATTCTGGACCTTTCCACCAGAGGGAACATTCGGCGAGTTCTTGGGGTTTGGCTCCTCTTGTGCCGAGGTCGGCTGGGTTATCAGCACTGGAGACATGTCGCCAAGTAGCGTTGCTAACGTTTTTCAGGATCTCGGAAGTCCTATTTGCAACGTATGTTTTCCATATACATGGTGGTTTCTCTAGCCAAGCTAAGACAATGGTTGAGTCGGTCCACAACGTTAGTTCGTGAGAGGGCAGATTCATTTGAGATAAGATCTGCTTCACTAACTTTGTGAGGAGAACTGCGCCGCAGAGTTCCAGTCGTGGGAGAGAGACTGTTTGCAATGGTGCTACTTTGCTTTTCGCTGCGAGTAAATGGGAAGTCGTAGCATCTCTATGTTGGACTCGGAGATAGACACAAGCGCAAAAGGCCTTTTCGGAGGCATTGGAGAAGCCATGCACTTGGATTGAGCTCTCGGGACTAAATTGCACCCAGCGTGGTATTCTGATTTTCTCAATCGCCGTGAGATTTTTCCTGAAAGAGTTCCATTTGTGTAGGGAGTTGGGCTTCACAGCTTCGTCCCAGGCAGGACCCTCCATCCAGAGTTGTTGGAGAAGGGTTTTAGCTGTTATCATTATTGGCGAAAGCCATCCTGCTGGGTCGAAAAGTCTCGCGACAGATGATAATATCTGCCTTTTCGTGGCAGTATTTGAGTCCGGGAGTGAGTCGACTGAGTATGAAAACGTGTCTGAGAGAGCATTCCATTTTATTCCAAGCATTTTTGTGGAACTTGTACTATGAAATTCGAGAAAGTCTGTATCGAGGAGTTCAGACGGAGGTACGTTTTTAAGCAGTGATTTATGATTGGCTGTAATCTTCTTGAGTGGAAATCCTGCGGATTTTAATACATCGATTGTTTGAGTTATCGATTGGCTGACGGAAGAGAGATCATGTCCACCGGAGAGAATGTCGTCAACAGATATTTCGTTGACTAAAATTTCCGAGACTCGAGGAAATTCGAGCTGAGAATCCTTGGCCAATTGTTGAAGTGTTCTTATGGCCAAGTATGGGGCACAGTTTACACCGAAGGTAACTGTTTTTAGTTTAAAGTCTTTCATCGGACTTTCTGGGGTTTTTCGAAATACAATTCTCTGAAAGTCTTGATCTTCTTCGTGAACGTATATCTGGCGATACATTTTCTCAATGTCACCGTTGGAGACGTACTCATATAATCGCCATTTGAGTATGATGAGCATAAGGTCATTTTGGAGTGTAGGACCTGTATGAAGTACGTCATTGAGTGAGAGCCCCAAGTGTGAGAGTTTTGAGGCATTGAAAACTACTCTGATCTTGGTAGTTTTGCTATCTGGTTTTATCACAGCGTGATGTGGGAGGTAAAACGAGAAATATTTACCGTCACGTATGATTTCGCGGGAGTCTGAGGGCTCCATGTGGTCTAAAGTGAGATATTCCGCTAAGACCTGAGAGTAAGTGTTTTTGAGCTTCGGTTTCCTTTCAAGGCTCCGCTCGATACTGAGATATTGCTGTTGGGCGGCGGGTCTTGAGTGCCCTAACGCTATTGAATTTGGAAAATCAGGCTTGAACGGGAGCTTTACTACGTACCGACCATCTTCTCTCCGATATGTGGTATTGAGGTAGAGTTGCTCGCAAAATGCATCATCGTTTGTTTGAGTGGGAGTCGATGGCACCTCCTCTTGTTCCCAAAATTTTCTGAGTAGATCGCCTAGTGTTTTCTGAGTTTTCGACTGTTTGAGTGGAGAATGTCGAAACTTGTTCCGCCATTGGGCCACTTAATATCCACCCAAATATGGAGTTTTGGGCTATTAAGCTTCCGCCAACATTAGTTTTGAGTCCTTGTAGGAAAATTTTTGGGATTATATCACTACCAATTACCATGTCTATTTTGGCGGGGGTGAAGCAGTTGGGGTCTGCTAGTGGGAGTGACGCATATTCTTCTAGATCATCATATTTGACCTTAAATGAGGAATTGCGTCAATTGGGGTAATACTATCGCATGAGTTGCGATTTTTGTTTGACGATCGGGGGAACATATTGTGAGAGAGCATATTTGATTCGAGTTTTGAACCGTGCGTCCGCCCATTCCGAGTATTTGGAAGTGGGTCTTAGTTGTGGGGGGGCCAAGTAACCTTTGTATACGAGATGTTACAAAAGTTTTTTGAGATCCTTGGTCTATTAGAGCGCGTAGTAGAGTCGTCTCACCATTATGGAGTATGGGGACATTTGCTGTGGGGAGTTTTTTCTCTACTACTTGAGAAATGGGAGAGTATATTTTCATTATTGCTCTGAGGTGAGCTTGGTGTGTTTGTTACATCGGCCTGTCTTGAGATACAGGGCCTTTCGTCGAGACTGACGTGAGATGTGACGCGATTCGCATTGCGTTTTGAATTATTTGGCGTTTGGGATTTCTCTGTGGGATGGAGAAGTGAGTTGTGTCGCTTTTGGCAATAAACGCAGGTAAAGCCGCTGCGACACTCGCTCTCTGAGTGAGAGTACGCCAAACAATTTCTACAGTAACTGTTTTCGCTTACGAACTTAGTCCTTTCTGGCACGGAGAGTGCTTTAAATTTCACACACGACTTCAAAGAATGATTTGAGTTGCACAATTTGCATGAAACTACTGGCCTTTCTGACTCAGTGTGGAATATGTGCGATTTGTTCTTGGGAGCGAACGATTCATTAGTTGAAGATGCGCGGGTTGTGAAATTTGATTGATTGAGGTTGAGTTTGCCCGGCCTATACGTGCTGAGCCGTTCGACAACTTCGTATCGAGCTGTTAGAAATTGGTCCATTTCTGACCAGAGAGGTAACTCTTTTCTAGAGTTGAGAGATTGCTCCCATAACCTGAGCGATTCATCAGGGAGCTTTGAGGAGCAGAGATAAACAAGTAATGGATCCCAGCTGTCTGTGGAGACTCCATTTGCTTTAAGTACAGCTAGGCAATTGTTTATCTCCGTTCTCAGAGTGAGCGGGTTGGAGATTAAAGAGTGCTTTAATCTGATTGTCTACTACAATCCTACGATTTTCGTATCGAGACTTGAGAGCGTCCCATGCGAGCTGAAAGTTGAGGTCGGTTAAAGCATAATTCTTGATAATGAGCGCAGCTTGTCCACGAGTTTTCTGTCTCAAGTGGTACAGCTTTTGCGCTGGAGAGAGTTGGGGGTGGTCAATGTACACTGCTGTGAACATGGCTTTGAAGCTGGGCCACTCTTCGTATCCTCCATGGAAGAGTTGGGTGTCACAGGCAGTTACTTTTAAATAACCATGAGAATCTGGTTGGGTATGGGGTACTTGGAGGGCGTTTGGGTTGAGTTCTGTGGGATTTGAGCCTGCTTTGAGTTTCCTGAGCAGCTCACGGATTTTCACCTTCGTATTTGTTCCATTGTCATTTGCGGTGTCGTACATAGAATAGCATTCTTCGCGTGTCTCATCATCCGCGCTACTCACTTCCATTGATTCGTGTGCTGCGTCCGCCAGTGCCATGAGCTTGTCCAATTGTTCCATTTGAACTGCAAGTCCGTCCTCTGTTTGCTCAGCTTCCGGCGTGCTCCACCACTTCTCACAAAATTTTTCAAGCTTTTTTATTTGAAAGAAAAACTTCTTTTTGGGGAGAGAAAGCTTTTCTTCTTCACTTTGGGATTTTGACCTCGTTTTCGTGCCTTGTGGGACTTGAAGGGCTTGGGGAGTTTCTTGTTTTTCTTGCTTATCTTCAGGCATTTTTATTGAGGTTTTATTTAGATTGGAGTAAGACTTTGGGAGCTTGTATCAGTGCGTCTGATTACAAGTGTTTGAGTATATGGGTGTGAGTTCTTAAATACGCACTATTATAAGGGATAGTGCTTTTATTTTTCTCCGCAGTGTTATTGTGAGTTTGGACAGTTGGGTATATACACGGGGGTGAGTATGTATGTGTTGGAGATATGTGTTTTTGGGGGACCGATAAGTAAATATATACATATATGTATATATTTCTCTATATATGTGGGTACTTAGAGTAGGGGATTTTCGGTTAAATATATTTATGTAAATATTTACTATATAATGAAAAAAACAACAAAGCCCCGGGAGCTGACGGCTTGCCAGCCGAGCTATTCAAACATGGCGGCGAAGAGTTGACAAGGAGCATGAATCAACTCCTATGCAGAATATGGTCGGACGAGCGCATGCCCGACGATTGGAACTTAAGTGTGCTCTGCCCAATCCATAAAAAAGGAGACTCCACAGTACGCGCCAATTATCGTGGGATAAGCCTTCTGAATATCACATATAAGGTCTTAGCAAGTGTATTGTGCGAAAGACTGAAGCCCACCGTCAACAAGCTGATTGGACCTTATCAGTGTGGCTTCAGACCTGGTAAATCTACCATCGACCAGATCTTCACAATACGCCAAATCCTGGAAAAAACTCATGAAAAAGGAACCGACACACACCATCTTTGTCTTTGTCATCTTTGTCGATTTTAAAGCTGCTTTTGATAGCACGAATAGGAATTGCCTATATGCCGCAATGTCTGAATTTGGTTTCCCTGCTAAACTTATACGGCTATGCCAAATGACGCTGACTAACACCACCAGCACCGTCAGAATTGGGAAGGACCTCTCCGAGCCGTTCGAGACCAAACGAGGTTTCAGACAAGGTGACTCCCTTTCGTGTGACTTCTTCAATTTGATGCTGGAAAAGATTATACGAGCTGCATAACTTCACCGTGCAGGAAGCATCTTATACCACAAGAGTGTTCAAACGCTGGCGTACGCCGATGACATCGACATCATTGGCACTAACACGCGCGCCGTATGTTCTGCCTTCTCCAAGCTGGATAAAGAGGCTAAGAAAATGGGTTTGGCGGTAAACGAGGACAAGACGAAGTACCTCCTATCATCACACAAAGAAACAACACGCCTTGGCAGCCACGTCAATGTTGATAGCTACAAATTCGAAACTGTTAAGGACTTCGTCTATTTGGGAACCAGCATTAACACCAAAAATAATGTCTGCACTGAAATCCAACGAAGAATCACTCTTGCCAATAAATGCTACTTTGGACTAAGTAGGCAATTGAGAAGTAAAGTCCTCTCTCGACGAACCAAAATCACACTCTACAGGACACTCATCGTTCCAGTCCTCATGTACGGCGCAGAAGCATGGACTATATCAAAAGCAGATGAGATGGCGCTTGGAGTATTCGAGAGGAAAGTTCTTCCGAGGATTTATGGACCTTTGCGCGTTGCCGAGGGCGAGTATCGACGGAGATTTAACAATGAGCTGTACGAGCTGTACGCAGACATCGATATTGTTCAGCGAATAAAGATTCAGCGGCTCCGCTGGGCAGGTCATGTCCTGAGAATGGACGAAGATGCTCCGGCCAAGAAAGTATTTCTGTCAAAACCCGCTGAACGCAGAAGAAAGGGGAGACCTCCACTGCGTTGGGAAGATCAGGTGGACAGTAATGCTGGCTCCCTAGGTATTCCCAAATAGCGCCACGCGGCTATGTTGGATTCGGTCAAAATCGTCTACACGGTTACGTGCCAATTAAGTAAGTAAGTAATATAATGAGATATCGGAATATGACGGATATGCCGATGGGAATAAATATTTGTATGTATAATATAGGCTTGGGTAACTCGGCACTGAGTCATGACTCTGTGTCAACTCCCATCAGTGAGCTGCACGCTCAAGCTCACCTCACGATAAAATGATAACTCAGTAGCACACTTGACTCCGTTGGCACGTTTATAGCACGTCAACTCAGTAGCACACTTGACTCCGCTGGCACGTTTATAGCACGTCAACTCAGTAGCATACTCGACTCCGCTGGCACGTTCGATTTCGCCTCTTATTTAGCGTCATCTTGTGCATGCTTACTTTATATGGCACTTGGTGTATTTTGGTGGTTTTTGGTATTGGGGTGGTCACCTATTTATGCATTTTTTCATTTATTCCAGGTGATTTAGGCAAATTTGGTGTATGTAGGTGTATTCTGCATGAATTGTACTAACTTTCGGACACTAACCCGTTTTTGTATGGACATTTATTTTGGGTTTTTTTTCAGTTGGTCCCCTTAATTTTGGTAAATTTGGTTATGATATTCAGAAACTAGATGATTTTTCCCAACTTTTGGACTTTAACCCATTACCGTATGTATGTGCATATATAAAAAGATACATTCATTTGAAATATTGTAATTGATGTTATCAACTAAGTTTATATTGGCACACATATGTATATTTTATTTATCCATCAGATAGCCCAATATGTGTACTTCACGTACATCTCAAAAATCCCTAAATACCCTATATCTCAGAGCCACATGGGTCTAAATCAATAATCAACAACAAAAACGACATTAATTAATTAATTAATTAATTTTCCGTATATTTGCCCACCCACACCTATGACTTCAATTATATTATTGATTTATATCCCATTCTCGTACAAATATCAATTCATCATCGGAGCGACTCTTTCACTGACACAGTCTCTGATGTGCTGTAGCACACTCGTGCTGTAACACAAACGTGTTGTAGCACAATCGTGCCAACTCAGTGAGTCGACTCTTTTTAGTGAGTCAGTGCTTATGTGTCAACTCCCAAAAAATCGTGTCATTACTCACCCCTAGTATAATATATGAGAACCGTGAGAGAGTTACGGCAAATTTTTACATGTACAACTAAATCTATACGGGTGAGATATATAAATGTGAATTTTGTTAGCGGAATTCTAGATGGATTTTCCTTTTTTTGTTTTTTGAGAGATCAAGCGGTATTTCTATTTACCGTCACATGTGATATGCACACATGTAAGTATATTAAGTATTCCCTGCAAAAAATGCGATCAATCCGGGATACATCCGGGACAACTCGCAAGGGAGCATGCGATTACTACCCATTTGTATCTCTTTATATGGGTTGAAGTGTTCTCTTTTGTTTGAGCATGTCCTATGAAGAGACTAATTGTACCCAGTTTGTATCCGAACGGGTAGCAAAAGCGCACAATTGTACCCGTTTTGTACCCGAACGGGTAGCAAATGCGACACATCCATTTGTGCGACTAATTGTACCCGTTTGATACCCTTTCGGGTACAATTCGTCTACAATTAGTATACATATGTACCCGTTCGGGTACAATTGGGAACAATTGTAGACTAATTGTACCCGAAAGAGAGCGCTCCCGGACAAATCTTTTTAGAGACTCGTCGCACAGTTTTTTGCAGGGTTGTTACTTACTTTGGCATTCCGTCCTTTTTGTACAAACCCTTGTAATTTTTAATTTTCTTTGTGTGTGTGTGTATCTGTTCGATGCGTATACGTGGGCGTCCTTACGTGTTTCGCCGTTCCTTAAAGCTGCTGTTGTTCGCTTTTGTTATTATTGATTTTTTTTGTTTTTGTATGTAAATTTGTTTTTAAAGTTATTTATATGTATTCTTATTCTTATTATTTTATTTTATTTTATTTTATTTTATTTTTTTTTACGCTATTGTTTGTATGTCACAATCTGTATTTATGATTTTTGCGACCAAATATATATGTATATATAAATATGATTTGGGTAAATTGCAAGTAAACCACTTCTGCCGGTTTCACAATATGTACATGTGTAGGTATAGGTATATTTTTTTTTGTTTTTTTTTTTTTAATTTTTATTTTTTGTATTTTAAAATGTTGAGATAGGATTAATTTTGGTTCTTTTTCTAATTTTTTTTTTTTGTAAATGTCACTGCCTTTTTCTCTAATTTAAGGACCGCCCTAATGCAGGTACATACATATATATATATATATATGCTAACCTTTTGCACCACCTTTTCGCACCGGTTTTTTTTGTTTTTTTTTTCCGAGAACTGCACTCTTATGTAGATATGTATGTATGTATGGATGTATGTATTTTCCCTGTAAAAAAGTGTGCGACGAGTCTCTAAAAAGATTTGTCCGGGAGCGCTCTCTTTCGGGTACAATTAGTCTACAATTGTTCCCAATTGTACCCGAACGGGTACATATGTATACTAATTGTAGACGAATTGTACCCGAAAGGGTATCAAACGGGTACAATTAGTCGCACAAATGGATGTGTCGCATTTGCTACCTGTTCGGGTACAAAACGGGTACAATTGTGCGCTTTTGCTACCCGTTCGGGTACAAACTGGGTACAATTAGTCTCTTCATAGGACATGCTCAAACAAAAGAGAACACTTCAACCCATATAAAGAGATACAAATGGGTAGTAATCGCATGCTCCCTTGCGAGTTGTCCCGGATGTATCCCGGAGTGATCGCATTTTTTTGCAGGGTATGTATGTATGTATGGATGTATGTATTTTCCCTGTAAAAAAGTGTGCGACGAGTCTCTAAAAAGATTTGTCCGGGAGCGCTCTCTTTCGGGTACAATTAGTCTACAATTGTTCCCAATTGTACCCGAACGGGTACATATGTATACTAATTGTAGACGAATTGTACCCGAAAGGGTATCAAACGGGTACAATTAGTCGCACAAATGGATGTGTCGCATTTGCTACCTGTTCGGGTACAAAACGGGTACAATTGTGCGCTTTTGCTACCCGTTCGGGTACAAACTGGGTACAATTAGTCTCTTCATAGGACATGCTCAAACAAAAGAGAACACTTCAACCCATATAAAGAGATACAAATGGGTAGTAATCGCATGCTCCCTTGCGAGTTGTCCCGGATGTATCCCGGAGTGATCGCATTTTTTGCAGGGTTGTAATAAATTTTCCTTTTGATTTATTTTAATATGTTTTCACACCTTTTAGGTTTTATATATGTATACATACATATGTATTTATTATATAAATGCAAATTTTTTCCAATTTTAGCTTTGTGTATTTAGATATAATTTTCTTCACATATATAGATAATACTCAGCTATATTGTTCTTGCACTCCACACGCCTATAAATTTTTTTGCTGGTTTGTCTAATTTGTGATTTTTTTTTTTGAAGGTTTTATTTCATATATTTTGAACTGTTTAAATTATTTAACTTTGCTTTAAAATTTTGTTTGGTTTTTTCTTTAGTATAACAAACTTTCTGTATGTATTTTTATTTTTTTTTATATTTTCCCGGGTTTCGGCACCATATTTATCTTTCGATAAATTTATAGAGATTATTATCCACGGTTTGATACAATAAAACACTTGGTTCAGATAATAATAATTTATAATAAATCACGATTTATTTTGGGTTTTCAAGCGCGTGACAATTGATCGGTAGCGAACTTCAACAAGTAAGTATTCGGTAACAACTAACTTCTAACTTTTCTTCTCTCGTTTTAGGTGTTCTTAAATAGGTAAGTATATAAAGAGAGGTAATGGTAAGTATATAGAGATAAGTAATGTTATTAGACATAGAGGTAAGTATTTAGGTATATAATTATATGTATATGAATCGGTTTTTAGGATGTACGGTAAGTTTGCATAGGGTAGATGTAGCATATATGGTAAGTTGAAGTATTTTATAATTAATCAAAATCGATGAGATTCGAACTCATGTTCTCAACAAATCCAACAAATCCTTTTCTCAAGCCCTTTAATATGGTACCTGAAATTTAAAAATCAATCAAACTATACTGGAGAATTCAATTTTTAAACAGGTGGCAACCCTTTTCAGAAATATTAAACCTGCCTGCACCTCGGAAAATCGGTATAACGGTGTAAAAGTTATGGTGCGTACAAAAAATCGCTTAGCGTAATATATATAAAGATACCAAATTGCACTCTTTAAAACAGATTGAGAAAATGTTTTTAAGTGATCAACGAAGGATAGCCAAAGTTTAGTATAGTTAAATTCAGTCGATATATTTTCTATAAATTATCCGATATAAAAAAATGGTATTATTCACCCATTGTGTTAATAATTCAAATATTTCCTCTCTTTCTATATATTGTGTTTCGAATATTGACTAAAAAACACGTCCTCAGTTCAAAATTTATTACTTCGAATCATTGAATTAACAATTTTTCGATTTACTTTGAAGTTTTTTTAATTTATTTAAGAGGTAAAACTTTAAGCCCGTCTCGACATAACTTGATTCCCCAGCGAAACATCTAGCTAATACCATGTCTCCACATAACGTGTTTCGCTCTTTTTTTCTGGATTTTCTCTCTCAATCTTGTTTCGACACGGAAACCAGTGCCGAAACTCGCCAATTTTCATACAAATTTCTGAGAGCGAGTGAAGATTGAAACACTGTTTCATTCTGAATCATCTTGCCAACATCGATGATATCGATGTCTTCTCTAATTTTGTATCGAAAATCTATCGAAATCTCACACAGACCAAAACAAAAACGCAAAATATAAGCAAACATACAAACATTTAAGAAGAGCAAGAAAGAGAAATGTTAAACTGAATCACGATAAGCCACGTGGAGACGGCTTATTTAGCGAGATGTTTTGCTAGATGTTTTGTTGGTGAAACAAGTTATGTGGAGACGGGCTTTAAACATCTCGCTAAATAACCCGTCTCCACGTGGCTGATCGTTATAGCCCAGTTAGTCAAGAACGTGTGGTCCGCCCGCTGACGCAAACGCCCGTATGCAATTTTTAGGATTTTTTGAGCCCGTGGGGTAACGGAGCAATCAGCTGTTTTACTCACACATATTTACATATATATATAGTTTGTTTACATTTTGGCAGGGTTGCCAGGTTAGTCATTTTTGAACAAACAAGATTTTTACTAATCTTCAAAGTATTATGCGGATTACTCTTCAATACACAACTGTGCATTATTTGCCAAATGACAAGAAAACACTAATTTAATCGTTTTTGAAGTTGTCGGCTTAGTTGGTAATTAAAACACATTTTTCTTGTAATTTTGTTGCTGCCCAATTTATTTCCATCACACCTTGGTGATAGTTATGTTATCGTTTTTAAAGTTGTCGGCTTAGTTGGTAATTAAAACACATTTTTCTTGTAATTTTGTTGCTGCCCAATATATTTCCATCACACCTTGGTTATAGTTATCAAGGGCTAAAGCATAAAATAACAAAAAACACAGTCAGAACATTAAATTTACAATTGAAAATCCATAAAAAAAATTATATTGGGAAGCAACAAGATTCTCACAAAAATCTGTGTTTAATTAAGAAATCTGTACTGAGTTTCTGTAACTCATACATATCTTTTCTAGTATAAATAGGTGGTGACAAAGTGTGGATCGTATTAGTTTGACATCACTTTAATTGATTTTGTTACAGAAACTCAGATTTATTGTGGCAATTTATAACTTTTTAATGTAGAAAAATTGCAGAAGAAGACCACTAAGAGTTATCAATTAAGAAAATACAGCCACCATATGTGGATAAATACAATTTTTGCTTTAATTTTCAGTAATATCCTCATTTATTACGAGTGTTCAATATCTCAAAATTTTTACATATTTTTACGAATAGTTACGAATTTATGTTCAATAACCCAAAAAATTCGCAAAAGAGAGCCAAATTGAGAGAGTAAGACCTCGAGAGAGTTGATAAATGCTGCAAGTAAAATTTTCACTTGCAACTACTAGCAGCTTTAAAAAAATAGAAGTGTCAAAAATATATGATCACAAAAATTTCAATTGGAAATATACAAACATTTTAAACGCAAATTTCTAATTGTGGACTAAATAAGTTAGCGCAAAAACGAATCTTGATGATGTTGTGGAATAACCAAAGTAGAATTTTGTTTTCCTAATTCAGTTATTTCCATTCATATCCAATTTCAAAAATTTCAATTACAACCTAACCTAAAAATCAAATTATCAAAACAGCGTATTAGCTGTTTTCTTGCGAATGTTTACGATTTTGTGTTCAATTACTTTGGTTGATAATTTTCTCTTTTTCTCGTTTTTACTCTTCATTTGACATTGACGCTCTTTTTGCAAGTACTTGCAAGTAAAGTTGTTGAACAAAGCTATTCACAGCTATTCTACAATCCCTCGGAAGTCCGATCGCGGCGACGCCGACTGCTACGACAAAACGAAAATTGGTATTCTGGTTTACGACGTTTCGAACATAAGTGTTGTTAAGTGTTAAACTATTTCGAATCAGTGTTAGATAGCGTTTATGCGAAATAATATGTATTATTTGACAGCACATTTGTATTTTTGACAGCAAATTTATATTTTCAGTAAGTTTTAGATTAAATTTTCAGAAAGAATATATTAAATGGTTAAAAAATGTATTCCATTGCTGCAGCAGCTTATTTAGTGGAAAAATAAATGGAAGAACAAAGGAATTCGGACATTAATTTTAATTAAATTTTTTAAAATATTGCTTTCTATTATAAAAAAAAAAGTGCCAGCATATATGAAAACGGCATTTATAGAATACTGTCACCAAGTTTCATGCGATAGTACCTTGTAATTCGGAAATTAACACCGGCTAAGCTTGGATAGAATGAACCAATTTTATTTATTTAAAAACTACTGCGAATTTTTCAGTGAAACATTCAGGAAATATTCTTTGGATGATAATTCATCTACCTTTAACGCTTTCAACTATTATTAAATTATAATATCAAAGTTCTCCAAAAGGAGAATTCTGCCGGCTGAGGTTTTTTTAAAGCGCGCCCAAAGGCCGGTGACACAAAGAAGTCTTCTACACACACATTGCTTTAACAAGGAATATCTCTTGCGCTATAATCGTCCGCGGGAGCGACTTTTTTATGATCTGCGATAGGATCGTGGTTCATTATATACAAATTTTCCCTTAACACCAGTGGTAGGTACATTATTGCGATTCCCACTTTAACTATTAGTAATTTAAAAATAATGAAAAAAACTGGACTCCATGAACTCAAGGGCAATGAAAATGCCAACTTTAGTGAAAATAACATTTACAGCTTATTCCAACAAAGTTTCATGCGAAAACCTCTTGCAGTTGGTTTGTTTTACACTATTTATAGTGATATGGTATACTGATGCAATGCATGGATGACGCTCCACACTGGTCGCATATCAACAAGTTTTTAGGGATCGCAAAACATAAAAGCAAATTTGATATCCAGGTTGCGATCAATCAAATCATGAATATGTACATATCGTGTAGCAGGAATTTTGTGACTCGCCAGGACGCGTTGAGCATGAACGGATATAGAAAGTGAGCACGTTTCTTCGATTTGTTAGTTTCTCGTGCAAATGTTTGTAAATCATGTTGCAAGGCGATATTTTAAATCTTTAAAAAGACACAGTCAGGCAAAAATGCTTAAAGGAGTACATCTTGGCACAGAAATTATGCCCGAGTTGCGCTACCCACTCATATTACATGATCGTAGTAATAATACACAATTAAAATTATTTTCAGAAGCTTTTATTAAACAATAATATATAAATATTGCTAAAAAGGATAATAAATTTTATTATTAAACAAAAGTTCAATACGTTGAAACTCCTTGTACTTATTTCCCTCTATTCAGTCTATATATTGTACTAAAGCAGATTCCTTTTGTTCACTTATTTTGCAAAGAAAAGGCCAGTAGCATAGCTAAACCAAGCCCGTTTTGTATAATAATGTTGCATAAATTTAAAAATCATAGTTTAATTATATTAAATTGGTAATATTTTCAAAAATAATCAAAATTTCTATTGCCACCGACACACAAAAGCTGACGGAAAGAATCGCTCCGATAAACTGTCAAAAATCCGATCCATCGTGAACCAGAATGCCGATTTCCGAACTTCGAAAAAATCTGACGTTCATCGGACGTCAATCGAATTGCAGAATGCCATTTAATCCGATTCATCTCCGATGAAAGTGGATCGTAAACCGGAATAGATGTGATTATCTTGTTATTTATTTTATTTACTTGCACGTAAAGTTGTTGAACAAAGCTATTATCTTATTATTAATTTATTTATTTTATTATCTTGTTATTAATTATATATATATATATATATTTACATTTTGCTTGGGATTTAAAAAAAATTTATAAACATTTTCTTTCCTTTCTTTTCAAAAATTAAAATAATAATAAATGGTAATATATGTATATTCGATAACATTTTACAATCTTGTTAAGTTAGTTGTATAATGCTGTGAAAATTACTGTTTAAATATTTAATAACTAAAAATGTTCAACTGGCAACCCTTCTACCTTGCAACCATTCGAGCGATCAGCTGACACATTTTTACGTAAAAAATCAAAATGATTTTGATTTCTGCGGTACGGGCTTCTGCGTCGTACGTCGTTGAATAATCGGTTACATACAAATCCCATTAAATAGGTTGGATCAGCTGACACGGTACACGGGTTTACGTTCTCGACTAACTGGACTATTATTCAGCTTAACATTTCTCTTTCTTGTTCTTCGTAAATGTTTGTATGTTTGCTTATTTTTGCGTTTTTGTTTTGGTCTGTGTGAGATTTCGATAGATTTTCGATACAAAATTAGAGAAAGCATCGATATCATCGCATTTGGCAAGAGGATTGAGAACGAAACAAGTGTTTCAATCTTCACTCGCTCTCAGAAAATTGTATGGAAATTGGCGAGTTTCGGCACTCGTTTTTGAGGTCGAAACAAGATTAAGAGAGCGAGTGCAGAAAAAAAGAGCGAAACACGTTATATGGAGACATGGTATTTCACTATTCTGTACTAGCCTTAATTTGGCCTGAACTCAACTTTTACTTTGAAAAATTACCTTAAGACTTTAGATATTTTCATAATCCAAGACTTTGAATAGATAACCAGCAAAGTTTTTATATAAGATGTTAATACTTCTTTTCTACCCGGGTATATTTAATAAGCATAAACGGAAAATTGTTAATCCGAGTTATAACACCCAACGCATTCCTGTTAAGATTTCTACCGGTGCTAAGTAGACCAAGGAAGAAGTTTAAAACAAGCATAAAGGAAGCTGGCCTCGAATATGAAATCGGAACTAAGAACAGGCTGATATAGACTCACAATTTAAAGAAGCAGTCTATAAAATTGTACGAGGCTGTTTTGCATTCTATTTTACTGCTTTGGGAACTAAAATTTTCCCGTTTTTAACAAGCAGTCGTAAAATAAATAATTTTAGTTTCGTTTTGCTGTGTTCTAAAGTTTTTTGGAGCAATTCAAATGTAACTCTGTGCTGCTACTGTCCGCTATATTCACCAAACTGGCGACACTCATTTTGTCTTTTTCACCTAACCTTACCTACAGTTCTAGAGTGGTGGTCTGTGTCATTCGATTTGCCATTATAGCAGGTCGATGACGGAAGTTTTTTTGTGTACATTGATATTTTGTATAAATTTTATTTCGTTTTATTCAAAGCCGTATGAACATTAGATATGTAATCTTGTCGAGTAAGTTTAAGTCTTGTGCGATTATCGATAACTTCTTTCTATCTCTATTCCGTGTCATAAAAGCACTTTCAGACTACATTTTAAATTACGTTGATTAGCCGAAATTACTTTCCGAATTTACTTTCGTTCACACACGCTTTTGAGTAATTTATTTTAGCCGTGATTCATTTAACGCCGATCCTGTGCCAGATAAGAAATTTTACATGCGAATGCAATAACTACGATTTTAGGACAATAAAACCAGATAAATTTCTGGTGCAATATATAACCCCGTTTGTTCGAATTGTCACAATTATTTGTCATTTATTTATTATTTTATTTTTGGTACTATTTCCTTCAACATAATTTAGATAAGTCATCAACAGAAAAAATCTAATAGAATTAATAAGCATAAAAAACAAATTCATAGCCCATATTTGACAAAAAAATATCAGTGAATTTTTTTTAAATGTGATAAATTTACATATATAAACTTGTAATTTTTAGACTGCTAAATATACTTGAATCTACGAAACCAGATACTGAAGATGGCATATAGCCGAAACCGGTTTATAACCAAATCAAACTTTACAAGGGATGACGGAAATTCGTTCCACAATACATCGCAATCCTACCCTGTCGGAAAAGCAAACAACAAAAAAGAAATTAAAGATGCCAGTCAGGCACACCTAATAAGGACATACACTCTATTGGCGGCTTACAAACGACGGCTACAAAAAATACGAAACACGAAGGCAGCCATATGGTTCAACCAGTAATGCCTTGAAAGGAAGGTGACACCAAAATACGCACAAATTAAAAAAAAGTCAAGCAGCGAGATCGGAAAAAAGATTTTGAAGAAAGCGGAAACCAGCATTCTTAGAAGCGAGATCAAGAGTCTGCATGCGAAGAAAGAGCGCGTAAACAAAGTACTACTGGACATCCATCTGGAACTTTTGAACATTGTCCCAGTTGCCCCTCTACTGGAATCACTGGACACATTGAGCGAGGAGACAAAACGGACTATAGAACAGAAATACAAAACACTGAACAAAAACAAGAATAGAAGCCCGCAGCAAAACGAACCGTCGTTCTACCCAAGATTAGTTAATTTGACAAATCTTACAATAAATTGCACAGAAAAAGACTTACTGCAAAAAGGACTAAAACACAACATTAGCAGCTATGACAAGAAAAGAGACATAGAGAACACCATTGTTGATACGGAAATGGCGATATCTCTAATACCAAAAGAAGAGCAGGGCCATGTACGGCACATATGCAGACACATAATAGAAAAAGACAAATCATCGCACAAAACAAAAACAAACGAAGGCAAAACTATTAAGAATTTGAAACGAAAACTAAGACAATAAAATAATAGTGACGAAAGCGGACAAAGGTAATACGACGGTATTAATGTATGAACAGGACATGAAGTGCCGACGGTTAGAAAGGACCTGACAGAGGACTACCAAAAAGCAATAAAGCAAACTATAAAACAATCGAGAACTATAATCGACGAACAACGAACATACTCCTTAACATCGATGAATCCATCGGCTCCATCGATAATTGCATTGCCGAAAATACATAAGACAGGAACACCTATGAGACCAATTATACACCACAAATCAGCACCCGGATATAGACTCTCTAAACACTTGAAAACCCTACTAACTGAAAAACTAGAACTAACCAATAAGTACACAATTAAAAACACGACAGAACTAGTTGAAAAATTGAAGGAATTAAACATACCCAAGAACCCGAAACTGGTATCGTTTGATGTTAAGGATCTATATCCATCGATACCAACGACAGACACTGTAAAAATTATAGAAAAAATATTAGCAGAAAAAACAGATAAAGACAGTACAAAAGAGACCATTAACGCTTTAAAAACGACCCTGGACCAAAATTATTTCAAGTTTAACAACAAATTATATAAATAAACTAATGGACTCGGAATGGGAAACCCCACTTCAGCAATATTAATGGAGGCATTTATGCAAGACTTAGAAGGAAAATTTATGGAGGAACTGACAACAAATCTAGGAGTAAAGTTTTACGCGAGATATGTGGACGTCATCATCTGCCTTATATCGGGAAACAAAGAGGAACAAATACGGAACTACCTCAACAATCAACACAGAAATATAAAATTTACTATGGACGCAGAAAAAGAAGGAAAAATAAATTACTTGGACCTAACAATAAGTATAAACAAAGGGACTAACAAATATACATACGAAATATACAGGAAGCCTACAGCTACGGATACAATAATACACAATACCTCGAACTATCCTCAGCAACACAAAAACGCCGCATTCGGACAATTAATAACACGACTCGAGCGCACTCCGTTAGAAAAAGGGGCTTACAGCAAAGAACTCAGCACAGGGATAGTGACTAATGTCTGTATTTCAAAATGATTTTGGGACAAAATTCTGGCAAAAACTAAAAAAAAATCTGCGCGACTTAATAATTTCGAGTCGAAATTCTGTATTCCAAAATTCTGGATGGACATAATGATGAAGGGTCATAATCCTGGAAAGTAAAATTCTGGTTTTCAAATAATTTTGGACAAAAATTCTGTTTTTTTTATTGTTGAAAATAAGGCACTCATATTCTGATTTTTAAGAAACAAATTTGTAATTCGATTTCCGATTGTGTATATATATTTCCGATTTTGTATATATTTGAAATGAAAAATCGCTGAAGGGTGTACTACGCAGAAGGACATCATTAGGGCACACGTCCGGACGGATGGCGTAGCCCAGGGTTATTTTTTGCAAGCGCGGCCGAAGGCCGCCAACGCAGAAAAGTATTCTGCACAAAAGCACTGTGGACCGGGCCATAGATATTACTCCGGGAAGAATTCCTTCCCGAAAGTACGGTTAAGGACGGAATTTTTTGCAACTTTAAATCCCTATATTTCATAAACTATAGGCCACCGAACTGTACCGACTTCAGAAATAGGATCGGGGGCCGGTGCCACGCCCCCTGTAAAATCGGCCCGGTGCGGTTAACTTACTAAACAGCTGATTATTTAATTTTTTCTACTATAATTATCCCTTTTAAAGAGTGTTGACTCCTGTAAAATAAATCTTTATTATCGAACCATGTTGCCAACAACATTTTGACAGGCAAATGCATTTTTTTGACATAAAAGAGGGCGACATGAAACAATAATGGATTTTTTACATGAAATAGGGTGAGTTGTGATGGTTATCAAAAATATGACTTTATGTCTCATTTTCGGGAAAAAATTTATGACGTTAAGTCCCATTATATTGAGATTTAATGGCCCGCGGGCGTTATTTCCACGGGCGTTATTTCACTGCACCGTGTAATTCAAATACAATTTCAGATTTTTCAATAGATCATTTTGAAAAACAGAACTTTGAATTTACAGAATTTTTGTATACAGAATTATGAAAAACAGAATTTTGAAAATAACATTTTGACATACAGTATTTTGTAACACAGAATTTTGGAAACAGAATTTTAAATGCAGAATTTTGTCTCATAATCATTTTCTGGCCAACCCCTCAGCACAATATGCACAACAGCGGAGAACAACGGATATACAAGAGGTCTAATAAAAGGAATACAGAAAAACTTTACCTCAAGAAAATTGGATGACAAAGATAGAGAAGAAAAAACATGGACGGCCTTAACATACACTGGACTGACGTCATACAAATTGGCCAAGGTACTTAAAAAGTACAACATCAACGCTGCATTTAAAACCAATAACAACATAGGAAAACTACTACGAAACAACGTTAACGAAGAAGACGCATTTGATAAACAAGGGGTATACAAACTAACTTGCGAATGCCAAAACAGTCCGTTGTAGGAGAAAACTCAATGGAAAGTTTTTGGTTTATATCAACTGGAGTGTTTACGCTTTTACAATCTTCCATATTAAATCTATTAAGGATATCTTTTAAATAACGCTTCTGATCTAACCATAGTTTTCCTGCCTTCCGATCTCTCGTAATTCTCATACCTAGTATAAACTCAGCTTCTCCCATGTCTTTAATTTTAAAATTCTTCTTCAAAAAACATTTAAGCTTTTCTTTATGCAAAAGATTAATTGAAAAAATAAAAGCTTTTTGTTCCAACATCGGCTTGCCTGTTTCAGCCCATATAGCGATTTCTTTAGCCTACAGACTTTCCCGGGTTTAATTTCGAAACCTTGAGGCTGTTGCATATAAAATTCTTCGCTTAAATCACTTTGTAGAAACGCTGTTACTACATCCATCTGATCAATATCTAGATCATATTTTACTGCTAAAGCTAAAAGCAAGCGCACTGAAGAATATCTTACTACCGGTGAGAAAGTTTCTTCGTAGTCAATACCTTTTCTCTGGGAGTATCCTTTTATCACCAACCGTGCTTTATACCACTCAATATTACCAGCAGAGTCCCCTTTTATTTTGAAGCACCACTTGTTCCATATTGCCTTTTTATCAGGTGGTAGGTCACATAAAATCCATGTTTCATTTTCAATTAACGACTTATACTCCTCTTCCATTGCCTTTTTCCACATCGACGCTTGCGGGCTCTGTAAAGCTTCTTCTACAGTTTGCGGCTCTACCATCGATTCTTGCATCCCCATTATTGCATAACGTTGCGGAGGTTTCTTCGCTCTTGAATATCTTCTAAGTACAGGAATTTCCTCAGCGTCAGATTCTTTGACTACCTGACGATTAGAAACATTTTGTGTTACTTTTTGTATTGGCTCAGGCTCTTTAGAAACTGTAGTAAGATTGACATCATTATCTTCATAAAGTGAAACAGCATTCAGATTTTCATCCCCTTCTATTTCGTCAAGATCTGAAAAGAATTCTTCTTCTGAACCATCTTCCATCAAAGTTTCCGCTGTATTATAATTGTCAATATTTATGAAAAAAACACATTTTTATCAGATTTTGCACAACTATCCGTAAAAAATTGGTCCTCCAGAAAAACAGCGTTTCTACTAGTAATTATTTTACCAGTATTTGGTTTCATGAACCGATATGCCTTGGATTCTGTACAATAGCCAACAAATAAATGCTCTTCACCCTTAGAATCTAACTTTGTACTTTTCTCTTTTGGAATATGTACAATAGACTTACAACCAAACACTCTCAAATGTTTCAAGCTAAGTTGTCTACCAAGCCATATTTCTTCTGGAATGCTACCATCGAGTCCTCTGCAAGGCGACCTGTTTACTAAATACATGGCTGTATTAACTCCTTCTGCCCAGCACCTTTTGCCAAGATTCGACTGTATGAGCATACAACGTGCCTTCTCGATCAACGTCCTATTCATACGCTCTGCCATTCCATTCTGTTGTGGTGAATACGGGGCTGTTCTTTGGTGAACAATTCCAGCAGACCTCATTATATTTTCTGTATTCCAAATTTCTGGATGGACATAATGATGAAGGGTCATAATCCTGGAAAGTAAAATTCTGGTTTTCAAATAATTTTGGACAAAAATTCTGTTTTTTTTATTGTTGAAAATAAGGCACTCATATTCTGATTTTTAAGAAACAAATTTGTAATTCGATTTCCGATTGTGTATATATATTTCCGATTTTGTATATATTTGAAATGAAAAATCGCTGAAGGGTGTACTACGCAGAAGGACATCATTAGGGCACACGTCCGGACGGATGGCGTAGCCCAGGGTTATTTTTTGCAAGCGCGGCCGAAGGCCGCCAACGCAGAAAAGTATTCTGCACAAAAGCACTGTGGACCGGGCCATAGATATTACTCCGGGAAGAATTCCTTCCCGAAAGTACGGTTAAGGACGGAATTTTTTGCAACTTTAAATCCCTATATTTCATAAACTATAGGCCACCGAACTGTACCGACTTCAGAAATAGGATCGGGGGCCGGTGCCACGCCCCCTGTAAAATCGGCCCGGTGCGGTTAACTTACTAAACAGCTGATTATTTAATTTTTTCTACTATAATTATCCCTTTTAAAGAGTGTTGACTCCTGTAAAATAAATCTTTATTATCGAACCATGTTGCCAACAACATTTTGACAGGCAAATGCATTTTTTTGACATAAAAGAGGGCGACATGAAACAATAATGGATTTTTTACATGAAATAGGGTGAGTTGTGATGGTTATCAAAAATATGACTTTATGTCTCATTTTCGGGAAAAAATTTATGACGTTAAGTCCCATTATATTGAGATTTAATGGCCCGCGGGCGTTATTTCCACGGGCGTTATTTCACTGCACCGTGTAATTCAAATACAATTTCAGATTTTTCAATAGATCATTTTGAAAAACAGAACTTTGAATTTACAGAATTTTTGTATACAGAATTATGAAAAACAGAATTTTGAAAATAACATTTTGACATACAGTATTTTGTAACACAGAATTTTGGAAACAGAATTTTAAATGCAGAATTTTGTCTCATAATCATTTTCTGGCCAACCCCTCAGCACAATATGCACAACAGCGGAGAACAACGGATATACAAGAGGTCTAATAAAAGGAATACAGAAAAACTTTACCTCAAGAAAATTGGATGACAAAGATAGAGAAGAAAAAACATGGACGGCCTTAACATACACTGGACTGACGTCATACAAATTGGCCAAGGTACTTAAAAAGTACAACATCAACGCTGCATTTAAAACCAATAACAACATAGGAAAACTACTACGAAACAACGTTAACGAAGAAGACGCATTTGATAAACAAGGGGTATACAAACTAACTTGCGAATGCCAAAACAGTCCGTTGTAGGAGAAAACTCAATGGAAAGTTTTTGGTTTATATCAACTGGAGTGTTTACGCTTTTACAATCTTCCATATTAAATCTATTAAGGATATCTTTTAAATAACGCTTCTGATCTAACCATAGTTTTCCTGCCTTCCGATCTCTCGTAATTCTCATACCTAGTATAAACTCAGCTTCTCCCATGTCTTTAATTTTAAAATTCTTCTTCAAAAAACATTTAAGCTTTTCTTTATGCAAAAGATTAATTGAAAAAATAAAAGCTTTTTGTTCCAACATCGGCTTGCCTGTTTCAGCCCATATAGCGATTTCTTTAGCCTACAGACTTTCCCGGGTTTAATTTCGAAACCTTGAGGCTGTTGCATATAAAATTCTTCGCTTAAATCACTTTGTAGAAACGCTGTTACTACATCCATCTGATCAATATCTAGATCATATTTTACTGCTAAAGCTAAAAGCAAGCGCACTGAAGAATATCTTACTACCGGTGAGAAAGTTTCTTCGTAGTCAATACCTTTTCTCTGGGAGTATCCTTTTATCACCAACCGTGCTTTATACCACTCAATATTACCAGCAGAGTCCCCTTTTATTTTGAAGCACCACTTGTTCCATATTGCCTTTTTATCAGGTGGTAGGTCACATAAAATCCATGTTTCATTTTCAATTAACGACTTATACTCCTCTTCCATTGCCTTTTTCCACATCGACGCTTGCGGGCTCTGTAAAGCTTCTTCTACAGTTTGCGGCTCTACCATCGATTCTTGCATCCCCATTATTGCATAACGTTGCGGAGGTTTCTTCGCTCTTGAATATCTTCTAAGTACAGGAATTTCCTCAGCGTCAGATTCTTTGACTACCTGACGATTAGAAACATTTTGTGTTACTTTTTGTATTGGCTCAGGCTCTTTAGAAACTGTAGTAAGATTGACATCATTATCTTCATAAAGTGAAACAGCATTCAGATTTTCATCCCCTTCTATTTCGTCAAGATCTGAAAAGAATTCTTCTTCTGAACCATCTTCCATCAAAGTTTCCGCTGTATTATAATTGTCAATATTTATGAAAAAAACACATTTTTATCAGATTTTGCACAACTATCCGTAAAAAATTGGTCCTCCAGAAAAACAGCGTTTCTACTAGTAATTATTTTACCAGTATTTGGTTTCATGAACCGATATGCCTTGGATTCTGTACAATAGCCAACAAATAAATGCTCTTCACCCTTAGAATCTAACTTTGTACTTTTCTCTTTTGGAATATGTACAATAGACTTACAACCAAACACTCTCAAATGTTTCAAGCTAAGTTGTCTACCAAGCCATATTTCTTCTGGAATGCTACCATCGAGTCCTCTGCAAGGCGACCTGTTTACTAAATACATGGCTGTATTAACTCCTTCTGCCCAGCACCTTTTGCCAAGATTCGACTGTATGAGCATACAACGTGCCTTCTCGATCAACGTCCTATTCATACGCTCTGCCATTCCATTCTGTTGTGGTGAATACGGGGCTGTTCTTTGGTGAACAATTCCAGCAGACCTCATTATATTTTCTATCTTTCTATTACAGAACTCTGTACCATTATCTGTTCTCAAAGTTTTAATTTTCCTATCAGTCTTTTTTTCAACCAACTGCTTGAACTGACAAAAGATTTGTGCTACTTGATCCTTCGACTTCAAAAAATACCCACACTTTTCTGGAAAAATCGTCAATGAATGTCAAAAGATATATTGACCCACCAAACGAAGCAACTTCCATTGGACCGCACAAGTCTGAATGTACGACCTCGAGCATATCTTTAGCTCTATAACCAATGTCTTTAAATGGTAGTCGTGATATTTTCCCCTTCAGACAAACTGGACATGGATTGTTCTCACAACCCTTTAATGCCGCCCACGCGATCTACCAACTTCATTAAGTTATCATGACATGGATGACCTAAACGTTTACGCCAGGTAAGGGCATTCCTATTTGGTTTCGCTATAAAACTTGATTTGCGTGCTTTATTCAGGCGAAACATACCATCTACAATGCTGCCTGTTGCAATTATATCTTTTTTAGAATCAATTACTTTGCATCCCGTAGAATTAAATATGACTTCATACCCATAATCGACAATTTTGGCATGTGCTTTTGGTAAATATAAAACATCTCGCAAGAAGATTTCCTCGTTTTTATTGTTATTAATTATCTTCATATCGATGTCTCCTAATCGATCGCCTTCCATTGACGAGTTGTTTGCTGTAACTATGCTAAATTTCGAGCATTGTTTATTTGTACTAAGCGCAGACAAATCGTTACACATATGCGACGTTGCCCCTGAATCAGAGAACCACTCACCATCTTTGTTTTCTCTAGCTGACATTGCTGCAAACATTGACTTCTTCTTTGACTTCACGATTTTATTTTTCGGACATTTTGCTTTAATATGCCCAAATTCTTGACACCCATAGCATTTCGGTCCCTTTTTAGTATTCTTATTGTTCATTTTGCATGGTTTTCCCAATAGTGCAATATCTTGGTTAAAAGTTATTGACATATCTTGCAGCAACTTCGTCTTCACATAATCCCTGCTTATATCAACTCCAGAATTTTCAATAGCCATTATCATTGGTTGATAGATGTCCGGCAAACCCGCTAGCATCAATGCTCCAATCCATTCATTGCTCACTGCTAGACCCACATTGCTCAATTTATTCGCTGTGCACATTATGGTGTTCACATAATCTTCTATACACTGGCAGTCTTCCATGCGAGTCGTAATAAGTTTCCTTAAAAGGCTTACTCTTCGTGTTAGTCCCGAATCTTGAAACGGTCGCTCAAGGCTGGTCCACATGTCCTTTGCAGTTGCATCGTTCTGTATCATAACATACAATATCGGCTCCACCAGCAGCACCAGCTTCGATTTTGCTAGAACGTTCTTCCTTGGATCTGTCTCAGTTCCAATTATGCATTTCCACAAGTCTTCCATCTGGAAATAAGATTCCACTGCAAAACGCCATTGATCCCAATTTTCTCGTCCTTTTAATCGCTCGATTTGAGGAATATTTGCAAAAGACATTTTAGTTGAAAATTTTTAAAAAAATTTTTAACTTGAGTGCTTTCTCTTAGGCGGACATGAGCCCATAACCTATTGTAGTGAATCAAATTTATTGAATGAAAAAATATTAAATTACATTTAGACAAGTTATACAATACAACATATGTATGCTAGATTGAAAATAACAGGTACTTCAAGTCTTCAGTACATCACATAACCTTCTGCGTAGTACACCCTTCAGTGTATTAAATTTCTTGGCATCCGGCAACTCTTTCTTCCCATTAATCAACTGACAGTTGGGTGTATTCAGTGGTTGAGTGTATGTTAAGTTAAAGCTGCTAGTAAGAAGTTCTCGGTAACAAATAATTCCGTATTTTTGCAATAAAATTGTGAAAAATGTGTATAAATGGACTTGCAAACACCAGCTAAAATGTCAAACATTATAACAAAGTGAAATTTCAGTGTTTTCAGTGAAAGAAATACAAAAATAGAGGAAGGGATTTTTATTAACAAATGCAGCAAAAACTATAAATATTTTCATAAAAAACTGTACATATATTTGTTAATAGACACTCCCACTATACCTCCTGTAAATTTCATTTAAAAATATGAAGTTGTTTAGAAACTATGAACAATGGCACGACTTATGAACTTGCAGCCCAGCTAGTTGGTGTATATAAATGTTAAAAATATTAACTCTTTCCTATTGACTTTTTGAGTTGAAATTTCAAAAATAACTATTATTTTCCATCCCTGGCATCAAACGAAAGGTGTTGAACTGGGCTTTTACATACAGATTTACTGATTATGATTCCTAGGTGGGGTCCCAAGATATGGGTAAAATTGTGTATCCGGATGACCCCAGAATAGTTCTCAGCAATATTGGTATCAAATAAAAGGTGTTGAGCAGAGATTTACTAGATCGGGTCCCCAGGTATGGGTCAAAACGTGGACCCAGATGACCCCGAAATATTGCTGAGCAATACTGGCATCGAGTGAAAGGTGTTGACCAGGGCTAAAACAGAGAGCTCTTCTCAGTATTATTCTTAAATAGACCATTGACCTATTTTAAAATGATCATAATTTTCATTGATTCATTCGTTGTTATTCTCACAACACAGAAATATGAGTTGCTTTTACTAAGATAATGTAGGAAGTTAACTTCTATCACGTGTACTGTGCTACACGCGTTTTTTTTTATAATAATAGATATGTATATACTCACCAAATCTGCAGGGTATTTAAGACAGAGTTGTAACATAAATGACGGGACTTTTAAGATTTCAACGCATATAGACCTTGTAGCCAACGCTTGTGTCGGATTCATTTCGTTCAATGCTAGTAATAACGACAACTTTAACTTTCCTTCATTACAATCTTCGTCACAATTCAAAATAATATGTGCTACCACATCTCTGTAACAATCTGGGAAATTAGCTACTAGCGCGCATATTATTTGTTGACCATTCGGTACATTCACCAGTGTATCTGTTAATTCCAAAATATTCAACAGCGAAGGAAGTTCTGCCAAAGCAATGCACAATATATCAACTACTTCTTCTAAATAAATTCCATCGTCTAAAATCTCTGATTGTACAGTTTTTTTTTGGTCCACCATTTGCCATTGGATGTTGAAGATTTCGGACAAAACCACTCGCACTTTTCGTGTAACATCGGCTCGTTCGAAACCAAGAGCTATACCGGATTGCAAGCCAAATTCAAGTTGTTGGCCTTCAAAATAATACGATTTATGACGTGTATGTAACTCCCTTTTTAATTCTTGTTCTAACTCGTGGTAATTGACTTGTAAATATGACACTATGCTGTTAACGACCTCTATTCCTATAAGAACTGATAAAATTTGCTTCCTTGACTCCATCGAAGACTCAGTGTTATCAAGAGGAGAGAGTAAGCTCATCCGCACTAAAGATGGGAGCACCGGACGTATTTCATACAACGGGCATTTCGACAAAGACGCGATATCCAGATTTTGCATTGCTGCAAACACTCTAGCAGATATATTTGACATTTTTTTCGGTACTAAAACAAAGTTCCTTGAAGAATGTTCAGATTGACGAAATTTAAGACTACTTTCAGCGATAATCGTGGTTTCGGCGTTAATTACCCACAGCGTTGCCACTTTGGTTACTTTTTACCAAAATTGGTTACAATCCCAGCAAAACCCGTGTGATGGAAACTAAGAGCCTATACACACTTGCGACTCAATCGAATTAGTCGAATGTTGATTTGCATGGGAATGTATGGAAGCATTCACACTACATTCAATTAGTCGAACAACTGAAACAGTTGGATTTGCAGCCCAATTTCATTCCAACTGAAACAGTCGGACAACTGCTTGATCAGCAAGGCGCCCTTCTACGTATTCACACTAGAGACAATTTAGTCGAACGACTAAAACAACAACAGTGATATTCGTAGTGGAAAGAGTTGCCATGCTGACAGCACTACTTTTATTTCACTTTTGGTAACTTGCAGAGATTGAATATTTCAATTAATATTTTCAAAATGTTTAAAAACAAAAGGTTCGTTTCTTATTAACTAGTTATAGACAAGAATTATCTAACTAAGGATATTTACTTCCGTTTTCACGTGTTTCTTGATATTGTTGTTCTCTTTAAATGTCATTAATCGCATTTTAAAATAGAAATAATAAAAATGAAATTGCATGGAAATTATTAATGGCTAATTTTTACTATTTTTCCGTTTCTTGTACTTCTGCTCGTTTCGCCTTTATGAGCGTCATTCCTTCCGTTTTTCTCCTTTCATTTACTTGACAGCTAGTTGCAAGTTTAATAAGAAACAAACCCAAACAATGTATGCACTTTTTGTTTATTTTATTGTTTTTTATTTATTAATCAAGTTGACAGCTGACAAAAGGTGCTTTCATGTAAGAATGCAGATAAACTGATAAACTTTAGCAATTTAATACTTTATTACTTTATATGCAGACCACTAATGTAAAATTTGCTGAGTAAAATGTGAACATTGGCAACACTATGTCATTGTCAATCGCACGACTATTTAGTCTGTAGTGTGAATGGCGGCCACCAATTCGACTAAATAGTTGGCGTAGTGTGAATACAAGAGCCCAATTCGACTAAATCGATTGAGTCGCAAGTGTGTATAGGCTCTAACACATGCAAAAGTTTCACACTAAGAGCGCTTTCACATTAGCTTTGTTCGTTTACGGTTATTTTTTGATGTTTTTCGAAAACTTTTAAAAACAAACACTTTGTCGCCGTTTTTTTACGCCAAATCTTCAACAGAAGAGAACCAACTGAGAGAGAAAACTGACATTTCATTTTGTGAGAAGCTGTTGAATTCTGTTGGACAAATTTTTGCCAACAGCAATTTTCCAACAGGAAAACAGCTGATCAAACAACAGCTGACTTGAATTTTTGCAAGTAACAAGATTTGCAAAATATACAAATCAATTATATAATTGGAAAAATACACTAAATTGGCAACAAATATGGATAAATTAAATATGCAAAATAAGTTACATACTTTTTGCGAAGTATTTATATGCATATTATGTACCTTAGTAAATCTCCTTTGCGGGAATATATATTAACGGGCCGCTGTGGTGCAGTGGGGAGTGTTATGGCCACTGTGGTGTGGCGGACAGTGGCTAGTCTGCCATACCAGAGGTCATGGGTTGGATCCCCAGCCTGGATAGAGGGAAAATTTGTATATAATGATCCACGATCCGATAACAATTAATTTTCCAGAGGGTAGGGGTGGTTTCACAGATCACAAAAAAACAAAGTACTACCCTCCGGACGCTTATAGTTCAGGAGACATTCCTTGTTAAATTAATGTATGTATGTGTAGAACATCTTTCTGCGCTGGCGGCTATTGGTCGCGCTTCAATAAAATTACCCTCAGCCGGCAGAATTCTCCTTCTGGATTAATATCCATGGAGCAATCCACAGTTGTTTTGTATAGAACACCTTTTACCTTCAGCCGCGCTTTACAAAAATAACCCTCAGCCGGGAGAATTCTATTTCTGGAGAACTTTAATATTATAATTTAATAATAGTTGAAAGTGTTAAGATAAGATGATTATCATCTATAGAATATTTCCTGAAAGTTTCACTGAGCCTGGATAGACAACAAATTCTAACTAAAACCCAATTATCCGGATTTTAAAAATAGCACCCACTCTAGGCAGTGGGTGGCACACCCTCCGAGAGTAGTTCTGCAGTGGGTCAGCTTCAGTATAATGCGCCCGCCGTATTTATTTTCAAACCACTGGAACTTTCGGGAAATCTTCTATGGATGTTAATTTTACTAATTATAACACTCCCGATCACTCCGCAGATATAATTCGAGAAAGGAAATTTTGCTGGCTGGGGCTATTTTTTTTAAAGCGCGGCCAAATGCCGCCAACGCAAAAGTTTGTTCTACTCAAGAGTACTGTGGATCGGTCCATAGAGGGTTATTTTTTTAAAGCATGGCCACGGCCGGGTGCATTAAATTGAAATCTCTTCTGCGGGGCAGCAGACGCGCAGACATACTGCGGTGGAAAACAGTATGGACATGGGTACAAAGAAAAGCAATTGTTAGTGTGATAATTATTACAATGAAATCATATTTATTAGATAGTAACAGCGAACCCCAGCGGGTTAGGGGGTCTAGAATATACCCGTTGTAAGGAATGCCTGTCGTAAGACGCGACTAAAATCCACCGGCCTAGAAATCAGTTCACGACAGTCGGGCTAGTGTCAGAAGGGACTAGTACCCGAGCGTACCGGATTTATCCGGCAAAGGACTGTCACATCCCCTACACTCCCCAAAACCTTCGGGGAGTGTCTTGGTGGCTACAACAACAACAACATGAAGTTAATTGTATTGCAGATACATACATATGTGCATATATCCCCACTGTTTTCAGGCAGAATTGTAACTCCATTAGCATTTATATAGAACAAACAGTGCCGATTTATTGTAAAAGAGAGTTCCGGATGCATTTCCGAACTTCAAAAAACCTTTTTGCGAGCCTATGCGAACGATTTTTAGATTGAGGAGGTTATCGCGAGGTGACAAAAGACTGACCAAAACAAAACCCAAGGGAAAATTTTCCAACAGTCTACCACGCGTTGAAAAAAAGGACTTGTCGGGCGTTGTAGAGGAGGTCCTGCTTATTCAAAATCCAAAAGTCCCGTCGACCGGAGATATTTGTCAGTTGTAAAATTTACAAGACAAAACCCCAAAACTGTACAGTATTACCGTATGAAGGCGCTTATAAAAACACGCACTATGTATATTTGTGTGTAGAACACCTTTTTGCGTTGGCGGCCTTCGGCCGCGCTTCAAAAAAATAACCCTCAGCCGGCAGAATTCTCTTTCTGGGGTAACATCTATGGACCCATCACACTACCAATAAACTACCAACAAATATCTCGTGAACTATAAGCCTCCGGCCTTTTAGTTTTGAGATCTGTGAGAGGCCCTCTACCTCCTTGAAAAAGTCATTTTTCTCGGACCGTGGTTCCTTAATCTAAGGCCTACCCTCTTGGTAGACAGATGGAAATCTGAGCCAAACCCAAAACGAATCAAAAGAAATTAAATAAGAAAAAAACTATGTTTTATTTTATTATTTTTATGTTATATGTACATATATACATAATTAACAGCAATAATTTCCACCAATTTTAATATCATTTTAATTTTAATCCTTTTTATCCTTTGATTTTGGGGCTTGTGAATGTAAATAAAAATCAGCTGTTTGCCAAAGCTGTTGAACTCAGCAATTTTTGTGTTCGTTTACCTCTTACGATATTTTTCTCTTGTGAGAGGATAGGTGACATTTTTCTCCAACACCTGGCTGTTGGAGGCTGCTGAGTAAATGCTGTTGGAGAAAGTACGCGAACAAAGCTATTACTCGGTGCGGTATCGGATCGACATTTTTAGTTTTTACCGAAAGTATACCGAAACCTTACTGACCACATGTATTTCAATTGGCACTTTCACATTAGTGTTGCATACATGAAATCGGAGCGGATTAATTTCGGTATACCGCAACGCGGTAAGACCGGTCAGTAAAATTTGAGGAAATACTGCATATATTTTTGCGGCGTGATAAAAGAAGAAGAACAAAGTCAGTAAAAAACTCGTTTCGGCTATAAATGTAGCAAGTTATAATGTGTTCGTCTTCTCTAGAAGACATTATTGTTATTATTGAGTGATTTGTTGAAGTTAAAAATTTTGTTTTGCAAATTTCGATGTTTGTTTTCTTATTTTCTACCGATTACGCACCGAAAGTATTCCCACAAGTGTGAAAAACACAGCAACGCGGAATCGTTTCGGTAAGCCGAAATACCGAGCAAAAAATGTCGATCCGATGTCGTACCGAGTAATGTGAAAAGGCCCTAACACATTGGGTGAGTTTCTAAGACTGAGCTGTTGTACAACTGTTGAGTGTTTGTCTTAGAAATGCACTGTTGAGTAATTCCGCTCAGCTCAACAGTTGGCAACTTTTCGCCATTTTTTGCATCACAAATTTTCTTCGCTACTTGAGCTCAACATGTTGTGTAAAGCCAAACAGCTGATAAATTCATCAAACCGTTTCTAAGACGTATGTGTTTAACTCAACTGCTACACAACTGTTGGCAACTGTTCAGGTCAACAGTTGCGGAGCAGCTTTTTCTTAGAAACTCACCCATTGACGCACTTTTTTTACCATCTGTGAGAGGACAGGGTTGCTTTTTTGATAATTCTTTTTAAAAAAATTCAAATTCGTGGAAATAGTCGGTTGCACGCGTCGTTGTTTTGTGAAATATAATTGATTTAATTTAATAAATGAAAATAAAAATAATAAACAATAATATTTTAAAAAATAAGAAAAGGCATTTTCAAAACTGCCTTAGTAAAGAAAAAAGGCCAACGTCATAAAATTTAGAAAATTGTGTGAAGTGGAGTGTAGTGGAACGCGGACGAACCTTCAAGTTCGAGTGCCGTAGAGTCCGGTGCAGGGAACTTGTTTGACTTCGACCATGATAGCGATGGTGATAGGCCGTTTTTTGACGAAGAAGAGTGGCGAGAACTAGAGGATAGGCTAGATTCTACAGCAATTATTGACGTTGCGGTATGTGAGGATTATTGTCCAAAAAGAACATATACCGTTGAAGAGATGCAGAAGTGGGCACTGGTGAAGCTGACGCTAATTGGGAAAATTTTACGAGGTACATATTTAAGTCCAACTAGTTTCATTTGTGTAAATATATTTTTCACTTCAATTTCAGATGTCTACCACGAAGACGGCTCAGTCGAATTTGGGAGAGGTGTGCGGAAGGCGGTCGAACTGAGCCATCGCCGCCAGCTGCAAAAAATCATCAAGGCAAATAATGCATATAATAAATATAAAATTATATAAATTAAAAATCTAATTTTATTTCAAATATGTTAATAGTACCTACCTGTGTAATTAATATAATAAATATCGACTATGATAGATTTGTTTGTAGCTCATTTGTAAAGGGTTCATGCATCAAATGTGATGGCTCAGCTGTGATAGATTCGTATATCAAGTGTGACGGATCATATTTGACGGGTTAATATATCACGCTTGATGGATCATATGTGACTGGTATTTAAATCAACATTGATGGGTAGAAAGTGAGAGAGGAAAGAGTTCAGCTATATATAGAAAATCATATGATTACGCATAAGTGGGAGCGAGATGTCATATTGCTCTTAATAATGTGATAGGAATTCTTGATGGAGAGTGATGGATCACATGTGATCATCAGTTGATTGGTCAAATGATTATCACGGCGCTTGCAGGGATTTTTTCAAGGTCCATGTATTGAGCACACCATTGTTAGGGCCTTTTCACATTACTCGGTACGACATCGGATCGACATTTTTTGCTCGGTATTTTCAGCTTACCGAAACGATTCCGCGTTGCTGTGTTTTTCACACTTGTGGGAATACTTTCGGTGTGTAATCGACAGAAAATAGGAAAACAAACATTGAAATTTGCAAAACAAAATTTTTAACTTCAACAAATCACTCAATAATAACAATAATGTCTTCTAGCGAAGACGAAGACATTATAACTTGCTACATTTATAGCCGAAACGAGTTTTTTACTGACTTTGTTCTTCTTATTTTATCACGCCGCAAAAATGTATGCAGTAATTCCTCAAATTTTACTGACCGGTCTTACGGCGTTGCGGTATACCGAAATTGATCCGCTCCGATTTCATGTATGCAACACTAATGTGAAAGTGCCTATTGAAATACATGTGGTCGGTAAGGTTTCGGTATACTTTCGGTAAAAACCAAAAATGTCGATCCGATACCGCACCGAGTAATGTCAAAACGCTCTTACATTCAATTTATAGGAATGCGCTTTTAATGTTTCCAAACTATAAAATATTTGTTATCCAAATGGTTTTGTTGTATTTTTTTTTAATCAAATTCCAAATAATTTATTGTTGGTGGTAAATGGAAAAAATGCAACAACTATTTCCAGTGAATGTTGAGTTAAATGATTTATACACTTTTGCATGCGCTCAATCCAATTTTCGAAGCACTTTGTCCACTCCGATTGAGACACCTCCAAAACATGGGTTTTGAACGCTGAACAGCATCTTGTGGCGACGAAAATCGTTGACCACGCATTTTTTTCCTGATGAGCGGGAATAATAAGAAGTCATTGGGTGTCAAGTCAGGGCTGTACGGTGGATGACCCATCAATTCGACGTTTTTGCACGCCAAAAAGGCGTTGGTTTAAGCCGATGTGTGAGAGCTCGCATTGTCATGGTGAACAATGATTCGTATTCTCTTGTTCGTTTTTCGAATTTCTCCGAAGACTTCAGGCAAACAAATTGTGGTGTACCATTCAGAATTGATCGTCTTCCGTTGCTCAAGCAGAACAGTCGCCACATGACCAGATTTGCCGAGGAAACAGGCGACCATTTGTTTCGAAGTGCTCCTTCCATGAACAACTTTCGTTGGATTTGGCTCATCTTCGAAGACCCACATGGTCGATTGTTGTTGTGTTTCGGGTTCATTCACATAAAAAGAGAAATCGATTGAGCCTTGTCGGTCCGTCTGTCCGTCTGTACGCACGATAACTCGCGCAAAAATTGAAATATTTTTATGAAATTTGGAATGCAAGTTGGTATCAAGACAGGAACGGATGGTATTGAAAATGGGCGAAATCGGACAATGACCACGCCCACCTCCCCTATATAGTAAAATTCGGAAATTTGGTATCTCAGTCACTAATAGAGCTGGGATGATAAAATTTCACCCACGTGTAGAGCTCAGGCCCTTACGAAGAAATTTGGTGAAATTTTGAAAAATGGGCAGTGCCACGCCCACTTATTAAGGGCTTAACATTGAAAGTTGTATAAGCCATAACTCAGAAACCGTAGCAGATATATCGATGAAATTTGGTACGCATGATTTACTTACTCAGGCAAATGTTTGGACGAAAAAGTGTCGAAATCGGTTGACGACCACGCCCCCTTTTATATATATGTATTATAAAGTGAACTGATAAAAAAATTTTAAGCGATATCTTTGTCAAATATAAAGATAATTCATTGAAATGAGTTCTACAATAGACCGTAAACAAAAAATATAAAAATTTTGGAAAATGGGCGTGGCACCGCCTCTTTTTAGACAAAGGAATCTACGAGATTTCGGAGCCCATAACTCGACAAATAATTGAGATATTATGACGAAACTTGGTTTATACATTTATAACTTGTGTCAATAGACACGCAAAAATTTATTGAAATCGGTTTATGACCACGCCTACTTTTTAACAAAGATATTTCTGGAACACCCTTTGGGAATTTGTAAAGTGACATCTTTGTAACTAGAAGTCATAAAGAAATGAAATTTTGCACAAAGAATAATATTCATATGCTTATTTGGATGACTGATACAAATTTTGAAAATGGGCGTGGCTGCGCCCACTTTATGCAGCACTCGCTTTATATAAAATGCACCGTGATTCTATCAGACGCAAACAAACAATCCCTGCTAGCATTTGGAAGAGCTGTTTATCGTCTATCTCAATTACGTAACGTCTGGGGCCCTTCTAGGCGTCATTCGACAGATAGTCTCCATTTGTACAAAAATAAATGTCATTGCTATCGCGTATCTTACTTCTTGGTGTGAATGGAGAAGATATTTTTGTATTGAGAACCAAAACAAAGTCAAAATTATTTTTTTTAACAAATTTGAAATTTATAAATTAAGCGAAAATCAAATAAATCCTAAAGAAAAGCATGTTCTTCAAAATTTCATTTGGTGTTTTTCCTTGCTAAAATTTTTGGTAAGTTCTGTTAAAATGTTCTAGGACTTCATAGAACTAAAATGTTTTGGTTTCCTTCTCCTTTTTAGATTCTCTTCGAAAGGAAAATGAATTATCTGTTCCTGAAGGAAAACCTTTGCGCTAACCTACACGTGATATGTACATAACTTTGTGGATGTATGTATGTATCTGTGGTAAATAAAAAATAAAGAATTGAGAAAATATATATATGTACATATTTGCGCTTTTGTTTAGTTTTATATAAAGTGAAAAAATAGTAGGAGAATTTATAATTAACGCTTTTGTGTCTCCCAGAAGACACCAAGAAGTTACTTCCGGAAGTGTCTTATTAGTTTATTTGCACGTAACGTTTTTGTCCCTTCCAAACGACACTTGGAAGATACTTCCTGAAGTGTCGTTTATGACTCTTTATGGACGTAACGTTGACGGGGAACACTTTTTCCCGAACGAAGATAGGAAAAAGTTGAGAAAGCGATATCTTCCGCGATTGAATTAAACATCTTGAAGTTACTTTTTAGTCACTTCCACGATAATAAATGTTGGCTGGGAATGAAAGCATACATCTGAGTATCTAATCTTCGATTCCACTCGAACTTAGGCTTCCTTACTTGTTATGTTTAGTTACCTTTATATTATATTCTGCTTCCATTGGGCCGTATTAATAAAAACCAAGCATATGCTTTTACCCAAGATTTCGAAAATTTGACATTAATTTGTATGAACCAAATTTCAAAATTTGAGTAAAAGGTCTGAAATCTTAAGCAAAAGCAAATGCTTGGCTTTTATTAATATGACTCATTGTCTTTTCTGTTTATTTCTTTAAATAATATACTTTTGTCCTCTTTTCTATTTTCCCAAACTTTATTTCCAATTTAACTTTAGTTTTTCTTAACTAATATTAAAAACACCACTAGAGCTGCAACCGTATCGAAAACCACGAATCGAATGCCAGAATCATGGCGGGCCGGTTTATCCCGAACCGCCATTTCAATTCTCTACACCTGTCAAGCTTTAAACATAACCAATCGCCGGGCGCCGGGCGGCCCGGTGCGGCGATGACATTTCGTAGCGAATATCGCCCAATAAAACAGAACCAAAGCGAAATTGCTATATGCTGTCACATAATATGGCTGACACT
Organism: Urophora cardui; assembly: GCA_960531455.1. NCBI lineage: Eukaryota > Metazoa > Arthropoda > Insecta > Diptera > Tephritidae > Urophora > Urophora cardui. Next base: position 62,657,179 of record OY482671.1, on the reverse strand, counting down.
TAAAAGAAAATAGGGAAATGAACGCCAACAGTTTCCAGTTATTTCAAATAATAAAAATATTAAAAATAATGTTTTTAATGTGCAAGGCATTTCTTCATGTTAGGAAACGCTTGCGAAGAAGATGGTGGGTGCGTCCCATTAATTTAAGTCGACATGAACTTGGTTTGCACACTACTTGCTTTGACCAGTTGAAATTGAATGACGAGGAGCACTTTTTTACCGCTGTAAGGATGAATGTGGCGAAATTTAATGTACTGCTTAACCTTTTGCGAGCAAGTTTGCATCGGAGTTCACATAGGGAAGCAATAAATGAAGAAACGCGTTTGAGCATTACACTGCTGTGAGTATACATAAAATTGGACTTCGAGTCAACGAGTGAAGCAATTTTTGCTCAATTCTCTACGGGCCCATTCTTGGGACAGCGGGGATGGGTGGAAAAATCTTGCTGAGAATGCTGTTTTTATTTTCCCACTCCTGCTGTGCCTCATTCATCTACTCATCCGTTAGCTACTCGGTGCGTGCACCCATACTGCAGCCGCGGAGCAAACCCGAAGGCTATTATACATACATAATAATAAATGCTGATATAAATACATACCTTCAGATTTTTATCACAAGGATGTATCCCCCAAGTTTTAGCATGGGCGTACAAAATTGGAGTTTCAACCGTACGTGAAATCATTTATTCAACATGCGATGCAATTTGGCGTGACTTGGCCGCAATATATATTGCCCAACCAAATTTGTCAGAATGGAAAACCATTTCGGAAAGGTATTACGATAAAATCTCACAATTTGTACTTACTTTACTTAAAAATTTCGTATTCTACATATGTATGTATGTATGTTAATAGATTTTACGCAAAAACAGGAATGCCACACTGTCTTGGCGCAATTGACGGCAAGCACATAAATATAGTTTGTCCGAGGCGCAGTGGTTCGTTATACTTTAATTATAAGAAATTTAGCATTGTCTTGATGGCTACATGCGACTCGGATTACACATTTACATTTGTAGATGTTGGATCTCTTGGAAGCCAAAGCGACGGAGGAGTTTTCTCACGAAATGCATTTGGTCAAATTATATTGAGAGGGAATATTGCGCTTCCACCAGATGATAATCTTCCGGGTATATGAAACATTTGTCAGAAAAAGTACATATTAACATTAATAGAATTGTTGTAACTAATGAACGAATTATGTTTTTATTTGTAGGTACGAAGACACGCTTTCAATATAATTTTGTAGGGGATAACGCCTTCCCATTGAAGCACAATCTTATGCGGCCATTTCCCGGCCATAACTTATCAGCGTATAAGCAGAACTACAATAAACGGCTATCAGCTGCGCGAGTCCACATAGAAAATACCTTCGGTATACTGGCGAATAGGTGGAGAGTACTACATACAACTATTCATGCAGCACCCAAAAATGTTGACAAAATTGTCCTGGCGACAGTAGTTCTGCATAATTTTCTAATGTTGGATAGGAACAGCGGTTATTTTAGTGATGAAATGGTAGATCATATAGATGGTGGTGTTTTTGTACCAGGATCATGAAGAGAAGGCTCCTCGCAAATGCAGTCTTGCCGCACATCACAAGCAAATAGATCATCGGTAGAAGCGTTTTCTGCCAGAGACGAAATCGCGCAATACCTTTTCCATAATTAATTGTTTAATTAATTATAAATGAGCTAATCCTCATACTCAGAATGTATACCAGACATGGGCATCCTGAATTATTTGTTTCAATTACAATAATATACTTTTTTTATAGATGGAAATTTCTGAATGCATTTACCAATAAATGTAATTTTATGTGTAATTATTTTCGAAATGTAATGATTGATACCCATGTCTGGCATTTATCCAACATGTTTACGTAGTTCATAACACTTTATAAACAGCTTTAACCGGGAGACAAACTCGTTTTGTGCAGTTTGGTGCAGAGCTGTGTAAAGTAATGAATAATACTTTGTATTTGTACTTGGTCTAAGTACAATTAATTGATAATTAAAAAATTAAAGTATCAAATACAATTAATTTTTAGTTGTAATTGGTAATTAATTACAACTTTTTCAATTCCTTTCAATCACTATCAATTCTTACCAATTATGTGGGTATAGTCAGTGAATTTATATTAGCCATTGAATTATTTACTAAGGTGGAGTGAAATCATATGGAGATTTTTTTTGTTCTCTTTTTGAACGTACCAGCAATGAAAATGTGCCTGTATACGAGTTAATGAACCCCACAAAATTTTATGGCGATAGGATGACGTTTTGAACTGCCCCCAGCCTAGCAAAGTTGAAAGCAATAAGCACGATCTGGTACAAATATGAAATTTTGAAAATTATAAAATCAAAAAACGAAGTTGGCTAAGCTGAGTATTAAAGTTATTTTGTTTTTTTGGAAACAACAACAACAAAAGTTATTCAAGGTCAAAGATTATATTATGCATTTTTTAAATTGCAATTTCTTTAAAAATACTGAACCGATTTCGAATATTTTTATACCACTCGATAGGTATTATGATTCCCTTTAATTTAATAGCCAAATATGTATAGTCAATCGATGTGATTTTTATTTGTTTAACTTTTATCAAAAAAGTTAAAAAATTACTATTAAATTTTGTCTTTTATATTTTAAATCAAAAATAATAGTTATTGGTTGCAAACGAATACTGAATACGAATAAAGAACATTCGGGTTTTGTATTTGTATTGGATATTAATAATCGGCGTTCGGTACTTACATTTTAATAGTTATTTTTTAACTTTTTCAAAAAATTTAATAACCGTTTCTATGCGTGCTATATTTAAATTATATTAACAGATTATAATTACTTAAGTATCTTGAATTGAAGTTTAATAAAAAAAAATTATATTTCCAATATATGTTATTTTCAATTTATTTATTTCGCAAATAGCACAATATGTATATACAATGTTGTTCAGTAAGTTTTCTAATTTATTTCCAGAGTTTTCATGGAAAAGAACAACCTCAAAAATTCCGTTGAGTTTTTACGAGTTTGATAAAATTTCCCATAAAAACTAAAAGAATAAATTCAATTTATGTATGGAACTGAACACTTATCTAAAAAAAAATTAACAAAAATCAACGGAATTTTTGAGGTTGTTGATGTATTACCTATAATATAATAACTTGCAGTATCAACAAAAAGGTTTTTTATGGAAAATGTTACCAAACGCGTAAAAACTTAACGGAGTTTTTGAAGTTGTTGATACTTGCACGTTATTATATAATATATGAGTCGATGCATATCAAAGTCGCCTAAGTACACGAACCGAATTTTTACAAACTGTCATGCTATGCACTTAGACCGAACGCTTTAATAATTTAAGCATGTCAGTAAGCCTAATAGGCATCAATAACCTTAGTAAAACGCATTTAAATGCATCTGTTTTCCATACAAGTCTATGGGAAAAAATAAAAACAAACTCACTTTTCTCGAAATAGACTTAGGTGACTTTGATAAATATCGATATATAAAGGATTACAAAATTTCATTCTCAAATTGTTCTACAACTTGGAAACTAACTCAAATTGTTTCTTACGAAGAAATACATATGTGCGCATCAATACTATATGTATATAATATCTAACAAAAATTATTCTCCCTCACACCTGTCTAATTCACTATAAACCAGTGCTGCTACCTTGCTTTCAATCTTTCTAATTTGCTCTGGCTTCAATTTCGTTTCTGAAATAAGTCTTGCTAAACTCGAAAATAGGATAAGCGTAGCATCTTCGTTTGATGATGTAACCAAACTTCTAACAGACCCAATACATTCTTCCATACATTCCTTAAATACCGCTGTGACCTCAGCATCTGCTTGCCTCTTCGCTACTCTTTTGGGCTGGGTGCAGCTAGCTTCTGAATTGGAACTACCACTGGAGTTGCTTACCGGTGTTTCTTGTGAAACCGGTGTTTCTAGGGAATTTACGTCTCCAATCGTACTGTATAGAAGATAATAATAATAATACAATGGCGCTATTATAACTCTGACGAGTTTTATGGCCGAGCTTCTCTCCCAATTCGAGGTGTGCTACTTTTTGTTTTTCCTACTAATTGGGTGGACCTACAGTTTTTTTAATTAAACCTAAAATGTCTAAATTTAACACATTCAACTATTTTTAAATTATAATATTAAAGTTCTCCAAGAAGATAGAGAGAGACGAACTCGCGCAATACCTTTTCCATAATTAATTGTTTAATTAATTATAAATGAGCTAATCCTCATACTCAGAATGTATACCAGACATGGGCATCCTGAATTATTTGTTTCAATTACAATAATATACTTTTTTTATAGATGGAAATTTCTGAATGCATTTACCAATAAATGTAATTTTATGTGTAATTATTTTCGAAATGTAATGATTGATACCCATGTCTGGCATTTATCCAACATGTTTACATAGTTCATAACACTTGATAAACAGCTTTAACCGGGAGACAAACTCGTTTTGTGCAGTTTGGTGCAGAGCTGTGTAAAGTAATGAATAATACTTTGTATTTGTACTTGGTCTAAGTACAATTAATTGATAATTAAAAAATTAAAGTATCAAATACAATTAATTTTTAGTTGTAATTGGTAATTAATTACAACTTTTTCAATTCCTTTCAATCACTATCAATTCTTACCAATTATGTGGGTATAGTCAGTGAATTTATATTAGCCATTGAATTATTTACTAAGGTGGAGTGAAATCATATGGAGATTTTTTTTGTTCTCTTTTTGAACGTACCAGCAATGAAAATGTGCCTGTATACGAGTTAATGAACCCCACAAAATTTTATGGCGATAGGATGACGTTTTGAACTGCCCCCAGCCCCGCAAAGTTGAAAGCAATAAGCACGATCTGGTACAAATATGAAATTTTGAAAATTATAAAATCAAAAAACGAAGTTGGCTAAGCTGAGTATTAAAGTTATTTTGTTTTTTTGGAAACAACAACAACAAAAGTTATTCAAGGTCAAAGATTACATTATGCATTTTTTAAATTGCAATTTCTTTAAAAATACTGAACCGATTTCGAATATTTTTATACCACTCGATAGGTATTATGATTCCCTTTAATTTGATAGCCAAATATGTATAGTCAATCGATGTGATTTTTATTTGTTTAACTTTTATCAAAAAAGTTAAAAAATTACTATTAAATTTTGTCTTTTATATTTTAAATCAAAAATAATAGTTATTGGTTGCAAACGAATACTGAATACGAATAAAGAACATTCGGGTTTTGTATTTGTATTGGATATTAATAATCGGCGTTCGGTACTTACATTTTAATAGTTATTTTTTAACTTTTTCAAAAAATTTAATAACCGTTACTATGCGTGCTATATTTAAATTATATTAACAGATTATAATTACTTAAGTATCTTGAATTGAAGTTTAATAAAAAAAAATTATATTTCCAATATATGTTATTTTCAATTTATTTATTTCGCAAATAGCACAATATGTATATACAATGTTGTTCAGTAAGTTTTCTAATTTATTTCCAGAGTTTTCATGGAAAAGAACAACCTCAAAAATTCCGTTGAGTTTTTACGAGTTTGATAAAATTTCCCATAAAAACTAAAAGAATAAATTCAATTTATGTATGGAACTGAATACTTATCTAAAAAAAAATTAACAAAAATCAACGGAATTTTTGAGGTTGTTGATGTATTACCTATAATATAATAACTTGCAGTATCAACAAAAAGGTTTTTTATGGAAAATGTTACCAAACGCGTAAAAACTTAACGGAGTTTTTGAAGTTGTTGATACTTGCACGTTATTATATAATATATGAGTCGATGCATATCAAAGTCGCCTAAGTACACGAACCGAATTTTTACAAACTGTCATGCTATGCACTTAGACCGAACGCTTTAATAATTTAAGCATGTCAGTAAGCCTAATAGGCATCAATAATCTTAGTAAAACGCATTTAAATGCATCTGTTTTCCATACAAGTCTATGGGAAAAAATAAAAACAAACTCACTTTTCTCGAAATATACTTAGGCGACTTTGATAAATATCGATATATAAAGGATTACAAAATTTCATTCTCAAATTGTTCTACAACTTGGAAACTAACTCAAATTGTTTCTTACGAAGAAATACATATGTGCGCATCAATACTATATGTATATAATATCTAACAAAAATTATTCTCCCTCACACCTGTCTAATTCACTATAAACCAGTGCTGCTACCTTGCTTTCAATCTTTCTAATTTGCTCTGGCTTCAATTTCGTTTCTGAAATACGTCTTGCTAAACTCGAAAATAGGATAAGCGTAGCATCTTCGTTTGATGATGTAACCAAACTTCTAACAGACCCAATACATTCTTCCATACATTCCTTAAATACCGCTGTGACCTCAGCATCTGCTTGCCTCTTCGCTGCTCTTTTGGGCTGGGTGCAGCTAGCTTCTGAATTGGAACTACCACTGGAGTTGCTTACCGGTGTTTCTTGTGAAACCGGTGTTTCTAGGGAATTTACGTCTCCAATCGTACTGTATAGAAGATAATAATAATAATACAATGGCGCTATTATAACTCTGACGAGTTTTATGGCCGAGCTTCTCTCCCAATTCGAGGTGTGCTACTTTTTGTTTTTCCTACTAATTGGGTGGACCTACAGTTTTTTTTAATTAAACTTTCAGGAATTATTCCGTGGATTATAGTTCTTCTAAATTTAACACATTCAACTATTTTTAAATTATAATATTAAAGTTCTCCAAGAAGATATTTCAGCCGGCTGAGATTATTTTTTTAAAGCGCGGCCAATGGCTCCAGCGCAAAATGGTGTTAAACACAAACATACTATAATACGTACGCACTTTTGCTCAGTAAATTATAAAACTTCAACAAGGAATATCGGGGTTCATTATATCAAAATCCATGTTTAAAAAAATACTTACTCCCTGAAGTCCGTACAATCGTCTAGAAAGGACAAAGAAGGGCCGAACTTCCACGGCTTCGGCGAATTAGAGGCGCCACTCCCAGATGGAAGGTACGCCGACCTCTTTTTTTTCTTATAAGTGTCGCGCAACCCCTTCCATATGTTCCTGCGGTCATCCACTATGAAAGAATTAAATGCTTTATTAATTACTGAATTTTCAATGAATAATTTACAAGTAACTTACCCGGTGAATTCAGCTTGCAAGCAATACCTTCCCATATTTTTTGCTTTTTATAGACATTTTTATATTCAGGATGTTGCAAATCATACAGGGAAGGATGCTTCCTTAACTCTTCTATAAGCACCTCTTTTTGGTCCATTTTTAAATATTTATTTCGTAGGTCAAATGTTTATGTATATTTTATATTTAATATTTCAAATAAAATTGAAAGAATGGAGGTAGAAAAGGAAATTGAACAAAGTTTATCACATTCCTGCCATTTTTCGGGATATTCTTTGCGTTTTCATTAATTTAGCGAACAGCTGATTACACTGCTCTACAGCCAAAAAATACTCTGAACGCGACCATCCTATTTATATGTAAAATCGGTCGCTGATTCCGAAAATCGGGCTCATTTTTAATTCTATGAGAAGGTTTTTGAGATATCGGCAATTTACCGTTATTTGGCCAATGGCTCCACTTATTCCTGTATACCTCTTTAGCGCAGTGAGCTATCTTCCTTGGAGTGACACCCAACGAAAAAAAATTAAATTTCCTTTTCATCGTTGCTATAATATTTTTCTCTAACTCTTATAGTTTCTGAAATATTGACGATTCAATTTGAATTTTTTCGATTTTTTACGATTTTTTGAAGAAAAAATTGACTTTGTCAGGCAATATCTTTTAAACCAATGTCTTCACCTTCGGTTTTACTCCTTTACGTGAAGCTCCATTCTATTGGGAAAAAGATAAGGTATCAACGAAGAAAATCCATGGTAAAATGGAAAAGTTATAGGCGATCAAGTAAATACATCCAAGTCGCGCAATGCCTCTGCACGGGTATATTCTATGCATGTTATACCAATACCTACACATCTGCAGTAGCAGCACATTGGCAGCGCAGTAGATAAAAGCCCATTTACGGGTATATCGAAAAAATTCAAATTGAATCGTCAATATTTCAGAAACTATAAGAGTTACAGAAAAATGTTATAGCAGCGATGAAAGGGAAATTTAATTTTCTTTCGTTGGGTGTCACTCCAAGGAAGATAGCTCACTGCGTTAAAAAGGTATACAGGATTAAGTGGAGCCATTGGCCAAATAACGGTAAATTGCCGATATCTCAAAAACCTTCCCATAGAATTAAAAATGAGCCAGATTTTCGGAATCAGCGACCGATTTTACATATAGATAGGATGGTCACGTCCAAAGTACAGACAAAAAATTTCATTTTGTGATCCAGTGTTATTTTTTTGACAGGCGATAGCGTCCAAATTAGAAATAAGTCTATTCTGACGAATTTTCGCCGGGCGATTTTCACCAGCGTTTTCGTTCTGTTCATTCTCATATACTGCCGTGAATTTTAATCGTTTGACAGAACGCCGCGTCCGACGAAAATTCGTTCGACGCTGATTCTGTTTAAGCTATCATACAGGTGGGCGCGTTTACGCTATGACGCATGTTACAACGCCAAAAAGATGTATCAACCACCCAGCAAAACCCGTGTGATGGAAACTAACACATGCAAAAGTTTCACACCAATACATTGACACACTTTTTTATCATATGTGAGAGGACAGGGTTGATTCGTTTAAAAAAAAAATCAAATTCGTGGAAGCTAGTTGATCGCGTTCTTTCGTGTGCTAAAAATATAGTTTAATAGTGAATAAAGATAAGAAAAAATAATAATTAATAATCGTTTTTAAAAGTATAAAGATAAGTACATACATATTTAAGTCAAACCATCTTTATTATGTAGTACATTAACATATATATTTTTTTTTCACTTCAATTTCAGATGTCTTCCAAGAAGTCGACTCCATAGAATTCGAGAGAGGCGTATGCAAGACTGTCGAGCTTAGCCATCACCGCGAGCAGTAAAAAGTATATTTTTGGTGTTAAAAATCTAATTTTATTTCATATACATACTATGTTAATAATATCTGTGTAATGAATATGATAAATATAGACTATGATAGATTTTTTTGTGGCTCATTTGTGAAAGGTTCAGCCATCAAATTTGATGGCTCAGCTGTGATAGATTCGTATATCAAGTGTGATGGATCATATGTGACTGGTATTTACATCAACATTGATGGGTATAAAGTGAGAGAGGAACGAGTTCAGCTATATATAGAAAATCATATGATTACGCATAAGTGGGAGCGAGATGCAAACTCACACGTATACACTTCACTCCATCACATTTTTCATATTGCCCTTAATAATGTGATAGGAATTCTTGATGGAGAGTGATGGATCACATGTGATCATCAGTTGATTGGTCAAATGATTATCACGGCGCTTGCAGGGCATGGTTTGCGATTTTAGCTTTTTTAAGGAAAACCCCTTGGGCGGGATTTACGTTAAGAAACCAACCCCGAAAAAAAATTACTTATTTACCCCCCTAGGTAGGTAGGTTATACTGGCTGGCCACTAATGGCCTCACATAGACTAGATAAGTCCGTTGTGTTACCAGAAAGTTCATTGAACATTAACACCTCTAGTGAGAAGCCCGGACTTAAACTGAAAAACATTCCCGTAAGGGATTACAGACTAACATTTCCGCTGCCCTCTTTACCGCTAATATCGCCTGAAAGAAACTACAGTGATCTGGCAGCCTAATACTGGTACTGATATTCAGTTCACTGAAGTAGACCGCAGCTCCTACTCCTTCTGATGTTTTAGACCCATCTGTATACACATGTATAGCGTTTTCCTCCATGTCTACACCCTTACGCCAGCCTTCCGCCTCTATTGTGGCCTCAAGAAACTTATCGAAGCGCAGGCACGGAACAATGTGGTCAGTCTGTTCGCCTAACGACGGCGCTATACTACTGTGTCCCCTCTGCCGCCACTCAAGCTGCCCCGTGGCCATGAGTTTCGTTGCAGTTGTTAACGCTATGTTCTTGGTCGCTAGATGTACAGGTGGCAGGTGAAAAATAGCACCTAGTGCAGCAGTTGGAGTGGTTCTTAAGGCCCCGTTATGCCTATTATGGATAGCCTACACACTCTCTCCAGCACCTTTACATAAGTTGATTTCTGAGTGGCTGTCCACCATACAAGAATTCCGTAGAATAGGATCGGCTTAACAACTGCCGTGAAAATCCAATGCGTCAAGGAGGGGGAGGACGAAATATCATCAATGAACAGCAGGAACAGAATTGGCCTAAGGTGCCTTCCTCGGGGAACGCCAGAAGAAACGAAAATGACATCGGAAGAACAATTTTTGAAAATAACTTTTTGAGTTCTACCATGTAGGTATGAAGATATCCATTGAATAAAACTGGGTTGAAGACCTAGTTTACGGATGAGCAATAAATGACTTACTTTGTCAAAAGCTTTACTAAAATCCGTGTAAATTACATCTAATAATAATAATACAATGGCGCTATTATAACTCTGACGTGGTTTATGGCCGAGCTTCTCTCCCAATTCGAGGTGTTCTCCTTTTTGTTTTTCTTACTAATTGGGTGGACCTACAGTTTTATGCCGGCTCCGAACGGCGAATGCATTTTTTGTGAGAAGCTTTTTCATGGCCGCTGTGGCGCAGTGGGTAGAGTGCTCGCCTGCTATGCCAGAGGTCTCGGGTTCAAACCACGGTCCGAGCAAAACACCAAAACAATTTTTCTAATTAGTAAAAATCCAATTATTGGGTTTTTTAAGAGCAGCGGTCACCTCTCGGCAGTGGGCGGCATACCCTCCGAGAGTATTTCTGCCATGAAAAAAGCGTCTCACAAAAAATGCACTCGCCGTTCGGAGCCGGCAAAAAACTGTAGGTCCACCCAATTAGTAGGAAAAACAAAAAGGAGCACACCTCGAATTGGAAGCTTCTCACAAAAAATGCATTCGCCGTTCGGAGCCGGCAAAAAACTGTAGGTCCACCCAATTAGTAGGAAAAACAAAAAGGAGCACACCTCGAATTGGGAGAGAAGCTCGGCCATAAAACTCGTCAGAGTTATAATAGCGCCATTGTATTATATTATTATTTTTCATGGCAGAAATACTCTCGGAGGGTATGCCGCCCACTGCCGAGAGGTGACCGCTGCTCTGAAAAAACCCAATAATTGGATTTTTACCAATTACAAAAAATTTTTTTGGTGTTTTGCTCGGACTGTGGTTTGAACCCGAGACCTTTGGCATAGCAGGCGAGCACTCTACCCACTGCACCACAGCGGCCACATCTGTGTGAGCATTTTCTCTAAATCCATTTGAAACATAAGTTGTGAACTGCAATAAATTAGTTGTTGTAGATTTTCCAGCAGAAAACCCATGTTGAGATGGCGATATTGATGAGGAAATAGAGTACTTCAGATAATTAACAATGATCGCCTCAAATAATTTTGAAACCGCTGACAGCTTGGCTATGCCTCGATAATTTTCAATATAAGACCTACTGCCATTTTTGTGTAGGGGTATTATAAAAGATTCCTTCCAAACTAATGGGAAAACACCTTTTTTTAGAGACAAGTTAAATAAGGCTGTTAGGGGCTTGTAAATATTTTCAGCACACTTTTTAAGAAAGCAAGCCGGAATGAAATACGGTATAGATCTAAATGACTCTTTTAAGGTTTTTAATAGCTGAGTTCCCGTGGCAGTGATCCAGATCGAGATAAAAATTTTACATGCAAATGCGACAACAATTTAGTAATCCTGGTATTTTTCTGGATCCACTTCCAATCTGTATAAATTGTAATAGACTTTGTTGACAACTAACCCTTTTCACTTGGCAGCACTGACAGACATATCGCAATAAACAGCAGGCCAAAAAGTCTCAAACGTTTGAGAAAACTTTAATTCTCAATTTGGTAGTAAAGATTTACTCAAAAATTTCACTAACGTTTGAGAAAAATGTGCCTTTTTGTTTGAGAACACTATCAAGGAAAATTTGAAGTGCATTTGATAACTAACGTTTGAGGTTTGAGAATAAGCTTAGTTCTTAAATGCATCTCAAATCGAGAATTAAGAAAAATTTGTATGCGGTGTATACACATAGTTATTACAAGATACACACATTAGAAGCCAAAAAAAATAAAGATTGAAAATTAAGACTGCACAACGAACAAATAAAGAAAAAATAGTTTAAAGAAGATGTAAGTATAAATAAGCCTTTATGTGTACGAAATGATTTTAATGGTACTAAAATAAATAACATTTTCAGGGATAAGAGAATTTGGACAATGGGGGAGACTAGGGCGTTCCTAACTGCGTACATTACAAGGAAGGACGAGTTTGTTCATGTGCGCAGAAAAAAATTTGCAATGCAAATTCTATTGCAGAGCCAACCAACTACCGCGGATATGCTCTCGACCAAATTAAAAAATTTGGTGTGGGCATATAAACAAAGCGCCGATAACAACAGGAGGACTGGTGCTACTCCATGTAGTGCCCCATACGGAGACCTTATGGAGGAGATATTTGGTAATAGCCCAGTTATCTCCAATAGGCCCTCCGTCAATGTATATGGGCAACCATTGGCGACTGGGAGAGAACCGCCCGATACAGCTAGCTCTTTCCAAAGCCCAGCAGTTGCCTCCAGCAGTATGCAGCCGGCTAGTGGTCGGAATTACCGACAAAATACGAAACAGAAATATACGGCCATGAAGCTGCAAATTAAAAAAGACGCGGCCGAGAAAAAAATTAAACTGCTGGAGGAATACAAAAAAAAAAAAGCTGGAGAATATGGAGCAGGCGGAGCAGCTGAAGCAAAAGCGGCATGAGGAGAAAATGGCCATACTAAAAGCTTTCATTGAATCCAAAAAGGCATGATCCTTTTTATGGTGTAAATAAAGTGAATTTTTTTTTATTAAAATGTAAATATGTATTTATGTGATATTTTTTTTGTTAAAATGTAAATAGGTATGAGCTTTTTTTGTTAAAATGTAAATATGTGATATGAAGTGCTTTTTTATTTTGTGTATATAGAATAATTTTAAGTGTATATAGTGTATATAGAGTAGTTTTAAGAACACTTGAAGTCTGAGATATTTTTGTTATTTCGTGTATATAGAGTAGTCTTAAGAAAATTTGAAGTCTGAGATATTTTTGATATTTTGTGTATATAGAGTAGTCTTAAGAAAACTTGACTTCTGAGATATTTTTGTTATATCGTATAAACGAACTCTTGAATTCTGAGATATTTTTGCTATATCGTTTATATAGAGTAGTTTTAAGAAATCTTGAAGTCTGAAATATTTTTGTTATTTTACGTATATACATAGCAGAGTCTTAAAAATTTTTGAAGTCCGAGACATTTGTGTTGTATCATGTAAACAAACTCTTGAAGTCTGGGTTATTTTTGTAATTTCGAGTATAAGAAATCTTGAAGTCCGAAATATATTTGTGATTTCGTGTTTATAAAATAATCAAAGAAATGTTAATGGTAAAAACTCATGAAGGTTATCTTTGCGTTTTACTGGATTTTTTTGTTATAAAACATTCAAATAACAAGTGGAATCGAACATTAGATACTCAGCTGTATGCTTTCATTGTTTGTTTGTGTTTGATGGAAACACGGTGCAGGTACTTTATATAAAGCGAGTACCGCATAAAGTGGTCGTAGCGACGCCCATTTTCAAAATTTTTATCCTTTGTGCAAAATTTCATTCCTTTAAGACTTCTAATTACAAAGATGTCACGTTACAAATTCCCAAGGGGTGTTCCAGAAATATCTTTGTTAAAAAATAGGCGTGGTCATAAACCGATTTCAATAAATTTTTGCGTGTCCATTAATACAAGTTATAAAAGTGTATAAACCAAGTTTCGTCATAATATCTCAGTTATTTGTCAAGTTATGGGCTCCGAAATCTCGTAGATTCCTTTGTCTAAAAAGAGGTGGTGCCACGCCCATTTTCCAAACTTTTTCTATTTTTTGTTTCCGGTCTATTGTAGAACTCATGCCACAAAATTTCAATGAATTACCTTTATATTTGACAAAGATATCGCTTAAAATGTTTCTATTAGGTCATTTTATAGTTCCCATATATAAAAGTGGGCGTGGTCGTCAACCGATATTTCAATTTATTCAAAGAATTCGTTGTACATATAAGACATTGAGTCTTTAATAGTACATCACAGGCGGAAATAAAATTTAACATTATTTTCTTAAAGCTATACAAATAAAAAGATAACAATGTAAACATTATCCATTCAAATACAACTACTTAAAAGTAAAATAAAAAATAAAAAATAAAATGAAAAATGAACAATCTTACGTATATATGTGAAGAGAAAAAGATAAAACGGTTGGTAGTTACAGGGTAGATACAGATTAAATACAAGAAGTACACAGAACAGGATAGAATAAAAGATAAAATAAAAGATAGAGCCGTTAAATTGCAATCAGATTTAGTCTTTAGTGTTAAAATAGTCATGGATTACCTTTTTGTAGTTACTTCCACTTATAGTCGTCTTGATAGACTCAGGAATGGAATTCCAAAGCCTCACAGCATTAATGAAAAACAGCCTTGACGATGACAGATACGAATATTTAGGAAGAATCAGACATTGATGCCTACTTGATCTCGCTAGCTGAAATTTTTCATATAAATAGTCAGGACTTTTACACACAATAAGTTGGTACAAGAATATGCAATTTCTTGCCGCGAGGTAATTGAGTATGCTACATCCTAAAATTTCAGTTTTCCATGCAGAAATGTGGTCATATTTCTTAAGCCTATAAACATAACGTGTAACATTGTTGAACGCAACTTCAATTTTGTGAGACGAAACAGAGTCTAGCTTGCTATATACAAGTTCACAGTAACTTATGTGAGGCAGAATAAGCTGAATAGCAAGCTTTTTCCTTATCTCTAGGGGCGTCCATGAGGCAGACATTTTTAACCTACGTAAAACAACATACACGCTACTTATAACTTTATTAACATGGTCAGTACAATTTAACGCAGAATACACCACAAACCCCAAATTTTTTATCTTGTTAGTAAGCGTTAGCGTACTTTCACCAGTTGTTAATTTCGGTATGTCTTCAAAATATACTTCACTATTACTAATGGGCAAAACGAAAGACTTAGCAGCATTTATACGTAGATAGTTATCACAGGCCCATTGTGAGATTGCAGCTAAATCACTGTTAACTTTACAACACAAGTCAACTAGACCAATACGATCTGACAGATACAACTGAATGTCATCAGCATAAGCATGAACATTCACAAACTGACATACGGAGAATACATCATTTACAAAAAGACTGAATAAAAGAGGACCAAGAACAGAACCTTGCGGCACACCAGAGACAACAACACTAGACTTAGAAGCTACAGCTGAACAAGTAACTTTCTGCGTCCTTCCTACAAGATAATTTGCCATAAGTTTAATTGAACTATTCGAAAATCCAAAGAAATATTTTAGCTTTTTGCATAGTAAGTCATGGTTTACTAAGTCAAAGGCTTTGGAGAAATCCAGAAGGCAAAGAAGTGTTAGGTTATTATTATCAAACTGTATCCTGATATCATCAGTTACTTTTAACATAGCTGTTGCACAACTGTGCTTAGGTCTAAATCCAGATTGCAGTGGGGATAATAGTTTATTTTGGTGGACAAACAATGATATCTGAGCTGCCATAAGCGACTCACATACTTTGGAAAAAGCCGGCAGAATACTTATTGGCCTGTAATCACTTGGATTAGTGGGAATATTCTTCTTAGCAATGGGAACAATGACTGCTTTCTTCCACACTGAAGGAAAACATGCAGTAGTAAAACAATGGTTGATAATATGCGTCAAAGTTCCAAAAATAAATGGCAACACAAGTTTTACAAACCTCAAAGATATTCCATCTGCACCAATCGAGTTAGACTTAATCCCCATTACGGATTTCAGCACCTCAGCTTCAGTTATTCCTCTAAATTGGAATTCTGTTTCAGAAGAGAGATTTTCAACAAAATTTTTATCGGGGGGGAGATTACTACACTTAGTTGCACTTATAAAATATTCGTTAAGGACATCGGGATCAATTTTACATTCTGATTTAATTTCTCCATGCACATTCAGCTTCTTCAGATTCCGCCACAAATCTTTTGTAGACAGAGATGAATTCAGTTTAATATTGCAGTAGTTTCGCTTCGCACTTCTAATGATGCCAGTAGCTTTATTTCGTGCAATTTTATACTGTGACCAGTCAAAGTCAGTTCGTGTTCTTCTCCACTTAGCTAGCAAACGGTTGCGGGTTTTTATTGCCAAACAAACTTTTTTATTGTACCACGGGCAAGAGGTATTTATAGCCCGGGCAGTACGCTGAGGGACATGATCATCAAATAGTTTCATCAGAGTTTCATTTAAAAAGCTAAGCTTTTCATCTACAATTTCAACACACCAGCAGTAATTCCAGTTAACAATGGACATATCAGCAAACAGGTCATTAACATTTATAGACTTAAAATCACGATAAGTAAAAGTAGCACTATCAACAGAACAGTTAAACGATACATCTAGTGAACAAAATAACAGGTCATGATCCGAGATGAAAAACATTTGGTCAAATTTAAGGACATGGTCAAGTCTTGATGTAATGACAAGATCTAAAAGACTAGGATTTGAGTTATTTCCATATCTTGTTGGCATAGTTTTGTTTACAATAGAGAGGCCTGCAGTAGATACGTGATCAAGGAGTCTAGTGGAATAGGAGTCATTTAAAATAAGATTTACATTAAAATCACCACATATAATGTAACGCTCATACTCAATCAAATACATAGATAACCCAACAAAAAACGAGTCTAACAAGCAACATCTATTAGGGTTATATACACAAGACACTAGAACTTTTGTGACATTGTCAGAAATTTCGGCAATAATAAATTCCATATCACAGTTATCTGATAAAGCTAGAACCTTAATTTTAAGGCCAGATCTGCAATAAATTGCAACTCCACCTCCTTTTTTGGTTGATCGGTCATGACGAACTATATTATAGTTTGGTATCGCATAAAAACTGTCCGCAACTAAAGGGTTAAACCATGTTTCAGAGATACATATAACATCAACGGCTGACCCAACAAAGACATGCCTAACATAATCCATTTTATCGCCATTAAGAGCCTATACACACTTGCGACTCAATCGATTTGGTCGAATGGACTGTTGTATTCACACTACTCCAACTATTTAGTCGAATCGGTGGCAGCTATTCACACTTGAGACTAAATAGTCGTGCGATTGACAATGACATAGTGTTGCCAATGTTCACATTTTACTCAGCAAATTTTACATTAGTGGTCTTCATATAAAGTGATGAAGTATTAAATTGTTAAAGTTTATCTGCATTCTTACATGAAAGCACCTTCTTGTCAGCTGTCAACTTGATTAATAAATAAAAAACAATAAAATAAACAAAAAGTGCATACATTATTTGGCTTTGTTTCTTATTAAACTAGCTGTCAAGTAAATGAAAAGAGAAAAACGGAAGGAATTACGCTCATAAAGGCGAAACGAACAGAAGTACAAGAAACGGAAAAATAGTAAAAATCAGCCATTAATAATTTTCATGAAATTTCATTTTCATTATTTCTATTTTAAAATGCGATTAATGACATTTGAAGAGAACAACAATATCAAGAAACATATGAAAACGGAAGTAAATATCCTTAGTTAGATAATTCTTGTCTATAACTACACTATTTCCAGATGGATTTTAGAAAGCGTCAATTGGATTTTAGAAAGGGGAAATTGGATTTTAGAAATGTCAATTGGATTTTAGAAAGGGGAAATGAGATTTTAGAAATGTCAATTGGATTTTAGAAAGGGGAAATTAGATTTTAGAATAGCCAAATGGATTTTAGAAAGGGAAAATTGGATTTTAGAAATGTCGATTTGATTTTAGAAAAGGGAAATTGGACTTTAGAAATAATAATTATTAATTTATACTTTCATACGCAATAAAGAATTTCTATTCGAAAAATTCTGTGTAAAATTTATTTTAAACGCACATTCTGAAATCCAATTCACGCTTTCAAAAATCCAATTTTGTTTTCTAAAATCCTTTTAACGCTTTCTAAAATCCAATTGACATTTCTAAAATCCAATTTCCCCTTTCTAAAATCCAGTTAACGCTTTCTAAAATCCATCTGGAAATGGTGTAGTTAATAAGAAACGAACCTTTTGTTTTTAAACATTTTGAAAATATTAATTGAAATATTCAATCTCTACAATTTACCAAAAGTGAAATAAAAGTAGTGCTGTCAGCATGGCAACTCTTTCCACTACGAATATCACCGTTGTTGTTGTAGTCGTGGCTCTTCACCCTGCCGTAGACGCACAAGAACTTTGCCATGGATTGAGAATGCCGATGCTAGTTTTTTTTTTCGCCTAAGTTCTGTTGCATACGTCATCACCTCTCGCTGCGTTTTTGCCAGACTCTCATGTATATGTATATTCCCGTAGCCTGGCAAAGCAATATCAGAGAGCAAAAGCGATCTCCTCTTTTCTTTGCAAAATGAAGATACTGATCTCAAAAGCTGATTTCGATCACTCTAAACTCGCTAAACTTTTGAACATATATTACTACAAATAATAAAAGTGTATAAACCAAGTTTCGTCATAATATATCAATTATTTGTCGAGTTATAGGCTAAGAAATCTCGTATATTCCTGCTTCTAAAAGGAGGCGGTGCCACGCTCATTTTCCAAAATTTTTGTGTTTTTTGTTTTATGTCTTTAGTTGGACTCCTGCCATAAAATTTCAATGATATATCTTTATATTTGACAGAGATATCGCTTAAAATGTTTTTATTAGGTCACTTTATAATACACATATATAAAAGTGGGCGTGGTCGTCAACCGATTTTGGTAAGTTTTCGTCCAATTACTTACTTACTTTACTTAATTGGCACGTAACCGTCTAGACGATTCTGGCCGAGTTCAATAAAGCGCGCCAGCTATTTCTGTTTCGCGCAGCATGGCGCCACTTGGGAATACCTAGGGAGTCAGCATCACTGTCCACCTGATCTTCCCAACGCAGTGGAGGCCTCTCTTTTCTTCTGCGTTCAGCGGGTTTCGATACAAATACTTTCATGGCTGGAGCACCTTCGTCCATTCTCACGACATGACCTGCCCAGCGCAGCCGCTGGATCTTTATTCGCTGAACAATGTCGATGTCTGCGTACAGCTCGTACAGCTCGTCGTTACTCGCCCTCGCTAACGCGCAAAGGTCCATAAATCCTCCGAAGAACTTTCCTCTCGAATACTCCAAGCGCCATCTCATCTGCTTTTGATATAGTCCATGCTTCTGCAGCATACATGAGGACTGGAACGATAAGTGTCTTGTAGAGTGTGATTTTGGTTCGTCGAGAGAGGACTTTACTTTTCAATTGCCTACTTAGTCCAAAGTAGCATTTATTGGCAAGAGTGATTCTTCGTTGGATTTCAGTGCTGGCATTATTTTTGGTGTTAATGCTGGTTCCCAAATAGACGAAGTCCTTAACTGTTTCGAATCTGTAGCTATCAACAGTGACGTGGCTGCCAATGCGTGCTGTTTCTTTGTGTGTTGACAGGAAGTACTTCGTCTTGTCCTCGTTGACCGCCAAACCCATTTTCCTAGCCTCATTATACAGCTTGGAGAAGGCAGAACATACGGCGCGCGTGTTAGTGCCAATTTTTCGTCCACACATTTGCCTAAGTAAATATATCACGCGTACCAAATTTCATCGATATATCTTCAACGGTTTCTGAGTTATGGCTTATAAAACTTTCAATATTTGCCCCCTTAAAAAGTGGGCGTGACACCGCCCATTTTCCAAAATTTGTATGGGTTTTCTTTTATGTCCCTAGTTGGACTCCTGCCACAAAATTTCAGTGATAGATCTTTATATTTGACAGAGATATCGCTTAAAATGTTTTTATTAGGCCCCTTTATAGTTCCCATATATAAAAGTGGGCGTGGCCGTCAACCGATTTTGACAATTTTCCGTCAAAACATTTGTCTAAGTAAGTAAATCACGCATACTAAATTTCATCGATATATCTTCAACGGTTTCTGAGTTATGTCTTGTAAAACTTTCAATGTTTGACCCTTCTTCATAAGGGCCCGAGGTCAATACGTGGGTGAAATTTCCAGGGTGCGAAGAACGCTCAAAATAAACTCACTCAAACGAATTGTCACTTTATAATTCTGAGCTATGCCACGCTCTCACGAGCGCAAATACACAGTGACAACGAACGCAAATGAACGCACGTCAACAGCGATCGATGGGTCTCTGCAGTGGCGATAAACTCTTACATAAATTCATTTTAAAATGAGAGATCGTTTGAAAATTAATTTTTTGAAAATTCATTCTATGAGTTTATTTTATAATTTTTTGGGTGACAAGTAACAAGGTCAACGGAAATAATGTAAATTGACCTTATTTCCCACCCGGTTGGGAAATAAGGTCAATGGACATTACTGCGTTTTTGGAAAACGCAATAAGGTCAACGAAAATTTGGAAATAAAATAATTGACCTTATTTCCCAATCCAAGTGGAAATAATGTCAACCATTTTAAATTGTTTCCTCTGTACAGAAACCCCTCGCGATACGGTATTATTTCCATGCAGCCATTTTAAGCTTTGTGCCGAATGCTATTCAAAAATTGCGCAAAATGCCGCTCGTGTAAAGTGCCCTGTTCTCTGCCCCTACTGCAGACACGTTGTTGCCAACACAGCAAAAATATTTCAATAAATTATATAATAATGTAAGGTATGTTAAATATCTAGTTATACAAAAATTTAAATAAAAATGTATATAAAAACTATGTCTACTTGCCTTATCCTGCGGCATGGCAAAAAGGTAGGAAAATGAAAATTTGGAATTAAAAATCGCGCGATTTTTTATTCCAAATTTTCGCCTGCGGCGCATTTCTTTTCTCATAAAAAGCAGTTTAGGAAAATGAAAATTTGGAATTAAAAATCGCGCGATTTTTTATTCCAAATTTTAGACTGCGGCGCTTTTCTTTTCTCATAAAAAGCAGTTTAGGAAAATGAAAATTGGGAATTAAAAATCGCGCGACTTTTCTAATAACAGCAGCGACGCGAACCGACACGGACCGATACGAAGCTAAATGCTCGAAAACGCAATAAAGTCAATTGACTTTATTGCGTTTTCCAAAAACGCAATAATGTCAATTGACCTTATTTCCATTGACCTTGTTACCTGTCACCATTTTTTGCGCTAGCGATCATTTTTTGAGTTTATCATTTTTTGATCGCTCTTTGAGTTTATCATTTTATGCGTTCACAAGGGTTTGTTGTGCAGCAGCTAATGGCATTGTGAAGGCGCAATTTTTGGATGATGGCGTGCGTTTTTAGACCATAAATATGATGTATGTATGTATGTACATACATGTTCATGCATGTGTGTACGTATATATGGATGTACATACATATGTACATACATATGTATGTACATATTTATAATATTTTAAAAAGCCTTAGCTATCATAGCGATAGGTATGGATAGGTGTATATGTATGTAGGTATATAGAGTTTAAATTTTATTAAGTATGTATTTATTCAAACTAATTAAATTATTCAATTTATTTAAATTAATATTTATAAAAATTTATATTTACATACCGATGTACCTACATATATATTTATGTACATTTGTAGTCTATATGTATGAGTTAAGGGTTCCCTGCAGTAAAAATCCGCAATGAATCCATAATGAATCACTGATGCAATTCACCTATGACGAGGAATCATCAGTGAATACTTTCATATAAAGACTGATGAATTTCTCATATAAATGGTTTGCTTTCCTCAGAAAAAAATACAAATAAAAATATACTGAGTTATGACGACAGTGATGAATATTCAACAAAGAATCATCACTGATCCTTCAGCAGTGAAACAAATTTACTGCAGGGTCGTTAAATATTTTATTTAACATAAATATGTACCTACATATATATGTATGTATTTAATTCTTACTTGAAAACTAGAATACAACAATTGAGCGTTAAAAAAATAAGTTCGCATTTTATTTATTTGTACACATGTACTATGTATATACATTCGAAATGGAAAATATCATTACCCGCATTCCATTATTGAATAGACATACATATGTGCATGCATTAATATTATATACATACATACATACATATGTACAATTTAATAAAATCCGAACATGTATTTTGAACGTACACTCAGTTGTTCAATTCCAGTTTTAAAGTAAAATCTAAAGATGTACTAGGTACCTACCTATGTTAAATAAAATATTTATATACCTAGACTACATATCGACGGCTATTTCAAAAATTGTTTGAAAAACGTCTTATTTCAGAATTTTTTTCAATAACGTCCTATTTCATATGCATATACATAAGTTATGTATGTATGTATTCTAATAATGATGTTTCATTAATGCACTCAAATATGCACTCACGAATTTATGTACTCAATTAACCGATCACTAACACGATCGATTTTAGTACCATGACTTAGTAGATAACTAAAATATACTTGAGAGACAGTTCCGATTAAGCCGAGCATAAAACGCGATGTGTAAATTCAGTTCTATAACAAGAAACTAAATTAAAATAAAAATGTCTTTAAGAACTTAATTGTGTCAAATAAAAAATATAAATCTTTTTATTGGGAGGAATCGGACTCAAAACTGGCGAAGAGGATAAAACTAAATTCTAAAACATACAAGACAAAAAATATTTTATTTTCTAAAAACCAAAAGAGAACTAATTAACGAATTAAGTAGCAATATTAAAAATAAAAAAATAAAAATGTTTACAAAAACGGCTAAAAAGTAAAAAAACACAAAAAAAGGTGAAAAAATTAAAGCAGAACTAATTAAAACCATGTAAAACGTAACATTTATCTTATGTGTCTTGTGTGAATGTTTGTAAACTTGTATGAAACACTTTGCCAAAATCGAAAAAAAACCCTTATAAACAAAAAATTTAAAAAATATGTAAGTTGCTGCAAACGAAATAAAAAGAAAAATTACGTAGTTACGTGTATTACAAAAAAAAAATCTGTGAGACTTTGCTAAATTGAATAAGAAGGGCAAATATATATATATATAATTTATATGTGGAACTGTACATACGTAACATGCAAAGTGCTAAATAGAAAACTTGGAAATTGCAAAGTACAAAGTGCAACAACCAAAAATTGCTTAAAATCGGCATTTGACTTCAATTTGCAAAATCTTTAAACAGTTATAGCGGTCAATAATTCACATAAATCGAGAGAATATCGTAATCTATTTATTTTGTTGTACTTATGCACTCATTCTTACGTTCTTACGATTTACCTCTATAAACGCTGTAAGAGAGTGTAAGCACTGCGTTACCGACGCTTAAAAAACTTGTTGCGGAAAATAATACAAACATGTTTCGTAAATAAATGTTGCTAATTGAAAAACTTGTGCCGAAACTTAATAAATGTTTATAAACTTATCTTAACTTTTGGTGCGGGGAATATAAACTTATTGCGGAACATAAATAAGTACATGTGGCAAACAATATGTTGCAGAATATAAATTGTTGCTAAAGCGTAAAAATATAAACTTGCTATCAACACTGAAGACAAAAGTTTTATTCATCAGGCATCGTAGAAAAATAACATAAATCCGGCACCTATTCAACAAAAAAAAAAAATTACCTACATATATACAAAACATGGCACTATCATTGGCAGAGGCGTTGAGGGAGGCCCGTAGCATACCATTTTTCGACGGTCAAAGTGAGTACACTGTTACCCATTACCTAAGAGATGTCTCAACAATATTATCACTTACGAATGACGAACAAAAGCACATAATTACCAAAGTTTTGTGCAACGAATTAAAAGGCAGAGCATTGCATGTGATCCAACAATTAAACGAACCAACTTTTACGGACATCCTAAACAAACTGAAGGAAGAATTTGGCGTCAAAACAACATTTTTAAATTTAAGAAATGATGCGATGAATATTAGGGCCACAGATATAGAAGAGTTACATAGAAAGCTAGGAGTAATTTTACAATCGATGAATACTAAATATTTTTCAGAAGGGGAAACAGATATACTGTACACTCCACTTAATAACTCCAAATTAATATTTGACATATATTTACAATTTTTACCTTTTAATGTAAAAACTTTGTTGTTACAAAATCAAATTAGTAATATGGAAAAGGCATTTACTTATTATTTAGAAAATAATATGTTAAAAGATTTGAAAATAAATAACGGTGCGAATAACACAAACGTTCACCCTAAAAATCCACAAAACCATAAACATAATTTCCTTAATAATTCGAATGCGTTTCAGACTAGTGGAAATTTTCACCGAAGTCACTCAAATAATCCTGGCAATTATAATACACACCCTAATCAAAACAATTGGAAGTTTGATAACTATCGTAGAAACCAATCGGGAAATTTTAATAATAGCCAGGGTAGATATGTTAATACCAATGCAAATTATAATGGTAGTGGTCACAGTAGGGGTAACGGTAGTGGCAATACTCGCGGCAGGCTTAACGAGCATAGAAATTATAGATACACTAATAATTCTGGTAGGTTTAACAATAACAACGCAAGATATAACCAACAATCTCCCGTTGTTCCAATGGAAGTGGATAATGTAGAAAAATATGAAAATTTTCAGCTCCTCTTCAACCAACTTACCCTTGATAGATCTAACAATTGACAATATTATAGTAAGGTGTTTAGTGGACACAGGATCAGCAACCACGCTAGGAGTTTTTAATACATTTGGAAACTGCCGTCATCGCAGAACTTTAGAAAGGCCTATTCTAATAAAAACTCTATGCGCATCAGAAATAATTTCAGAAGAAGTCATCGTCAATGTTCCCATGGAATTTGATAGGAAAAAGGATACAATGTCGGTCATATTATTAAAATTTACTGACAAACCTTTCCAATGCATCCTGGGACTAAACATCCTTGTTGCACTTAAAACAAAAATTGATTTTTCAGAAAAAATAATTTACGTCAATAATAAAATAATACCTTTTGTTAATAACCAGTCTATAACATACTTACCCAACGAAGAAGATATTTATGCATTTTGTTCTCAGGCAGGTACTTACCCCGAAAGCGTTTCTCTAGATGAAGGTAGATTAAATATAGATGCACTAATTAAAAAGGATTTGAATATCGAAGATCAAAGGCTTTTAAGAAATTTCATATTAAAATTTAAAAATATTTTTTACCAAGATGGTCAATATTTGCCAGCCCTGGAAGCAGTCAAACATCAAATTATAACAAAACCTCATACTTCTATTTACGTAAAAAATTATAGATATCCTTACGCGCTGGAGGAGGAAATAAATCGTCAATTAGATTCAATGTTAAAAAACGGAATTATTAAGCCAAGTAAGTCTCCATACAATTCACCATTATGGATCGTAGAGAAAAAATCCAACAATGGCGAGAAAAAATGGCGTTTGGTTATAGACTACCGGAAACTAAATAGCCTTACAATTGACGATAAGTTTCCCATACCAAATGTTGAGTCACTCTTTGAAAAGCTTGGGCGGGCACAATATTTTTCAACCATTGATTTGGCCAAGGGTTTTCACCAAATCCTGATGAGTGAAAGAGACATAGAAAAAACTGCTTTTTCCGGCCCAAATGGACACTATGAGTTTACTCGTATGCCATTTGGTCTGAAAAACGCGCCTGCTACCTTTCAGCGTATGATGAATACAATTCTATCCGAATATATTAACAAAATATGTATAATCTATATGGATGATATATTAATATTTTCCACATCCATAAAAGAACATTTTGAGAGCTTAACTAAAATATTCAATCGTCTGTCTGAAAACAATTTAAAAATACAGTATGACAAATGTAACTTTCTCTCCAGACATACCGAATTCCTAGGCCATATAATCACTCCAGAAGGCATTAAGCCGAATACCGAGAAAATAGAAACCATACAGATAATAAAATTACCACGAACCGTCAAGGAAATTCAATCCTTTTTTGGTCTCACTGGTTATTACCGCAAATTTATAAGAAACTATTCAATGATAGCTGCTCCCATAATCAAATATTTAAAGAAAGATGAAAAGATTAATATGAAGGATACAAAGTACATCGAAGCTTTTGATAAATTGAAACAGATAATGACTTCACCACCACTTTTAAAATTTCCTGATTTTTCAAAGAAATTTGTTGTAACAACAGATGCCAGCAATGTGGCGATAGGTGCGGTTCTTAGCCAAAATAATAAACCCATCTGCTTTGCCAGCCGCACATTAAACGGCTTTGAAAAACGTTATCACACCCTGGAAAAGGAGCTGTTAGCAATAGCGTGGGCAGTGAAACATTTTAGGCCATACTTATTTGGGCGATCATTTCTTGTTCAAACCGATCACAAACCTTTAAAATGGCTATACTCTATGAAGGATCCAAGTGCACGCATTTTACGCTGGAAAACTTTGCTCAGCGAATACGAGTTTGAGGTCGAATATATTAGAGGGAAGGAAAATAGGGTAGCCGACTATCTAAGTCGACAGAATGTAGATACGGAAGAAAACTTAGACATAAAGTCTCTGTTTGAATACTCTATAGATACGGTGCATTCAGCACATGAAAATCAAAATGACCATTTCCTTATCTCTGATTTACCTGTGAACAGATATATTACCCAAATTCGACTTGTAAAAAACAAAACTATTGAAAGCGAAGTTTTATATAATAAATACCATATAATCTATATAGCGGAATGCGATTTAAGTAACAGCATTTATTTAAACGATTTATTTAGAGAGCATATAAAGAAGGGTGCAGTAGGAATTCATTCAGAATTACCTGAAAACCAATATAATATTATCCAAGCAAAATTGATAAGTTTATTTTCGAACGATGGCAGTGTAAAATTTACCAAATGCAGTAATATTGCTTTAGATATCAAAAGTGAAGAAGAAATTTTGGATGTGATAGAAAGAGTCCACATTGAAAGTAACCATAGAGGTTTACTAGAAAATTTTGAGCAACTCAAGTTAAAATACTTTTATCCAAATTTAAAAAAGATAATTAATAGGTTCATTAATAATTGCGATGTATGTAATGAAAACAAATACGCAAGAAAACCACTGCGGAAATTGTTTAATTACACAGAAACTCCAAGCAGCCCCAATGAAATAGTACATACTGACGTGTTTTATTGTTTTCGTACATGCTTTTTAACCACTATTGATCGATTTACTAAGTTAGCATCTGTACATAAATTACCAGATAGGAATATGGTTACCATTAGAATCAAGCTGCAAGAAAGATTTACATGGCTAGGAAAACCCAAAAAATTAATAATGGATAACGAATTTAACAACGCATCTATGAGACTATTCTGCCGTGAAAATGGTATAATTGCCCACTTTACTACCCCAAACAGTCATACCGGAAACGCGGATATCGAAAGACTGCATTCCACGTTACTGGAACACATACGAATTTTAAAGGCCACGCAAAACTCATTGGAAGTGGAAGAAATTATGTTTAAGGCAATTGGGTTTTATAATAACTCAATTCACAGTTGAACCAACGTAAAACCAATGGATTTTATTAGCAGAAACGATATTGATTTTGAAAAAATTAAAAACTATACTTACGAAAAGAAGAAAAAGACAATAGACAAGGTAAATTCAAAAAAGGAGAAAGTCCCGAATTTTGATAATGACAAAGTTTTTATGAAAAACCCTCTTGCTTGTAGGAATAAAACTGCCAAAAGATTAGTAAAATTACCCAATAGCTACCCAAATAAAATTGACTTAGCACAAATAAAAAGGCCGCATAAAAACTTGTAAATATTGTACTGTACATATTATTATTATACCTCAAAAGATTTTATTCCCCTGTGTATCTAAAGACTTTTATGTATATATGTATTTATGTATATATGTATGTACGTATTATATACGTATGTATATAGTATGTAAGTATCTTTACTTCTTTGTATTATGTATTATAACTTACATAAAATGTATTTCTCAAATGTAGAATAATCTCGGAACTCTCAAGTTTTAGGCAAAATGACACATTTATATATATTTAAAAGAAAAACAATACTTACTTAATGCTTATTGTCTAAATATTTTTTTCCTATTTGTTAAAAAAAAAAAAGTTCATTAAAAACGTTTTCGAATTTTCGTTCGAAACAAATCATATTTGAAATTAATTTAATATTTTCATATTAATGTGTGTATAACTGAAAATATAATTAAAAAATGTTTTTACAAATTTTTTTTTTCTCTCGAAATGTCGTTCGAAATATAATATACTAGCGTACATATGCCTTAGATTTAGTACATATTTTTATGTTATTGTTTATAACAAAAAATATCACAAAAAAAAAACAAAAAAAAAATATTTTTTCTATATTAAAAATATTCGAATTGTTTGAAACAAAATATATGTACATAGTATACATACATACACAAACTTCAAATTAAATTTAATTCCTTCTACCATTTATTGTCGATAAATGAATGTAAAAATATTGGTTTTTGATACACAATACATACATATGTATAAATAAATTTAAAAAGTTATTAAAGCAATATTCGCAGAGACGCGAATTCACTTTGCGGAGGGCGAGTTATGTATGTATGTATTCTAATAATGATGTTTCATTAATGCACTCAAATATGCACTCACGAATTTATGTACTCAATTAACCGATCACTAACACGATCGATTTTAGTACCATGACCAGTTCCGATTAAGCCGAGCATAAAACGCGATGTGTAAATTCAGTTCTATAACAAGAAACTAAATTAAAATAAAAATGTCTTTAAGAACTTAATTGTGTCAAATAAAAAATATAAATCTTTTTATTGGGCGGAATCGGACTCAAAACTCATACATATGTATGTGTGTGTCGAATGAACACAAATATGTATGTAAACTCATACATATATAAATTTTTTATTAGATTGAATAAATACATAATAAAATTGTTAAAATGCAACTTCAATATACATATGTACATATATATCGCTATAAGACCTAAGGCTTTTTAAAATATTATAAATATATACATACATATGTACATACATACCCTGTAGGGAAAATCTCTAGTTCCGAACTAGGTCGCTTCTAGTGCATTTTTCGACACTACTAGTGCGAGCTAAATCTCTTTTGCATGTTATCAACTGGCGAATTTAACACGGCGGTGTCCTAGGCGGTGTCAATTGTCACTCTCTGCACTACATTTTCGATATTTCCGAACTAGAACTAAATTCTACAGTTTATACTAGTTCGTTTATTGGCACCATTTCGATAGTTCTGAACTAGCTACAAGTACCAACAAATTCTACAGTTTTACATCTGTCGCTTAAGTGCAGCCTTTGACATACTTCATGCAAGTGGCGCGATGGCCGACTGGCTAACGCATGTGCCTTTCAATCTGAGGGGCGCGGGTTCGAATCCTGTCGGTGTCAAGGTGGATGATATATTTTTTTTTTAATTTTTTTTAACTAATATTTTTTTAATATATATTATTCAAATGGAAATAGAATACTCTTTATATAAAATGCTTCACTAAACATCTGAGAATTGCAGAAATATACAAAGCCGACGGCAATTGAACGAACGAAAAATTTTCATAGAATTTTTGTCACTTCGAAATTGCATACAAATCAAAGTGTGTCTTATAATGGTCACTCAATTCACTCCTTCCGAACTGGTGAGGGTCTACCTGCAATTGATCTAGTTCCCTTTCGACACCTTTTCGCTAGTTCGGAACTAGAAATTTTGCCCACTAGTTATTGAGTTCCCTGCAGGGTACATATATACGTACACAAATGCATTCATATGTATGTATGTACATCAGGGCCGTGCGCAGGAATTAGCCTTGGGGGGAGGTTTAATTTTGGTTTGCATTCGCATACATTTTTCGCTAAGATAAACATATTTGCTGAAACAGATATCCAGACCCATACACCATAAATTTAAATGTTCTCTAACTTTTCTGAAACTCATTATGATTCATCAAAACCTAGTTAACCAGGTCCTGAATAGTACACGGAAAGAATTTTTTACTGGAATCAATGCCGAGACAAGAAAAATTAGACTTGATTTTGAACTTAGAAAATAATTTCTTAATATCAAGAAAATCCAAGAAAATTGGATTTTAAATAAATAAGTAAACATTTTCTTGCTTCAAGTGAAATTGGATTTTAAATAAATAAGAAAACATATTCTTGCTTCAAGTAAAATTGGATTTTAAATAAATAAGAAATAATTTACTTAGGGTAAGTGTTTTTTCTTTTTTTTTTAAATAAATTAAGAAATTATTTTTTTTTTGCAAGTAAAACTTTTCTTATACGAGCTTAAGGAAGTAATGCGAGAGACACACATCGTAGTATAGTAATAATATTTCGATCTATACCACATATGTGTCACCCTCATATTGTAGTTTAATTGAAAATTTTCATAGCATAGCCAAATCATAATATTGATATTCTAATATTCATACCACATGTGTGTCTGAGGCATAAGAAAATATTAAATATTAAATTAAGCAAATATTTTCTAAAAATATTCAAAACGTAAAAAATAAGGAAAATGAAAACTAATCATGAGGGATTAGAAAACCATCATTAGTCAACTAGTATTTTCCTAGGACTTGTTTATTGAAATGATAACATTTTATTTAATATAAATGAAGATGCATATAGTGAACTCCTTATACCAAATGCTTCACTAACAATCTGAGAATTGCAAAAATATTCAGAAATATGCAATGCGGATGGCAAATGAAAAAAAATACATGTAACTTTGGAAATGCAAATTCAGCAAGAAAAATTTTACTTCGCTCAAGAAAACGTTTTCTTATTCATTTTACATTTTTTTTCGCTGTATTTTGTTGTTCCAATTCGTCGAAACACAATTTTCTTAAATTCTTCTTGATATTAGCAAAAAGATTTTCTTCATTTAAGTAAATTTAAGAAAAGATGTTCTTATTTACTTAAACATTTTTTTCAACATTTTTTTTCTAAAGATTTTGTTAGTGTTCTTGAATAAGAAAATAATTGTCTCATTTTTGGAAAACTCAATTTCTTATTTCCAGTAATAATTAAGTCAATTTTTCTTATTTCCCATTTTTCTTGATTCAAGTATACAAATTTCTTTCCGAGTACTGTTTACAGTACTTGTTAATTGAAACTGCTCACTGTTTTCACAAAATGAACATTTTTTGTTATCAGTATAATTTTTTTAAAAATGCCAAACGAACATATGCTACACAACTTTGTAATTTCGGAAAGCTCCAAGTGCAATTCAAAGTGCCGAACTTATGTATTGGCCAACCTTATTTTTTGCAACTTTTACCAATTCTTCTTCCGTAAAATTATTGTAACTAATATTGTCAAAAATTATGAGTCAAAATTCAATGCAAAATTTATAAACTGTATTTTGAAAATTTTGCAAAATCATTGCAACTTAGATTTGGTCATGGGGGGACGGGGTTTTAACCCCCAAAACCCCCCCGTGCGCACGGCCCTGATGTACATACATACATGCATATATCATATTTATGATCTAATAAACGCACGCCATCATCCAAAAACTGCGCCTTCACGATGCCATTAGCTGCTTAAACCTCACAAAAAACCCTTGTGAACGCATAAAATGATAAACTCAAAGAGCGATCAAAAAATGATAAACTCAAAAAATGATCGCTAGCGCAAAAAATTATAAAATAAACTCAAAGAGTGAATTTACCAAAGAAATTGTACGATAATTCATTTTGAGTGAATTTATGCATTGAGTTTATCGCCACCGCTATGAGCGATCGATTGCTGTTGTGCGTTAGTTCGCTCGCTATTTGAGTGTTTATACATTTTTCTTTGAATATTTGTTTGTGATATGAGTAGAATGTATTGTTGAGCGTTCATGAGTGAGTTTTTCCGTACCCTGGAAATTTCATCGCTCCAGCTATATTAGTGGCTGAGATACCAAATTTCCGATTTTTTCTATACAGGAAAAGTGGGCGTGGTCGTGGTCCGATTTCGCCCATTTTCAATACCAACCGTCCCAGTCTCGATACCAACCGGACGGACATGGCTCAATCGATTTCTCTTTTCACCCTGATCATTTTGATATATATAAGTCCATATCTATCTCGATTATTTCATTCCAATCCACCGTTATGAAATCAAAACCATAATACTCTGTGTACTAGTACAGCTGAGTATAAAAACGAGAATGTTTTATTAAATGAACTATAAAAAGTTTAATTCTCATATTCATTTCAAATGGGTTCGTTTTTTACAGGATTAGGAATTTAAGACAATTGGATAACATTGGAATTTATAAGATCTTGAAATAATACGTCTCGCCGATTTCTAGATGAAGAAATATCGTTGTCTTCAGAACGACCACTATTCACAAGCCCCTCTACTAATGGCTCTTCTTCAATACTGTCGTGCTCTAAATAGCAAATATTGTGACGTAAGGGAGCTCAATGGGCTAGGTAAAATTTTGACATTTTGTAAATACATACATATACAAGTAACACAAATATTTAAATACAAAATAAATCAGATCATGAACACATTTCTTCTGATTCCATTAATACTGCCATTAACAATCATATGCATTTTACTTTTTAAAATTGTATCGTTGCCAGTAAGGCAGATATACCAGGTAGGCGCAGGGGCGAATTCAGAAAATGCCCATGTATTTTGTTATTGTAATTGGTAGAGTGTAATGTCACAATGATATATCTCCGTGGTTAAAATCTGAATTCGCTTGGGACTCGCTCATTCTTATTGGCCATGATTATAATTCGCTTGGATTTTGACATTTCACTCTACCTTTGGAAATAAAAAAAGTAGTTTCTGAATTCGCCCATGCGCCTACCTTTAAATTATTGTACCATGGTTGCCCGTTGTCGCCCAAAAGTTTATCTCTGTAACTGTTAAAATTTTCTCTTCCGTTTGGCACAGCAATATTGGTTTTTCTCTCTCAACATGCCAAAAAATTACCTAATTTTCCCATAGAGAAAAATGTTACCGATTGGCACACAGCCGAACGCAACTTTTCGGACTGTTTCGGACTATTTCATGCGTTTTTATTACTTCAGCTGCCGCGCTTCGGATGGTTTACATAATAGCCATGTTTCACATACGGTGATCATAACCCAGATAAAAATGTTTGCTTGTAAATGCAACAACAACGATTTCAGCTCGATTAAACCAGATAAATTGCTGGTTCAATTTCTTATCCGCCCTGTTCGATTTGTTTTTTCCGTGCTGATTTGGCAGCACAGTGCTTTTTTGATTTGGCAGAACTGAAAAGTGACATTTGTGTATGTATACATATAATAATAATAATAACCCACGCCCTCCAATCCCGCCCGACCGCACGAGAGGCGCACCCGCATGACGTACGGATATTTTTTATTTACATAAAATGCCGAGGTGTTGAGTGGCAGGAGTTTGTTAAGCGTCGAGATCTTAAACTGCTCAGCTACAGAGAAATAAAATCATCAGCTGAGTATAGTACGTTTGAAGTTAGTCTTGAGAATTATAACAGAATAATCGCTACTATGTGTTAAGATAAGACAGTATTTTTTCCCTTATAATGAAAAGCGAGTCCGAAATATCTAAAAAGCTGGAATAGGAATTAAAGCTCTTACATAAACCCCGGAAAGGTTCATTTAATTCAAAGTTTGATTTACATTGCTTTAAATAGATAGGGTTGAAGTGTCTTGTTTAACGACAAGGAATGTTAAAGTTTATTTCAGCTAGCAAGAAAGGAGAAAGAATTAAAGCCCATATGACACTACGTTTTTTTTCTGGTATTCTACCAGGTTTTTTGTGTGAAGGAGATGGTCAAATACAGTTTTGCGTTGGTGTAAGCGAGCAAGATATATTGAAAAAAACCAAACAAAATACCATCTAGGCGATTAAAAACCAACGAGCCAGCTTGTATTTCAGTAGGTTTTTTGGCATTCGGTCATTTTTTCTGACAATTTTTCCAATTTGACAACCATAAAATAAATTATATTTAAAATAAAAAAATATATGGAAATACAAATTTTAAATTTGCCTCTTGTAAGCTTCTGCTTTGGCCGTAAGGGTAAAGAAGAAGTCCGAAAGAAAAATTATATTGCGTACTGGCTTCCCTTTATAACACAGAATACAAAGCTATCCTGCCCTTTGGGTTTCATAACTTTTTTATTTCAGTAATTTAAATCAAATTTCCAAAAAAAAATAATTTTTGAAATAAATATTATTTTCATTTAGTTTGAAGTTTAATGTCAATCAAATTATTTTTGAGGGAGTATTTGTCTCTTTTCAACCTATAGAAGAATTGTTTTTGTATTTTGACTTTCGGTGGGTTTTCAAAACCAAAAAAACCAGGGAAAAAATGTAGTGTCATATAGGCATAAGCCATTCAAGAGCTTAACGATAAATATTACCCCTAACATTTCTCGCCGACTTGCAAGAGTCGGAAGATTAAGGAGTTTTAAACGGCTAGTATACGGTGGAAGATTGTAACCAGAATCCCAAGGCAGATTCCTTAAAGCAAAAAGCAAAAACTGTTTTTGGACTGACTCTAAGCGATCAGAGTGAATCTGATAGTATGGATTCCAAACTATGGAACCATATTCCAATATAGGTCTTACTAAAGTTGTAAAGAGTGTTTTAGTTATGTATGGGTCGCTGAATTCCTTTGACCAACGTTTTACAAACGCTAAGACACCTCTTGCCTTATTTGCTGTAGCATTAATATGAATGTTAAAACTAAGTTTGCAGTCCATTATTACACCTAAATCCACAAACTCATTTACTTGTTCGAGACCTAAGCCATTTATTGCATAAGAAGCTGGCTGTACGGTTTTCCGGGAAAAGCGCATGAATTTACATTTATTGAGGTTAAGTGGCATTAAGTTAGTGTCACACCAAGCAACTAAGGAATTTAAATCTTCCTGAAGCAAAGTTCTATCATCAAATGAAGAGAATGATCTAAAAAGCTTTACGTCGTCCGCATACAATGAAATTTTTGAGTATTTAATTGTAGTAGTTATATCGTTAATGAATAGCAAAAACAGAATCGGGCCAAGGTGACTGCCTTGAGGAACTCCTGAAGTAACATTAATAATAGACGAGTAGGCATTTTTGAAAATCACCCTTTGTGTTCTATTTAAAAGATATGAAGATATCCATTGCAAAAGACTGGGCTGAAAGCCAAGAAGATCAAGTTTAAGAATCAGCAAGGAGTGATTGACTTTATCAAATGCTTTGCTGAAGTCCGTGTATATAACATTAGTGGGCAAGTTTTGAGAAAATCCATTAGAAACACTAGTGGTAAACTCCAGTAGGTTTGTGACCGTTGATTTATCCTTACAGAAACCGTGTTGGGAATCACAAATTAATGAGGACGTTGAATGAGACAATCCATCGGTAACTATTGATTCAAATAATTTAGGAATAGCAGAAATATTTGCTATACCTCGATAATTTTCTCTTTCCAGAGCATAGGGAAAATGCCTTGTTCTAAGGAACTATTGAATAATGCAGTTAGTGGTTTAAACAGGTTTATGGCACATTTTTTTTAGAAAGCATGTTGGTATCTGGTCAGGACCATAACTAAATGACTCTTTTAATGATAATAAAGCTGATAACACGTCATCTGCAGATATATTTGGTTTGTAAATTGATGTATTGGGAGATAATCGATATGGATAGTTACGAAATGGAAGTTCTTCTATGTTGGAATAATTATGTTTGAAAAATTGTGCAAAAAGATTGGAAATTTCTTGACTATCACTTGAAGTGTTGTCTTGATATCTCATAGCAGACGGAAACCCATTAACTTTTCTCTTGGAGTTTACGAAACTGTAAAACGATTTTGGATTACGAATAAAATAAGACTTAATTTTACGTATATAAGCTCTATAGCATTTTTTATTTAACACAAAGTATTGGCGTCTAAGCTCAGCGTATTTTAAGTAGTCGGTATGCAAGCCCGATTTCTTGTATGATTTGAAAACTCGGGATTTCTTATTTTTTAAAGTTTTAAGCTCTTTTGTGAACCAAGGTTGTAATGGCTCATTGTACTCACGAACACGTTTATGCACAAGTTTTTCAAATAGGCAATGAATAATTTTATTAAAAAGTAAAACGTTTTGCTCGACATCGTTATTATATTTTGGCCATGTTAGCTAACTCATCATTAAGTTTTTTAAAGTTGGCCTTGGAAAAATTATAATACGTACTTGTGTTAGCTGAACTAGAAATGCAGCCACTAATATTGTTTACAATTTCGTATGTAATCTCTAGAGAAGGGTGGTATAAGTCCTCGGGTAGAACAAGAGGGTCACAGAGGTGAAGGACAGACTTAGAGCTATCATCTACAAAAACCAGGTCTAAGATTTTCCCGAATGCATTCTGAAATATGTTCACCTGGTTGAGGGAAAGATCCGCAATCTGATCGAAAAAGCTATTCATGTCCGATCTCGATGAGTTCGGAATAATATTCTCCTCTGAAACGCTCCAAGAAATGCACGGAAGATTAAAATCGCCTAACACAAGCATAGAGTCAGAGGAGTTCATCAGCGCGTGTACATCAATTAGCACATATGCTAATTTCATATACACGCTTATATTGCAGGCTGGCGGGATATTGCAAGCAAATAAATAAATCCAATCCTTTGCTTGCTTAATTCGAATGCAAATCGACTTCACACCACCAATATTAGGTGTACTGACCACCTCAGAATGTAATGGGACTTTACAGCAAACAAGACACCACCGCCGATTCTGTTTACGCGATCATTTCTATACACCTGATAATGGTTACAAAAGATTTCAGAATCAAAAACATGGGGCTTAAGCCACGTTTCGGTAAAAGAAATTACATTATAGACGCAGTCAATCGTTTTTAAATAAAAATCACTTAATTTGGTGTTCAGGCCCCTGACATTTTGATAGAAAATATTTAATGCGGAATTTAAAGTTATACTCAGTTTCTTGAAGCAGTACGAGAAATTTTCGCTGTATTGTGACCATGTATTTTAGGCTTGTTTTCAAACTCGCGAACAAAAGCACCAGGTGGCCAAAATGAACTGTTCAGTAAAGTTTGATAATCTTGAGGAGATACATCAATTTTAAAAGAAGAAATATCTCTTGTGTACGAAAAGTTAAATTTTTTGATAAAGATATTTCCAGTAGAGATTTTGGACGAAATATAGCCCTTTAGATCATCCGCGGTTGTGTCTTTATCAAACCTAGATACGAATATTGACTTCTTCGGAGGAACGACAACCAACTTATTAACAATTGGTTCAGTCGTTTCGGGTATAGTTGATTGTACCGAAATACTTTCGGGAGGCGCATTAGAAGACCTAGAATTTGAAGATGAGTCCTTTGTAGAACAAGACCCTACAGTATGCGGATTCGGTGAAGCTAAGTCAATAAGTTCCCCCTGTGGTTGTACAGGGTTTAACTGAAGATTTTTCAACACTGGCACATTACGTGGTGCAGCAGTGGAATCACCCGTCGTACCAAGTATAGAAGGTAAAGATGCAGATGATGAAGAAGGGAGTTCTAGGCATTTAAATGAATTAAAGAGATTTTCGTAGTGCTTGAATTTTTCAGTCAAAGAAAGTAGCTCTTTTCCAATCTCAGAGAAACCACTTCTCGTTTGGCCGAAAAGTTTAGAAAGATCTACTTCGGTCGACCTACAATTCACGCATGACCAACGCAAGCCCTTTCTGTCATTAATCAAATCCAGCATTCTGCCTGTTATGCCTGCACATTTTATATGAGCTAACCCATCACACAGCCAACAAGACACGAAACGCTCGGACTCACTTTTAACAGAACAGTTTTTATATATGCAAGACATATTTAGAGTAAAAAATTCTATTACGGATAATATAAAGTAAACAATCAGAGAGAAATTAAATAAGTGTCAAAACGAATGATAGAACCGAAAGGGTTAATAGCTACAAACAATTTGAAAGACTCTAAAGTTAATAAGTTAGTGACAGTTTGGAAAGTAATGTAGTGTATATGACAGTGAGCAGTTTGGGATGCACAGCAAGACGCTTAAAAAGCTGACGCAAACAGCTGTGACAATAGAAAGAGAATATAAAAATGAAAATGAAAAAGTGAAAAAAAAAACACAAAAAACACAAAAACAATTTATGTTAAAAAGATTAGCCACACAACTGCAACAACAATGTGCAAAATGACTCGGCAATCACACTTGAAATTTTAAATTAAAAATATTCAGTAAATAATTAACCAAAATCTGTTTAAATTTATTGCTTTTGTAGTGCACTAAATTAATCACTTTTTCACAATGAACTTTTAAAATAAAGTAAATTATTATACAATATAAAAGCACAAAATTAAGCAGCAAAATAATTATCAATCACACAGCTTTGACGTTTGCGTCTATATATACATATACCCTGCAATAAATTTGTTTCACTGATAAATGATCATTGATGATTCTTTGTTGAATATTCATAACTATCGTTTTGAGTTGGTGCAAGCGAGCAAGCTATATTGAAAAAACCAAACGAAATACCAACAAAATACCATCTAGGCGGTTAAAAACCAACGAGCCAGCTTGTATTTCGGTAGGTTTATTGACATTCGGCAGCTTTTCTGACAAATTTTTCAATTTGACAACTATAAAATAAATTATATTTAAAATAAAAAATATATGGAAATACAAATTTTAAATTTGCCTCTTGTAAGCTTCTGCTTTGGCCGTAAGTGGAAAGAAGAAGTCTGGAGGAAAAATTATAATGCGCACTGGCTTCTCCTTATAACATGGAATACATAGCTATCCCGCCATTTGAGTTCCATAATTCCTCGTATTGCCCCATATCTCGGGACCCGACATAGGAATCATAAAGAGTAGAGCTCCATGTAGAATCCCTGCTCATAACCTTTCGTTTTATACCAATATTGCTCAGAAACATGCAAGATTATCCGGATCCTCGTATTGACCCATATCTTCGGACCCGACCTAGGAACCATGAAGAATAGAGCTCCCTGTAGAAGGCCTGCTCACGATTTTTCATTTGATACCAATTTAGTTCAGAAACATTCAAGGATCATCCGGGTCCTCGTTTTGACCCATATCTGGAGACCCTGCCTAAGGGTCACAATGAAAAGAGCTTCATATCGAAGTCCTGCTCAAAACCTTTCATTTGATACCAATATTGCTCAGAAAATTAGATAGGTAGATGTAGGTATGCATATCCATACATTTGCATACATGTTCAAACAGGTTGGTCCTTTTTATTTTGCCTAATTGTCGCATTGTTGCAGAAAAAAACAACAACAAAAACTTCACTTCGCTTCGTTGATGTTGTTGATATTTGCATTTGCACGGCTATGCATGCAAGCATTTGTAAGTACATGTCTATCTACCTACCTACCACTGACAATGCCAAGCGATTCACACGGACACAGCAGCGCACTAACACAAAGGTCATTTACGGTTTACGCGTAAACTTTACCTGTTTTTTGAAATCACTCGTAGCTACAGCAAAGATTTTTACACATCAATAACGTTCTAGTTGAGAAATTGTATAAAATGGAGCTCATATCAAAAGCCGAAAAAAACAAGTTAACCACAACCACGGCACTGCGCCCAAGAATTTATGGTCTGCCAAAGATACACAAGGAAGGAATACCGTTGAGACCAATATGTTCAGCAATTGGATCACCGTCATACGGAGTCTGCAAATATATAGTAGACATACTGAAGAATGTAACGGCGAACTCTATATACAACATAAAAAATACAATAGAATTCAAAGAAAAGGTAAACAACACCACCCCAACTTCCCCAGTGATAGCCGACATTATAATGGAAAAACTCTTAGAAACCACAATAGAAAATTAGGACGAAAACCAAGGTTACTTACCAAATATGTAGATGACTTATTTGCAATAGTAAGCGAGAATGATATCACAACCACACTTGATGCCCTTAATTCCTTTGACAAAAATATTAAGTTGACGATGGATATAGAAGACGACGGAAAATTAGTTTATCTCGACTCAATCATAAACAGATGTGGAAACCAATTAAAATTAAAGTGGTATAAAAAACCAACATCATCAGGACGAATCATCTACTTTAATTCAAAGCACCCAAAGTCGATGTATACGAAGGATGATGCAGGCTTCAGACCAGACTTACCACAAACAAATTGAAAAAGAAGTAACTGTGATATTGAAAGATAACGATTTTCCGAGTAAAACAATTAAACCGCTTTTAAGAAAATTAAAAAATAAAAACAGTGAAGAAAAACCAGAAACACCTGTGATATTTAAATCTGTAACTTATGTACCTAAATTATCTGAACGGCTATCAAAATCTAACTTTTACGACAAAGACAAAATAAAAATTGCTCACAAACCCTCAAATACATTAAAGAACTTATTTAACCAAACAAAATCTAAAATAAACGCAACAGAAAGGAGTAATATAATGTAAGTTAACACACAGCAGATAGCTACAACAACAACATAAGCTGCATAATGGAAACAACACGAGCCAAAGCAATGCGTTATAGCTACATCAACAACATATGATGCCTAATGTAAATAGTAGCACTCAGAGTGTCACATTCTGGATGCCGAATCAGCAACCACAAGCTGGTAGCGCGATTTGACTATTTTTCCGACTAACGGAATGTGCAACTTGACTCCATCAATTTGCAGTTCTCGCTAACAAGGAACAAATAACACCAGCTGCACATCTGCATGCAATTCCCAGTAATAACCAAAGTCAACGTCTTCAACAAAACAACGATGGCAATAGCAACAACCACAACTCACACTCAAGGTTAGGGAGGTTAGGTATTTAGGTGCAGTCACCGCTCAAGTCAGTTGTTATAACTACTCAAAACGAAACGGCTGCCTTTGCTCTAAGCAAAGGAAATAAATTATTATAAAAACAAAACGGTGTTTCGTTTGTATTTAATTGTATAAGATTCCATGCAACGGTAACAAAAATGAAACATGCAAAAGTGTGTATGTAGGTACAACAAAATCAAAACTAGAAACTAGATTAACACAACACAAATCCGACTTCAAACAATGCCATCAAGTTAACAACCAAAAACGGCAGTTATGGCCCACTGTGCAACTACCGGCCACTCTCCGAACTTCAACGAAGCGAAAGTTCTCCAACAAGAACAACAACACAGTAAGCGCTTTACATTGGAAATGTTACACATAATTAACACACCAACAAACATAAGACTAAACTACAAAACCGATACAGATAATTGCGCTCATATATATAAACATTTACTAACAAACCGACATTTTAAAACTCCACGTCACTAGGTACGGACGTGTTAATAAATGTACGTACATGTCTAATTTAATTTAATTTAATTTGTTAGTGTATTAATTGTGTTTTTTGTAAACAATATGATTTTATAATTGCTTTTATTTTTGTCAATAGTCTTGCCCTGAAGACGGTTGCAGTTCAGCAACCGAAATATATCGCCAATCTGCAAAATTAATTGCGTTTTATTTTGACCTGAAGCCAGTGCAGCTAGATATATTAGAAAAAAACCAATTTTGCTGTGCCAAACGGAAAAGAAAGTTTTAACAACTCATTTTTGCTTGGTGAATCTGCGTATGGGAATTCGCAATGGTTGGTAAGTCCATTTCGTGATAACGGATTTTTGACATCGGCTCAGAGGAAATTTAATTTTATGCATTCGTCAACAAGAATTGTTGTTGAAAATGCGTTCGGATTACTTAAACAAGATTCCGACGATTACTACATTTCAACGAAAACACAGATTTGAACTCAGTGGTCAACATAATTGTATTTGGATGTATTCTTCACAATATTTGGTGTTTAGAGCACGACAGTATTGAAGAAGAGCCGTTAGTAGAGGGGATTGTGAATAGTGGTCGTTCTGAAGACAACGATATTTCTTCATCTGGAAATCGGCAAGACGTAATATTTCAAGATCTTATAAAATCCAATGTTATCCAATTGTCTTAAACTCCAAAGCCTGTAAAAAACTAATCCATTTGAAAAGAATATGAGAATTAAACTTTTTACAGTTTATTTAATTAAAAAAAAAAAAAAAAAAAAAAAAAAAATGGTCTTGAGAGCTCAATAATAAAGTAGTAATCGCGTTTTTATTTGAATTTTTGATGACGAAAAAACTCCGGTAAAACGCAAAGGTAACCTTCATGAAGTTTTTAACATTAACATTTCTTTGATTATTTTATAAACACGAAATTACAAAAATATTTCGGTCTTCAAGATTTCTTATACTCGAATTTACAAAAATATCGCAGACTTCAAGAGTTCGTTTACATGATACAACAAAAATGTCTCGGACTTCAACATTTTTTAAGACTATGCTATGTATATACGCAAAATAACAAAACTATTTCAGACTTCAAGATTTCTTAGAACTACTCTATATATACGATAGAGCAAAAATATCTCAGAATTCAAGAGTTTACACGATATAACAAAAATATCTCAGACTTCAAGTTTTCTTAAGACTACTCTATATACACAAAATATCAAAAATATCTCAGACTTCAAGTTTTCTTAAAACTACTCTATATTAATGAAATAACAAAAATATCTCAGACTTCAAGTGTTCTTAAAACGACTCTATATACACTTAAAATTATTCTATGTACACAAAATAAAAAAGCACTTCATATCACATATTTACATTTTAACAAAAAAAAAACTCATACCTATTTACATTGTAACAAAATAAATATCACATAAATACATATTTACATTTTAATAAAAAAAAAAATCACTTTATAGTGGATCATGCCTTTTTGGATTCAATGAAAGCTTTCAGTAGGGCAATTTTCTCCTCATGCCGCTTTTGCTTCAGCTGCTCCGCCAGCTCCATCTTCTTCAGCTTTTTTTTGTGTATTCCTCCAGCAGTTTAATTTTTTTCTCGGCCGCTTCTTTTTTAATTTGGAGCTTCATGATCATGTGTTTCTGTTTCGTATTTGGTCGGTAATTCCGACCACTACCCGGCTGCTTACTGCTGGAGGCAACTGCTGGGCTTTGGCAAGAGCTAGCTATTTCGGGCGGTTCTCTCCCAGTCGCCAATGGTTGCCCATATACATTGACGGAGTGCCTATTGGAGATAACTGGGCTATCACCAAATATCTCCTCCATAAGTTCTCCGTATGGGGCACTATATGGAGTAGCCCCAGTCCTCCTGTTGTTATCGGCGCTTTGTTTATATGCCCTCAGCAAATATTTTAATTTGTTCAAGAGCATATCCACGGTTAGTTGACTCTGCAATATGAACAAAAAGAAATTTTAATTTTTAATTAAATCATACCGTAGCGTAAATAAATAAAATAACTTAAACTTACCAAAACACCTTGGCTTTCCAAATCCAAAAGGACATTTTGCATTGCAAATTTTTTTCTGCGCACATGAACAAACTCGTCCTTCCTTGTAATGTACGCAATTAGGAACGCCCTAGTCTCCTCCATTGTCCAAATTCTCTTATCCCTGAAAATTTTATTTATTTTAGTACCATTAAAATCATTTCGTACACATAAAATCTTATTTATAATGTATTGTGGAACGAATTTCCGTCATTCCTTGTCAAGTTTGATTTGGTTATAAACCGGTTTCGGCTAT
The DNA here is from genome assembly GCA_960531455.1 of Urophora cardui. Taxonomy (NCBI): domain Eukaryota; kingdom Metazoa; phylum Arthropoda; class Insecta; order Diptera; family Tephritidae; genus Urophora; species Urophora cardui. The sequence goes on along the minus strand of OY482671.1, from coordinate 62,613,402 downwards.
GTGCCATCTTCAGTATCTGATTTCGTTCTGAGTTAGGCACTCTGCACACGGAGCGTACTGCTTTAGACACGTATTAGATACTACAGACGAAAGCTGTACGCTTTGATGTCGCGCACGTATATTTCAATTGAGGGCTGCACACGAGTCGTCAGCTTCATGCATTCGTCAAAGTATGCTACATGTCGCTTGGCGTAAAGCAGTGCTGGTAGCTAGGCGTACTACGCTTAGGCACTCTGCACACGAGGCGTATCGTCATAGACGCGTACGAGACATTTTATGTAGCGTCGATTTCCCTACGCCTCAATATCTGCACACGAAGCGACATGAAACTTCGCTGCACAAAACAAACAAACAAATTAATAATACGGCATTTGCTTTAAATTTCGAAGCTTTAAATAGAAAAGATGAAAAATTTTACGGAATCTTCAATTTTCTTTCATTATACACTCATTTTTTCCGATTTTTTACACAAATTTTACTGCTTTCATAAATTCCACCAAGTGGAAAAATGTAAACAAACATCTTCTTCTTCCTGTTTTCTAAGCGTAGTACGCCTAGCTACCAGCACTGCTTTACGCCAAGCGACATTTAGCTAGCATACTTTGACGAATGCATGAAGCTGACGACTCGTGTGCAGCCCTCAATTGAAATATACGTGCGCGACATCAAAGCGTACAGCTTTCGTCTGTAGTATCTAATACGCGTCTAAAGCAGTACGCTCCGTGTGCAGAGTGCCTTAGAAAACAGGAAGAAGAAGATGTTTGTTTACATTTTTCCACTTGGTGGAATTTATGAAAGCAGTAAAATTTGTGTAAAAAATCGGAAAAAATGAGTGTATAATGAAAGAAAATTGAAGATTCCGTAAAATTTTTCATCTTTTCTATTTAAAGCTTCGAAATTTAAAGCAAATACCGTATTATTAATTTGTTTGTTTGTTTTGTGCAGCGAAGTTTCATGTCGCTTCGTGTGCAGATATTGAGGCGTAGGGAAATCGACGCTACATGAAATGTCTCGTACGCGTCTATAACGATACGCCTCGTGTGCAGAGTGCCTTAATCTCGTTGGTTCGCTAGTATTTATAGTCATTAATGTCCGTTATTTTGCCCTCGTTAATTAGTCATGTGCTACGTGTGTGTGTACGTGCGCAGTCAGGTATGTTAGTCTTGTTACCTGCGGTCCCTTCATTATCGTATGTGTAAGTGCAAAGTGCTTTGCCTTAATTCTTATGTGATTCAGGTAGGTAAAAATGTGTTATTGTTTTCTTTTGTGAAGTTTTATTTCTGTTATTAGTATATTTGCTGTCCTTTTTTTGGTATATTAACCTGAGTGGCTCAAACAGTGTGTCCGAAGCTGTGTTTATTTCTTCGTTTATAATTTCCCCCATAAACGTTTTTTGTTTGTATATTTCCATGTTCTCTAGTATGTTCAGTCGTTTTCGTTTTTATTCGACGTGGAGAATTTTGGCTGCTTTTCCTATCTTCGTTGGAACACATTTGTTTTGTGCCATGTGGTTGGCGAAATTTGATTCCACCATGGCTGATGATTTCTTTATTTTCTTATTGTAGTCTCTAATGTGTTCCCGATATCTTGTTTTTATCTTTCGCCCTGTTTGTGCTATGTAACTGTTTTGGCATTCGCAAGTTAGTTTGTATATCCCTTGTTTATCAAATGCGTCCTCTTCGTTAACGTTGTTTCGTAGTAGTTTTCCTATGTTGCACTTGGTTTTAAATGCAGTGTTGATGTTGTACCTTTTAAGTACTTTGGCCAATTTGTATGACGTCAGTCCAGTGTATGTTAAGGCCGTCCATGTTTTTTCTTCTCTTTCTTTGTCATCCAATTTTCTTGAGGTTTAGTGGATCTGCGGTGCGTTTTATGAGGAGCTATCTGGCTGGAAGGGCTCAGCGGGAAAAGTTGGTTGTGAATTCTCTCAGCTCCGACCACTCTTGGCAGGTGTACCACAAGGCTCTATTTTGGGCCTTCTGCTATTTTGTTTGTTTGTCAATGATATTTTTGGTACATGTCAGCAAGTAAAAGTTCATGCATATGCGGATGATATCCAATTATACATGTCGCGATCTCTGGTAAACACAGCCGAATTGTGGGCTCTCATAAATGGTCTCAGTCTAAATTGTGAGAAGTCATATGTTCTGCCCATATGCAATAAACGGTTGAATCTCTCAACTATTTCCTCCCTTTATATAGGCGACGAAATCGTTAAACCCGTGAACAAAGTGACTAGTCTTGGTTATGTAATCAATTCTGGGTTGACCTGCACTGACTACGTTAATTCCGTTGTTAGCAAAGTTTTCTACATACTAAGAAACCTTAAATTCTCTGCTACATACACGTCGGTTACCATCAGACGAAAACAAGCCTGTTATTCGGAGCTGGTTTATAGCAAGTTTGACGCTCAGTCGGCGCGTAAGATTGAAGTTGCTTTTAATCACGTAACCCGCTATGTTTTTGGCTTATCCAAATATGCACATATCACCGAATGGAGGTCGAGTCTGCTAGGCTGTAAGATATTCGAGTACTTGAGGGCGAGAAACTGTATTTTCCTTTTCCGTCTAATGACAGACAGAGTGCCGAGGTACCTTCACGAAAAACTACAATTTCCAAAATCCGCCCGCATAATTAACTTGATCATGCCTAGCTACAATCTCCTACACTCTGCAAGGCTATTTTTTGTCAATGCTATTCGAATTTGTAATTCCATCCATCCATTTGTTGACAACGAGTCCAGGTCGTACGATAAATTGCATGGTTAGTGGGCTGCATAAAACTGTAGGTCCACCCAATTATAGTCCAGTTAGTCGAGAACGTAAACCAGTGTACCGTGTCAGCTGATCCAACCTATTTAATGGGATTTGTATGTAACCGATTATTCAACGACGTACGACGCAGAAACCCGTACCGCAGAAATCAAAATCATTTTGATTTTTTAAGTAAAAACGTGTCAGCTGATCGCTCGCATGGTTGCAAGGTAGAAGGGTTGCCAGTTGAACATTTTTAGTTATTAAATATTTAAACAGTAATTTTACAGCATTATACAACTAACTCAACAAGTTTGTAAAATGTTATCGAATATACATATATGTGTTCACATGGAAAAAATAGTATGTCTACTTAAACGAACCATTTATTATTACTTTAATAAAAAGAAAGGAAAGAAAACGCGTATAAATTTTTTTTAAATCCCAAACAAAATGTAAATATATCTATATATATAAAAATCTCATGTGCGGGATAAACTTTTAAACTACTGATCCAATTTTGATAATATTTGGTAATAACATGTAATTGTGCTCCGATTGAGCAGTCAAATAGTTTTTATTTAAATTTTTGGTCAAACAGCGTAAATTTATGTAAAAATGTGTAAAAAACCAACCAAAATTAGCTTTATACGGCCATAAATCAAAACCGGATCAACCGATTTAAATATTTCTTCTTGGAAATGAAACTTTGAACCTTTTACTAAAGTTCTGCATTCAAAAAATTAATAAATTCTCTTTTTAAATAACAAAAATATTATAAAGAATAGTATCAATTTTTGAAAAAAAAAAAAAAAAAAAAAAGTCATGCGCATGGTTGGTCGCCACAAGCAATCGGTAAAGCAGAAGACAAAACAACGAAAACAATACATACCTCCGTACATATGTACATAAGCAAAGAAATGACACGAAGATACATACATACATATACGACCAAAAGTAAAGCAATTCGTTTAAATGATACAAACGGATTCGATTCGTTTTGCGTGCAAATGGTAGGTTCGATGAACATTAAAATGTTTTGGTTTTTTGAATTTCACTTTATTTTTCAAATTATTTACAATATCTGGAAAGGTAAGTATTTTCTTAATATTATGAGCAATCATTTTTCTTTTACAACAGAAATGAAAATTGGAAAATTATTTTTAAAGTTTAGCCTCAGATATGTATATACCTAATTTTATATATTTTCGTCTATCTAAATTTTTCATACTCCAAACCTCTGAAAGTGCTCTGGCCTTAGATTCATACATATCTCTATCTACGTACATATATATATATAAAAATCTCATGTAACATTCTTTGTGCGGAATAAACTTTTTAACTACTCAAACAATTTTAATTATAATAATTTTTCTTTTACAACAGAAATTAAAATTGAAAAATTATTTTTAAAATTTGACTTTAGATATATACCTATCTTTATATATTTTTGTTTATCTATAACCGAAATACAATGCCGCTGAAATAGCTCTAACGAGTTGTAAGGACGAGCTTATCTCCCTAATTTGAGGCGCATTCCTTAATTTTTGTTTTTTCCTACTAATTGAGTGGACCTACAGTTTTATGTCGGCTCCGAACGGGGAATGCATTTTTTGTGGGAAGCATTTTCATGGCAGAAATACCCTATGAGGGTATGCCGCCCACCGCCGAGAGGTGATTTCTGATTTATAATTAATTAAATTTTTTTTTGGTGTTTGTCCGGACTGGGGATAAAACCCGAGACCTCTTTTATGGCAGGCGAGCCTTTCACACACTACACCACAGTGGCCACTCTTTGACTTGAAGTATGTTTAAAATCAAAAATAAATTTTATCTCTGTATTTCTGACTCAGTCAAATCCAAATTACGCAACACCCGGTCAAAAAAAGATTTGTTTGATTTATAGCATTTTAAAAGTAAATGGAAGTTTTGAGTTATGACTATCTATTTATACGAATGTAAAAAAAAAATACTGGGAACCTGTATATGTACATATTAATTTTTTTTTTATTCATACGTCTTCCGTGGACATTTACCTCATTATAGGTACTTATTAACTTTTTTAAGAAAAAATGTATGTATAACAATTCCCAAGTTTTCGGTTATGGAACAAACGTATTTGCTACATGATTAATCAATGTATGTATGTGTATTCTCTACAGGCCCATGTATGTATATATTTCATTTTGCTCCGGGGCTACTAGATTAATTATATTCATATAAAGGAAAGTATGTATCTATGTAAGAAACACCACTTACAGCTCGTTTCTGATCGTTTCTTCAATATTATTTTACTGGTAATTTATTCTCGAACAAATGGTAACGCTATCAAAGCAATTCCATACGAATGGAATGGAATCGGACTCAAAATGGTAAGAAATTGTTACTACTTATTGAGGTGGTAATATAATTTTCCTGCTGCTAGAATAGGAGAAAGGTGCTCAAAGGTCAAGTCTTCACTTTAGCGGTAAAGTAAATTATGTTACCCCGCGGAATAAGGCCGTTAGAGGATTTCAAATATGTTCTGATATTTTGCCGTAAATAGAAATAGAATACAACAGCGACACCGCAGTAAATTCATGAATTGTATCGTTGCGTGAGTCAAATCCTTTTTGATTTCATATAATGAATCAATTTTATTTCTGATTTCGTTCTTCATCCAAATCCAGACAACTTTTTATTTGTGATTTCATTTTCAGTCAAATCAAAGAATATCATTTATTTCATTTTTTGAAAATAGAAACCTTTAAAGTAATAAAAAATATGTTTTTTCAGGATGGCGAAACAGATCACAAAATAAAAATATCTTTTATTTTGAATATCAAATCACTAATAAGATGATGATGACTGTTGATAACTGAAAGCCAATGCGAAGCTTGGCCCGGTATGCTAGTATATATATAAATTATAAAAAGATAATAGCTTTGTTCAACATGTTTACTTGCAAGTACTAGCAAAAAGAGCGTCAATGTCAAATTAAGAATAAAACGAAAAAAAGAGAAAATTATCAACCAAAGTAATTGAACACAAAATCGTAAACATTCGCAAGAAAACAGCTGATACGCTGTTTTGACAATTTGATTTTTAGGTTAGGTTGTAATTGAAATTTTTGAAATTGGAAATGAATGGAAATAACTGAATTAGGAAAACAAAATTCTACTTTGACTATTCCACAACATCATCAAGATTCGTTTTGGCGCTAACTTATTTAGTACACAATTAGAAATTTGCGTTTAAAATGTTTGTATATTTCCAATTGAAATTTTTGTGATCATATATTTTTGACACTTCTATTTTTTTAAAGCTGCTAGTAGTTGCAAGTGAAAATTTTACTTGCAGCGTTTATCAACTCTCTCGAGGTCTTACTCTCTCAATTTGGCTCTCTTTTGCGAATTCTTTGGGTTATTGAACATAAATTCGTAACTATTCGTAAAAATATGTAAAAATTTTGAGATATTGAACACTCCTAATAAATGAAGATATTACTGAAAATTAAAGCAAAAATTGTATTTATCCACAATGGTGGCGGTATTTTCTTAATTGATAACTGTTGGTGGTCTTCTTCTGCAATTTTTCTACATTAAAAAGTTTTAAATTGCCACAATAAATCTGAGTTTCTGTAACAAAATCAATTAAAGTGATGTCACACTAAGGGCCGTTTACTCAACCTCTGATTAACGCTAACCACGGTTAAAGTCCGGTTAAACATCATTATCGACTTCACCAAAGCATGTATTTAACATATGGTCGATAGTGCAGTCCATAGCTTAACCGGACCTTTGTCCTCCGGTTAGCGTTAATCAGAGGTTGAGTAAACGGCCCTAAGAGCCTATACACACTTGCGACTCAATCGATTTGGTCGAATTGGGCTGTTGTATTCACACTACGCCAACCATTTAGTCGAATCGGTGGCAGCTATTCACACTAGAGACTAAATAGTCGGGTGATTGACAATGACATAAGCCGTGTTTCACATACGGTGATCCTAACCCAGATAAAAATTTTTGCATGTAAATGCAACAACAAAGATTTCAGCTCGATTAAACCAGATAAATTGCTGGTTCAATTTCTGATCCGCCCTGTTCGATTTGTTTTTTCCGTGCTGATTTGGCAGCACAGTGCTTTTTTGATTTGGCAGAACTGAAAAGTGACATTTGTGTATGTATACATATATATACATATACCCTGCAGTAAATTTGTTTCTCTGCTAAATGATCATTCTTTGTTCAATATTCATCACTATCGTTTTGCGTTGGTGCAAGCGTGCAAGTTATATTGAAAAAACCAAACGAAATACCATCTAGGCGGTTATAAACCCACGAGCCAGCTTGTATTTCGGTAGGTTTTTTGACATTCGGCAGCTTTTCTGACAAATTTTTCAATTTGACAACTATAAAACAAATTATGTATGTATATTTAAAATAAAAAATATATGGAAATACAAATTTCAAATTTGCCTCTTGTAAGCTTCTGCTTTGGCCGTAAGGGGAAAGAAGAAGTGCGGAAGAAAAATTATACTGCGCACTGGCTTCTCCTTATAACATGGAATACATACCTATCCCGCCATTTCAGTTTCATAATTTATTTAGTTATTTAAATTCAAATTTCCAAAAAAAGTAATTTTTGAATTAGTTATTTTCATTTAGTTTGAAGTTTAAAGTCAATCAAATTGTTTTTGAGGGAGTATTTGTCTCTTTTCAACGTACAGAAGAATTGTTTTTGCGCTATTATAACTCTGACGAGTTTTATGGCCGAGCTTCTCTCCCAATTCGAGGTGTGCTCCTTTTGTTTTTGCTACCATTGGACAGTTTTATGCCGGCTCCGAACGGTGTCATATAGGCATGAGGAAAGCAAACCATTTATTTGAAAAAATTCAACAGCCTTTATATGAAAGCATTCACTAATGCCTCCTCATGATGAATTTCATCAGTGATTCATAAAGGATTCATTTCAGATTTTTACTGCTGGGTATATGTTGTATATGTTTCTTCTTCTTTTTAGTTCTTTTCAAGTGCAGCCAATTTTCATTATGAGCCGGATTGTTTCAGTAAAAATTTATCTTGACCCAGACCCAGATGTAATAACTGAAATGCCCCTATAGTGTTGCCAATGTTCATATTTTACACAGCAAATTTTACATTAGTCGTCTTCGTTTAAAGTGATGAATTATTAAATTGCTTTTATCACTTTATCTGCATTCTTACATAAAAGCACCTTCTTGTCATCTGTCAACTTGATTAATAAATAAAAAATAATAAAATAAACAAAAAGTGCATACATTGTTTGGCTTTCTTTCTTATTAAACTAGCAACTAGCTGTCAAGTAAATGAAAAGACAAAAACGGAAGGAATTACGCTCATAAAGAACGAAACGAACAGAAGTACAAGAAACGGAAAAATAGTAAAAATTAGCCATTAATAATTTCCATGCAATTTCATTTTCATTATTTCTATTTTAAAATGCGATTAATGACATATTTGAAGAGAACAACAATATCAAGAAACACATGAAAACGGAAGTAAATATCCTTAGTTAGATAAATAAGAAACGAACATTTTGCTTTTTTTTAAACATTTTGAAAATATTAATTGAAATATTCAATCTCTGCAATTTACCAAAAGTGAAATAAAAGTAGTGCTGTCAGCATGTCAACTCTTTCCACTACGAATATCACTGTTGTTGTTGTAGTCGTTCGACTAAATTGTCTCTAGTGTGAATACGTAGAAGGGCGCCTTGCTGATCAAGCAGTTGTCCGACTGTTTCAGTTGGAATGAAATTGGGCTGCAAATCCAACTGTTTCAGTTGTTCGACTAATTGAATGTAGTGTGAATGCTTCCATACATTCCCATGCAAATCAACATTCGACTAAATCGATTGAGTCGCAAGTGTGTATAGGCTCTAATACGATCCACACTTTGTCACCACCTATTTATACTAGAAAAGATATGAGTTACAGAAACTCAGTACAGATTTCTTAATTAACCACAGATTTTTGTGAGAATCTTGTTGCTTCCCAATACAATTTTTTTATGGATTTCCAATTTTGTAAATTTAATGTTCTGACTGTGTTTTTTTTTTGTTATTTTATGTTTTAGCCCTTGATAACTATCACCAAGGTGTGATGGAAATATATTGGGCAGCAACAAAATTACAAGAAAAATGTGTTTTAATTACCAACTAAGCCGTAAAAAAGTAACTAAATTAATAAAAACAAGTCGTCAACGACAACTTTAAAACCGATTAAATTAGTATTCTCTTGTCATTTGGCAAATAATGCACAGTTGTGTATTGAAGAGTAATCCGCATAACACTTTGAAGATTAGTAAAAGTCTTGTTTGTTCAAAAATGACTAAATGGCAATCCTGCCAAAATGTAAACAAACTATATATATATGTAAATATGTGTGAGTAAAACAGCTGATTGCTCAGTTGCCCCATGGGCCCAAAAAATCCTAAAAATTGCTTACGGGCGTTTGCGTCAGCGGGCGGACCACACGTTCTTGACTAACTGGGCTATTAGTAGGAAAAAAAGGAGCACACCTCGAATTGGGAGAGAAGCTCGGTCATAAAACTCGTCAGAGTTATAGTAGCGCCATTGTATTATTATTAGGCGAGTTCCCGTGGCAGTGATCCAGATCCGGATAAGAAGTTTGAATGCAAATGCAACAAGAATTCTGGGATCCTGGCGTTTATCTGTATCAATTTCGAATCCGTATAGATTGTAATAGGTTGTTTTGATCCAGATAAATACCAGAATCACAAAATTGTTGTCGCTTTTTGCTTGCAAAATTTGTATCCGGATCTGGATCACTGCCACGGGAACACAGCTATTATTACATTGCATTTGAAATTACGTTGATTAGCCGAAATTACTTTCCGAAATCACGCGCATTCACACACGTTTTTGAGTAAAAATAAAAATTTGTACATGGTCAACTTAAATGAAAATATCTTTAATAAAATACTCCCAACAAATAAAATTTTTTATAATTAAAGAATCGCTAATGCTATATACAATGATAACCATGGGTAATGGCACAATTTTTTTGGCGCTGATACAATAACTCCAGCGCCAACTCACGGTACTGGCGCAATAACACCTTTAGCGCAATTGTCATGTAATAATCGATAAAGAACATTTTTTCGCTTGTTACTGTTTACCATCCCCGTTTTATTCCTTTTGGCGCAATTCTGCTTACATATGTATACGCGGGCACAATTAATTTCAATTTTCATAATCATTTGGAAACATATTCCGTATATTTGTGAAAATATGCTGGAAGTTAGAGTCAGGCACTCTGCACACGAGGCGTATCGTCATAGACGCGTACGAGACATTTCATGTAGCGTCGATTTCTCTACGCCTCAAGATCTGCACACGAAGCGACATGAAACTTCGCTGCACAAAACAAACAAACAAATTAATAATACGGTATTTGCTTTAAATTTCGAAGCTTTAAATAGAAAAGATGAAAAATTTTACGGAATCTTCCATTTTCTTTCATTATACACTGATTTTTTCCGATTTTTTACACAAATTTTACTGCTTTCATAAATTCCACCAAGTGGAAAAATGTAAACAAACATCTTCTTCTTCCTGTTTTCTAAGCGTAGTACGCCTAGCTACCAGCACTGCTTTACGCCAAGCGACATGTAGCCAGCATACTTTGACGAATGCTTGAAGCTGACGACTCGTGTGCAGCCCTCAATTGAAATATACGTGCGCGACATCAAAGCGTACAGCTTTCGTCTGTAGTATCTAATACGCGTCTAAAGCAGTACGCTCCGTGTGCAGAGTGCCTCACTTAGATCACTATCAAGCATACATAATTGTGACGGTGTCATACGTATACATATACTATGGTGCTGTTATTGGCGTTGTGGTTGAGCCATTTTACACTAGCGCTATATTGGAGCCGGTGCTGGTGTTAGCACACGAAATTGAGTTGGTTTCATATTGCAATATTGATATGGCGCAATATTGAGTTGGCGCTATGTTGAGTTGGCGCATTTTCCAAATCGGAGTTAACGCAATAACGCCATGATTGGCGTTAGCGCAATTGCGCAGCGCAGCGTAGTGTTACCCATGCCTATACAATGAGAATATATCTAAGAAACCGTCGCGAACAAACAAATTTAATAGCCGTGTTTTTATTTTAGCGCAGATGTATATAATTATAAAAAATTTAATTTGGTTGGAGTATTTTATTAATGATATTTTCATTTAAGCTGAGCATGTAAAAATTTTTATTTGGCGCAGGAACAGCGTAATAGCATTGACAGACGGCAGCGATAATCCCGATTACCGCAACACTTAATTCGATTAAAATTTTACCCTGACAGACGGCATGTATTGCGGATTAACATAACAGCTGAAGGAAGGTAGGCGCAGCGACGAATTCAAAAACTTCTTGTTTTATTTCCAAAGGTAGGGTAATGTCAAAATCAAAACGAAATCGCATCATGGTCAATAGGAGTGGGCGAGTCCCAAACGAATTCAGATTTCAACCGAAGCGAAATATCATTTTGACATTACACTCTACCAATTACAATAACAAATTACATTCGAAATTTCTGAATTCACTTATGCGCCTACCTTCCTAGATCTGCCTTGGGTTCTTCTTTTTCTTTCCTTTCATTCACAATAGACATTTTTCACCAGGGATGTCATTAAAAAATGCTCTAATCCGCTAAAATTTTGAGGACTAACTCAAGAGATATTCCGGATTACCTCCAGTTAATTCTCAAGTTATGTCCGAATTAGCTAGATATTCCGGATTATCGCTGCCGTCTGTCAATGCTATAACTGAAACATGACTAAATGAAATTACTCAAAAACGTGTGTGAATACGCATGATTTCGGAAAGTAATTTCGGCTAATCAACGTAATTTCAAATGCAGTGTGCAGAGGCTATAAGTTCTTAAAGCCCGTCTCCACATAAAAGCCCGTCTCCACATAACTTGTTTCACCAAAGAAACATGTAGCAAAAGATCTCGCTAAATAGCCCGTCTCCACGTGGCTGATCGTGATTCAGTTTAACATTTCTCTTTCTTGCTCTTCTTAAATGTTTGTATGTTTGCTTATTTTTGCGTTTTTGTTTTGGTCTGTGTGAGATTTCGATAGATTTTCGATACAAAATTAGAGAAGACATCGATATCATCGAGGTTGGCAAGATGATTCAGAATGAAACAGTGTTTCAATCTTCACTCGCTCTCAGAAATTTGGTATGGAAATTGGCGAGTTTCGGCACTGGTTTCCGTGTCGAAACAAGATTGAGAGAGAAAATGAAGAAAAAGAGAGCGAAACACGTTATGTGGAGACATGGTAAAACTTGATTCACCAGAGAAACATGTAGCAAAACATCTCTATCAATAACCCGTCTCCACGTGGCTAATCGTAATTCAGTTTGACACTTCTCTTTCTTGTTCTTCTTAAACAGCCTTGGGCAAAATCTTAGCACCTGCTAAATGAGAGTAATAGCCCAGTTATTCAAGAACGTGTGGTCCGCCCGCTGACGCAAACGCCCGTATGCAATTTTTAGGATTTTTTGAGCCCGTAGCAATCAGCTGTTTTACTCACACATATTTACATATATATATAGTTTGTTTACATTTTGGCAGGGTTGCCGTTTAGTCATTTTTGAACAAAAGATTTTTACTAATCTTCAAAGTGTTATGCGGATTACTCTTCAATACACAACTGTACTGAGTTTCTGTAACTGAACTCTATCAATAGTTTCGACCGAGTGCCGTCATAATGACGTCAATCGATAGATTCTCACTTGCTTTTTAGGTGGTGACAAAGTGTGGAACGTATTAATGTGACGTCATTTTGATCGACAATTTTCGCGATTTTGTTACAGAAACTCACTTCTGTGCATTATTTGCCAAATGACAAGAGAATACTAATTTAATCGTTTTTAAAGTTGTCGTTGACGACTTTTTTTATTAATTTAGTTACTCTTTTATGGCTTAGTTGGTAATTAAAACACATTTTTCTTGTAATTTTGTTGCTGCCCAATATATTTCCATCACACCTTGGTGATAGTTATCAAGGACTAAAACATAAAATAACAAAAAACACAGTCAGAACATTAAATTTACAATTGAAAATCCATAAAAAATTATATTGGGAAGCAACAAGATTCTCACAAAAATCTGTGCTTAATTAAGAAATCTGTACTGAGTTTCTGTAACTCATATCTTTTCTAGTATAAATAGGTGGTGACAATAGGTCTGTTCGGAACTCAGTTTTTTGAGTTAGCACCAACTTACACTTTACTGCACTAAACTACACCTCCTTCATAGCTGGTGTAAGTTAGTGCAGCATATGAAAACAGCTGTTTTTAATAGTTAAGGCGGAAAAATAATAGAAAACCAAAAGTAAATTTTAAAAATATGGGGTTTTCTTCCCCGTATGGCAGATTATATTCATTGCGTGGTCAAAGCCAAATGGGAAGGCAACGAAACGAAATTGCTTATAAATTTTTTGAAGGAGCACAAATCACAATTGGGGAAAAGTTTACGAGTGAGAACTAAGCAAAGAATTTGACAAGTTATACGATCAAAAATGGAAAATTTGTGTAAATTTAATAGTTATAAATTTTATCATTGAGAATTGTTTGTTTACATAAATCAGCTGGTTTGCACTAAATCACCATTTTCGTTAGTTTTCGTTCGTTGAAGCCTTTGCACTAAATTGCTCTGACAACTGTCAGATGTTGTTCTGCCCTACACTGTTCTACACTTTCAGTGCACTCGCCGAACAGACCTAAAGTGTGGATCGTATTAGTGTGACATCACTTTAATTGATTTTGTTACAGAAACTCAGATTTATTGTGGCAATTTATAACTTTTTAATGTAGAAAAATTACAGAAGAAGACCACCAAGAGTTATCAATTAAGAAAATACCGCCACCATTGTGGATAAATACAATTTTTGCTTTAATTTTCAATAATATCTTCATTTATTGTCTCAAAATTTAATGTCTCAAAATTTTTTACATATTTTTACGAATAGTTACGAATTTATGTTCAATAACCCAAAAAATTCGCAAAAGAGAGCCAAATTGAGAGAGTAAGACCCACTTGCAACTACTAGCAGCTTTAAAAAAATAGAAGTGTCAAAAATTTCAATTGGAAATATACAAACATTTTAAACGCAAATTTCTAATTGTGTACTAAATAAATTAGCGCCAAAAAGAATCTTGATGATGTTGTGGAATAGCCAAAGTAGAATTTTGTTTTCCTAATTCAGTTATTTCCATTCATTTCCAATTTCAAAAATTTCAATTACAACCTAACCTAAAAATCAAATTGTCAAAACAGCGTATCAGCTGTTTCTTGCGAATGTTTACGATTTTGTGTTCAATTACTTTGGTTGATAATTTTCTCTTTTTCTCGTTTTTACTCTTAATTTGACATTGACACTCTTTTTGCAAGTACTTGCAAGTTAAGTTGTTGAACAAAGCTATCCCATTAAACACTGGAAATGAAATTCTCAAACGTTTGAGATGATATTGATTCTCAATTTGAGAATCGGCACATATATCATTTGAGAATAAACCTATAATCAAATGTTCATCAAACATTGTTTATCAATTTGAGAACAACTTACGTAACATTTGAGAAAAAATTTTTGGTAAATCAATTCTAAATTTGAGAATCAGCATCATCATCATTTGAAAATAAGCATCTCAACAATTTTTTCTCAAACGTTGTGGCAACGCTGGTGTTTTGACAGCTGCTCGGTGACATATATATGTATATATTGGAACAAAAGTTAAGTGAAACAAAAAAGTGAACGTGACGGTGCAAAAAGAAAGCAAATTTTTTATCGGAAATAAAAGTTAAGTATATAAATAGTACATACTTTTTGGTTGCTTGTACATTATATAAATACATATTTCGATTATAAATAAAATGTATCGAAGTAAGAAAATTAGAAGTGAAGTGAGGCAAATTGTTAATCTGCTAGCAGATCGTGGTAGGCAAGAATGTGTAGAAAATACTGTGGTGGATGCGGCTTCTCCCGAAGGCGCTTCTACTTCTAGTTTTTTTAATAATGTAGATTGTAGTGATGAAAGTGAGTACTCCGATTATTCAGAATCGGAAGAAACAAAAAGTGGAGATGCGAGGGCGGAGATAGCGGCATGGGCCGTGGAATGTAATATTTCCACCTACGCCACAAATACACTTTTGGCAATTCTAAAAAAATATATTCCTAACCTTCCCAAAGACGCACGGACATTGAAATGTACACCTAAGGCCCCTCCAGTTGAACAAATAATAGGAGGAGAATATATACACTACGGCATTGAGGAATCCCTTATTGACTTTTTGTTAAAAAAACGTTTTAGTTCAACCGAACTTCATTTAAATATAAATGTTGACGGCTTACCACTTGCAAAAAGTTCAAATTTGCAAACTTGGCCCATTTTAATAAACGTTAACGAAGAGCCTGATGTCATGGTTGTGGGGGCCTTTTGTGGGAACAGTAAGGCGCTATGTCCAAATGTTTATTTGCAACGATTTGTAGATGAGCTGCTATGTATGTTAGAAAGAGGTTTAGATTTCAATGGTAAACATTATTCAATCCATTGCCGCTCTTTCATTTGTGATGCTCCAGCTAGGTCGTATATATTGGGAGTTAAGGGACACACGGGCTTTTCTAGCTGTTTAAAATGTACCCAAATGGGTGAATCATTAGGACATAGGATGATTTTCCGAAGCGAAACGCATAGTGTTCGAACCGATTCCCAATTTCGATCACGTTGCGATGTAAATCATCATAAATTGTTTGAGCCAACAGCCATAGAAAAGTTACCAATTGATATAATAAAAACATTTCCGTATGATTATATGCATGTAGTGTGCCTCGGTGTTACCAAAACTTTACTTTTGAGTTGGGTTAGGCATAAAAACAAAAAATACTCCCTTAAACCAACGCAAATAAACATTTTAAATTCTAAGCTACTTTTCCTAAGTAATCAAGTGCCCAAAGAATTTGCAAGACGTCCGCGTACTCTGAAGGAAGTTGAACGGTTTAAGGCTACCGAACTTAGACAATTTTTATTATACACAGGGATTGTTTTACTTGCCGACATATTAGATGCCGAAAGATATAACCATTTTTTGCTTCTTAGCTTAGGTATCCGCATTTTGCTAAACGAAAAGTCATGTATGGAAAATAATGAATGCGCTAGAGTTCTTTTAAATGAATTCGTAAAAAATGTGAATAGACTTTATGATGACTCCTTCCTAACATTTAATTTTCACTGCCTTACCCATTTACATACTGATGCATTACATTATGGTGGGTTAGAATCAATAAGCGCATTTAAATTTGAAAATTTTTTGTCCAAATTAAAAAGAAAGTGTAAGAAAAAGTCGCAAATTGGTGCACAAATTTACAACCGTTTGGTTGAAGACAGTTTGTGGTCAAATAACTTTGAAGCTGGAACATTTCAAAATAAAATTTTAAAAAATGGGCCTATTAAATATTTGCATAAAGATTCATTGTATTTATCAGTAAAAAGGCCTGACAATTTCTACTTAATAGGAAATAAAATATATATATATATATAGGCGCCATTTCTACTTAATAGGAAATAAAATATATATATATATATAGGCGCCATGCTGCACGAAACAGAAGCAATTGGCGCGCTCTGTTGGACTCGGCCAGAATCGTCTAGACGGTTAAGCGCCAATCAAGAAGAAGAAGAAGAAAATATATGAGGTAAGGAGCATTTTTCATGAAGATGGTCTTTTTAAAATAAAGTCTCATGAAGTTATAAACCTACACAATTTCTTCAATTTACCAATAAGATCATCAAATTTTAATATTAAATGCTCTTCCAGCTTAGAATATTCTTGTAATGAGTTTCAACATACTTTAGAGGAAATATCCCAAAAAGTTATATTATTTAATAATTTTGAATGTAACCAATTTGTATACATACCTCTTATACACTTTTAGATGGACCTTAACTGTGAATTTATATCTGTTGGAGAGGTGGATAACCACATAACAAAACATGGTGAGTTTATTAAACAATTTAAAAGAATACTAATTTTGATTTCATTGTATTTCCAGATCTGGAGATACTCAGCCAAAAAGTTGAAAATTTGGAAAGGAATTTGTTAAAAGGTTTGTAAATTTCTTTCGACGCCAGATGCCACATCATTTTTGTTGCACAAATCATTTTAAATGAAGATACGTCATTATGACGTATCTTTATCTTTGCAGGGGTATAAAATAGCGTTATCTTTCTAGAGTTAATATGTGAGCTACGCGGAAATCTAAATTAAAGATTTTACATTTGGTATTTTCAGAGCATCAGTTAACACAAAAGCTGCTAAAAAGAACGCTGGAAGAAATAAAATCAGTCCCAAGCGCCTCAGCGGTTAAAAGAAAGAAAATTTTACCATTGGCGCCATGTGGAGAAGTGTCGGCGTTTAAGGAGTTTGAATCCAAAATTCAATCCTCCGAGAATAAATTCAATGACCTGGTAAATCATCCAAGAAGCTACAAAGTAGTATATGTACATATATGTTTATATAACTGCATATATGAGTAGTCCACTCTCGAAAGTCCCTATGTGAATTTTTCATATTAAGCCACAAAGTAGAATAAACAAAAATAGAATTAGTAATGTGTACATATAAAATGTATAGAGACTTTTGAAAGTGAAGTCGTATTTAATGCTATATTTTTCAAAATACGGAAGAATTTTGCAATCAATTCTTAATGGACATTATACACCTTTAAATACTGTTACATAATCAACCAAAAACTCAATATCGAAAAAATTTCACGTAGCCAGTTTTGAAAGTGGACTTCAAATGTATATTTACATATATACATATATAAAAATACATACAGATTTTTTAGTTGATTTTTTTTTCAAATTTCTAACACATAATTTAATTTATACATTACATACATAAATATATATGTATGTATATACATACATAATAAAACTTTTTAACTCTTATTTTTTATAGGTTGCTGAATTGCAAACCATAATTTCCGGAAGTTCAACCAAATTTGTAAAAATGGCATGGCGCAAAATAATTTCTGACAACGTTGCTAAATATTACTCTTGGAAAGGCACAAAAAGTAAACCAGCAGTACGGGCGCTTAGCATTACAGCAGCATTAAAACGTATGTAATTGCAGCTTATATCTACATACATACATACATATATATGTACATATCTATACACTTGTGTGTTCAGTGTAAGATGTATATCAACATACATAATTGATTACATGTACATATATGTAGATAATGGTCAATTTCATCTGAATCAACTGCGAATGGCCCCTAATTAACTTAAATTATTTTCTTTATTTTAGAAGCCTATAACAACAAATATGCCGCAGCAGGTACTGACAATGACTTCGAGAAAGCAACCATATCTTTTTTCCAACACGCAAACACCCGTTTATTAAGAAAATGCGAGTATAACGAAAAGAGGAGTAATGCAAATTCAACGATGGTTATACCAGAGAATGTTATATAATAACTGTATAATATTGACACATATTTAACTACATTATATACCTTTAACGCTTTAGGATAGAAAAGATCTCACAAGACTTATGCAACAACTGAGTATTATAGACTGTATATCTTCGTTTAAAGTGCAATACCGTCTATCGACCAAGTAGGTACAATACGGTTCCATCCCCAGGAACTTGTTTTTTGGGAAATCTCATTTTTGGCAAAAAAAAAAAAATGTCACATAGTACTGTACCTGGTCGATAATCGGTATTGCACTTTAAACGACGATATGTTTATGTACCTTTAACGTGGGCTGTGCTCAGAAACGCATCATGACATGCACCAGCAGCACTGCAATTGTAACAACTGCTGTAGGTGAAAGATTTGTTAACATTGTTTCTTACATTTATGAATGCGTTCGCTACTACTATTCTGAGAAACAACTTAATTTCAAATCTAGTAATATTTTCTCAAAAGCTACGTTTTTATTAGAGGCGGATTCATCGTTCGAGTTCAGAACTTTTTCTGCCATGTGGTTGTTGTTGTGTTTTCGGAGTGTTAGAGGAATTCCGAAAAGTTATGAATTATTTTTATTAGTTAACTCCAATTCAACTTCAGTTCTGAACTCGAACGATGAATCCACCTTAACGATCCCCTAATACTTTAAAAGTATTTTCCACATCATCATGTGTTTCAATACATTACAAATACTTATTAATGTACATATGTAAGAAAATAACAAATTTTGTTTTCGAATTAAATTTATTACTAAGTAATTTATCTCCTCGATAAATTCTAATTATTAAAATATGTAGGCACATGTATGCTACATATGTGATAAGCACGATTGACTGATTAAAAATTTAATTTTGTATTTTTAATTACATTAACTAATCGATATACATACATACATATATGCATATACATATATAGTAGTTGCGCGTAAGCAATATATACTAATATATGATCGTTCGCAGAGTTGAAGATTACTTTTAGTAACAAGTACATATATAAATCTGAAAGTACAAAATTAAAACGTAAACAAAAGCTCGAAACGAAAACCAAAGCTTGACATTTAGCTGTATGAATATGCAAACACGCATGAAAAAAATACATTTAATGAATTAAAGGTTAACTTTATTAACTAAATACATATACAAAATGTACATACACAAAAAAATACATTTAATCAATTAGTAACAAATACATATATAAATGTGTGATACAGAATTTAAAACAAAAGCTCGACTTGCAGCATTTATGTAAATGTATGTAAATAATGTACATTAATAAAAAAAAAACATTTAATAAATTAAAGAATACTTTTGATAACTAAATACATACATATATATGTAAAAATATAAAATTTATAACATAAACAAAAGCTGAAACTCAAGCATTTAGATGTATGAATGTGCATACAAACATAAAAAAAATACATTTAATGAATTACAGGTTAACTTTATTAACTAAATACATATACAAAATGTACATACACAAAAAAAAAAATACATTTAATCAATTAGTAACAAATACATATATAAATGTGTGATACAGAATTTAAAACAAAAGCACGACTTGCAGCATTTATGTAAATGTATGTAAATAATGTACATTGATAAAAAAGACATTTAATAAATTAAAGATTACTTTTGATAACTAAATACATACACATATATATGTGTGAAAATACAAAATTTAAAACGTAAACAAAAGCTGAAACTCAAGCATTTACTTAGATGTATGAATGTACTCGTATATGTATATGTACATTTAATTTTCACTCCCATTTTGAATTGCGAATTTCTTAACGATTAATTATAATTTCGCTATTGACAAACAAAACTTATTAAAAATATTTTTGGCTTCTATATATATACATATGTGTGTGTATATGTAAAAATGTTAAAAAAGATTAATATGATAATAGGTGTAACATAGTCATTATGAAAATGTACAAATATGTAGTTATTAGCTCACGTTTAATAAATATAAATCAAAATACTCATTACTCATTGTTTCTTTTTGTGTTTTGGAATATTTAATAGGGGTGGCAACCGTTCAAAAAAGTAATAGATCTCATAAATCTTTTGATTCCATTCCATTTTGTTCCATGTTTGAAAAACATTTGATAAAATGAAATTTATCAAATTGAGAATCAGCCCAAAATCCCATACTAAAAATGAGCCTTTTTGTTTGAGAACGCTATCAGGGGAAATTTGAGGTGCATTTGATAACAAACGTTTGATATTTGACAATAGGGTTACTTCTCAAATGAACCTCAAATTGAAAATGAAGAAAAATGTTTGTTGGGTATTATCTTGTTATTAATTTATATATATATATATATTTACATTTTGTTTGGGATTTAAAAAAAATTTATAAACGTTTTCTTTCCTTTCTTTTTAAAAATTAAAGTAATAATAAATGGTTCGTTTAAGTAGACATACTATTTTTTCCATGTGAACACATACATATATGTATATTCGATAACATTTTACAATCTTCTTGAGTTAATTGAATAATGCTGTGAAAATTACTGTTTAAATATTTAATAACTAAAAATGTTCAACTGGCAACCCTTCTACCTTGCAACCATGCGAGCGATCAGCTGACACATTTTTACGTAAAAAATCAAAATGATTTTGATTTCTGCGGTACGGGCTTCTGCGTCGTACGTCGTTGAATAATCGGTTATATACAAATCCCATTAAATAGGTTGGATCAGCTGACACGGTACACGCGTTTACGTTCTCGACTAACTGGGCTATAAGCGCCCGTGTACATCAGTGTTGTCAACACAAAATTTTAAAGTGAAGTGAAGCGTCTGAAAAATCGAAGTGATTCGAAGTAAATCGAAGTGAAGCGCGGCTGAATGGTTTTTCATGCGTTTCCCGCGAGGTCATACATTATTTACATATGTATATTATATGCGTTTTTTTGATCTAACATACCCCTCCGGCCACAGAATATGAAAAAAGGATGTTGTAGGATAACTAAGCTAATTTTTATTTTTTTTAGAAAAAAACTGAGTGGGCTACTCCAAAAACAGCAATTTTTGTTTTTAAATTCCATGATAGGTTTAGATTCATACATGAAAAAACCACAGAATTAAAAATAAAAAACCAAAGATACATATTCTCATGCAAAGTTAAAGGCTTAATCGAATGGTGTACTCAGTTTTTTAGTGCGAGCCATAGGGAAGGTACCAAGACCGCCTAAAGTGGAATTTTAATTTTTTAGTCACGGACTTTCAAGTTTGGACCCTGGAATTTTCAAGATACCCTAAATTTCTTTTTAATCAAAATATAGAGGAATCTGCGCAAATTCCGTTTTCAGAAAAGTTTATTTGATCGAAATCGAGCTTTTTTATGCAAACTTCTTTGGTTTAAATCAGGGTACGGAAAAACTCACTCATGAACGCTCAAAAATACCTTCTACTCATATCACAAACAAATATTCAAAGAAAAATGTATAAACACTCAAATAGCGAGCGAACTAAAGCACAACAGCAATCGATCGCTCATAGCGGTGGCGGTAAACTCAATGCATAAATTCACTCAAAAATGAATTATCGTACAATTTCTCTGGTAAATTCACTCTTTGAGTTTGAATTTATAATTTTTTGCGCTAGCGATCATTTTTTGAGTTTATCATTTTTGATCGCTCTTTGAGTTATCATTTTATGCGTTCACAAGGGTTTGTTGTGAGGTTTAAGCAGCTAATGGCATTGTGAAGGCGCAATTTTTGGATGATGGCGTGCGTTTATTAGACCATAAATATGATGTATGTATGTATGTACATACATATTCATGCATGTGTGTACGTATATATGTATGTATATATTTATAATATGTTAAAAAGCCTTAGGTCTTATAGCGATATATATGTACATATGTATATTGAAGTTGCACTTTAACAATTTTATTATGTATTTATTCAATCTAATAAAAATTTTATATATGCATGTGTTTACATACATATGTATTTGTGTTCATTCGACACATACATATGTATATATGTATGTATTTCTCTGCAATAGGGCGTTTTGAATAATTTTCTGAAATAGGACGTTATTGAAAAAAAGTCGGAAATAAGACGTTTTTCAAACAATTTTTGAAATAGCCATCGATATTAGTCTATATAAATATTTTATTTAACATACATATCGCACGTTTTATGCAATAGGGATTTAACTCAAAAAAAATTTTTTTTTGGGAAAACGCAAATAAAGTTTTATAATTTCAATTAGTTTCCTTCTACGGCTAACTACAAAATCACTTCTATTTCCGCCATTTTTATCTTTTTGAGTATTTTATAAGACTAGACTCAAAGGCACTAACCAGTTATTGAAATATGGCATATATAGGTATTTTGTACTTAAAAATATGCATATGCACATATTCACATACTGTAACCTTGCATGAGCTTTCCGAACAATAGCAAATTTATAATTTTTGGTTAAGATTGTACCGCCCATCAGTTAAGTAAAAGGACGAGAGCAAATACCAACATGCGTATGTGTGTATGTTCATATGCGTATGTCCCACATCCCGCAGTTTTCACGATAAGATATTTAACCAATCTCCTGTATTAGTTTCTAGGTACATCAGACATGAAGAATTCGCTTTTTGGGCCATTTATTTTAATGAGTTTAATTTATTCTTCCTATTTCACTTTCAGAAACAGTTTGTATTAATTTGTTATACCTTTTTCTGGTTTTTTTTCTAATATTTTTTTTGGTTTTGATTTTAAACCAAAAATACTGTGACGGTATTATAATATATTTAATTCCAGGAATGATTAAATTAAGTACCAACTGATATTAGAAATAAACTATCCTTTTTTACTGTGTAGGTACAAAAAAGGGCAATAATGTATAAAAAACCTGGAAAATATCAATACCTACATTCCATCATTGAATAGACATACATACATATTACATATTTACATACATTCATTTTATATACATACATATGTATGTACATACATACATGTGTACAAATAAATAAAATGCGAACTTATTTTTTGAACGCTCAATTGTTATATTCTAGTTTTCAAGTAAGAACTAAATACATACATACATATGTATGTAGGTATGTACCTATGTTAAATAAAATATTTAACAACCCTTAACTCATACATATAGACTACAAATGTACATCAATATAGTATACGTAGGTACATCGGTATGTAAATATAAATTTTTATAAATATCTATTAATTTAAATAAATTGAATAATTTAATTAGTTTAAATAAATACATACTTAATAAAATTTAAACTCGATATACCTACATACATATGTACATATACATACCTATCGCTATGAGAGCTAAGGCTTTTTAAAATATTATAATTATGTACATACATACATCCATATATACGTACACACATGCATGAACATGTATGTAAATACATACATACATCATATTTATGGTCTAATAAACGCACGCCATCATCCAAAAATTGCGCCTTCACAATGCCATTAGCTGCTGCATAACAAACCCTTGTGAACGCAAAAAATGATAACTCAAAGAGCGATCAAAAAATGATAAACTCAAAAAATGATCGCTAGCGCAAAAAATTATAAAATAAACTCATAGAATGAATTTTCAAAAAATGAATTTTCAAACGATTTCTCATTTTAAAATGAATTTATGTAAGAGCTTATCGCCACTGCAGAGACCCATCAATCGCTGTTGACGTGCGTTCATTTGCGTTCGTTGTCACTGTGTATTTGCGCTCATGAGAACATGGCATAGCTCAGAATTATAGAGTGATAATTCGTTTGAGTGAGTTTATTTTGAGCGTTCTTCGCACCCTGGTTTAAATGAAACATGCCAAAATCATTTTGATATTGAACAACATTTTTTATTGTTGCAAGTACAAAATACATATGTAAATAAAAATTTGCAGAAGAAAATAAACTTTCAAAATTTGTTTAGCACACAAAGGAAAAGAAAAAATGAATTACGAAAAACGAACAGGAAATCAAGAAACGGAAAAGTTGTAAAAACTAGCAAATAGTTATTTGAATGCTATTTTTGGCTGTTAAGGGTTATTCTTGTTTTCTAAAAAAAAACATTTCATATTCATTATTTCTATTTTGAAAATTCAAAAGAAATAAAATGATATACATTAATTCATATATGTGTGTGTATTCTTTGTTTATCTACATTTATATTAGCGATTTCACGCAACTACGTAAAATGAACAGTAAAGAGTAAAAAATATCATTTGAAATAAGCAGAAAAAAGTTGATTCCCCAAATATTTTGCACAAAATCAGTGTTATAAATCAAAGCAAAAAAGTTAAGTGGAAATTGTCAAGGTGTTAATTGTAGCAAGCATCTGGAATTTCGCTTTGCTGTAAATGAATTGTGCACGAGCTATTATTATTTTTTTTTTATGATTTGTTCGTATTCATGTGAATACTGAGGGTTGGCAAGGTGTAAGAGCTATTATTTGCCAATTTTTTTTTTGCTTCGAACTCCGCTCCGGGGCCCTGTTTCAAACTCACTCTTAAAAAAAGAGATAAAGCCCTAGAGATAAGAGAAGCTTTTAAAAAATCGATTACTCATATCAATGAGGGATGCCATATCTTATGATTGTATAAAGATTTACCTCTTGCATACTTGCATATGCAACTTTTATTAGAATTTGTAGGAATAAATAATAAAAGTAAGTTAATTCAGATTGGTCAAAATCGAAGTGATTTGGGGAAAGATGAAGTGTCGAAGTGACGGGCATAAAAGTGAAGTGAAATACTTCGATCGAAGTGAAAATGACACCACTGGTGTACATATACACACCGATTGTCACTACCACAGACAAATAAAGAGCGTAAAACGAGCGCTTACGATGGGACTTGGCCATGGAGGAACAATAAAGGCGGATTCATCGTTCGAGTTCAGAACTTTTTTGCCATGTGGTTGTTGTTGTGTTTTCGGAGTGTGAGAGGATTTCCGAAAAGTTCTGAACTATTTTTATTAGTTAACTCAAATTCAACTTTAGTTCAGAACTCGAACGATGAATCCGCCTTAAAGGAGAATGCATAAGATCAGCTGACTTCTTCTTCAATCTTCATAAACACACGAACACAAGCATTTTTTTTTTGTTGACATATGCCACACACACACGCACCCTAGTATTTCCATAGGGGCCGAATCTGTCAAATTCTTCTACATTCCTCTTTGCATGGCACTTCTGGCCCCACTATGTATGAAGGTATGTCGTCATGCGAAAACCTTTATTGTTGAATCATGGACTTGGCGATCGTCGCTTAGGAAAAATAATCAGTTTGCCTTCGACTGGCGTGAAAGCAAGTGGTCGCCAGGTGATCGTCGCTTGAAATTCTTTTATTCTATTTGCAGATGCCAAACAACAAGCAAAACTACGAGAAGTTTGCATATAACGTGGGTACACAAATACATATGTATGTGTATACGTACGTTGTTTCATAATTCAACATCTGCATGCAGACTGATTATTTTTTAGTAATTTTTCACTTTATGGCCCCGACACATAGCATACGTCAATCCGTCAACGTCGACGTATGTGACTGACAGCTCACGTACTTGACGGAGAGGTCGCCACATAGGAAACGTTGACGGATATACATAAATCAGCTGTTTGATTAACCTTTAACTACAGAGGTGGTGGCAAAAATTTAACTCTTTAGAATATTTTGTAATTTCTCTTTTAAGTTGCCTTTTTGAAATTCAGTTTTCAGTAACTTCTCATCTCCTGATAATTATTGACCATTTTGGTTTTAAGCCGGGTATCCACATCACAAGAAATGCTAAAACTCCATATAAAAAAACGCTCAAGAAATAGCCAAGAAATTTTCTTGTGTCAAATTTCCTTAAGGCAGTATCCACTTCACAAGAAAATCTATTACAATTTTTGACGAAAAATGGCGTTGGCAATGCTGGTTTCGCCAAGAAATATATACGATTGTATATATTTCTTGAAGAAAAAATCAAACGTCAAAATTACTTAAGAAACATATGCTTATTTTTTCTTGAGCCATTTCTTATGATGTGGATACCCAGCTTTATGGAGGAATGTTTTACAAATGAAAAAAAAAACTCGAAAAGCAAATTGCAAAAAAAGTGAAATTCAACAGTAGCTAAAGGTTAACAATCAAAAGCAATCAGCTGATATAGCGACGGATTGACGTATACCAAAAGTTGAATGTTGGGCAACTTTGGTACGTTGCGGCGACGGATCCATGCAAGGGAGAGTAGCTCTTCTTACGCGAGTTTGTAGCTTATGTCAAACTATTGTCTTTTGTTTTGATTTTGCATTCTTGCACGTGTTTTTCGTGGAAATAGCTTGTGTGTTCGGTTGTGCGTTTGTGTGTTCGGTTGTGTGTTCGATCGCGTTTTCTCTGCTTTTGACATTCTTGAAAGACGCCATCTAACTGTAATCACCTATTTTGCTTCACATAAGAGGACCTGTATAGATTGGTCTTGGTGGTGCCCAACGCTGTTCTTAAATGTTTGTATGTTTGCTTATTTTTGCGTCTTTGTTTTGGTCTGTGTGAGATTTCGATAGATTTTCGATACAAAATTAGAGAAGACATCGATATCATCGAGGTTGGCAAGCACATCTATTCCGGTTTACGATCCCCTTTCATCGGAGGTGAATTGGATCAAATGGCATTCTGCAATTCGATTGACGTCCGATGAACGTCAGATTTTTTCGATGTTCGGAAATCGGCATTCTGGTTCACGATGGATGGGATTTTTGACAGTTTATCGGAGCGATTCTTCCCGTCAGCTTTTGTGTGTCGGAGGCAATAGAAATTTTGATTATTTTTGGAAATATTACCAATTTAATGTAATTATACTATGATTTTTAAATTTATGCAACATTATTATACAAAACGGGCTTGGTTTAGCTATGCTACTGGCCTTTTCTTTGCAAAATAAGTGAACAAAAGGAATCTGCTTTAAGCGCTAAGCAGAATCAGTACTTCTCCGTCATGACGTACGTCGTTTTCGACTGACAGGACGTACGTAGCGGAAAGAGTGGCACATAGAATATGTGTTCGGTGAATGCACCAAAAGTGTAGGGTAGAACAATATCAGACATTTGTCACAGAAGTTTTAGTTATAGGCGTCAAAAAACGAAAATTAACGAATTGCTAACAGCAAAATCGCATGGAATATGTATTAATAGTATTAATTTAATACTAATATTTAATTTTAAGTTGGTTACAAAACACAGTTCTGCACAGCTTAGTACAAAAACGAGTTATCGAACGCAATTTTCTGCACTAGAGTTCTCTAATAGCATGTTCATGGTGGGCCTGCGTTTTGCGTTTCGGAGGCATTTTTGCGTTTAGTCCAAAACGCAACATTAAATGTTACATTTCTCCATACAAATGACACCACCAAAATGCAACTTAACGCAACTATTTTTTTGCGTTTTGAATGCTAACGCAGAAAGCAACCCTGAAATCTTCGAAAAAATTTGCCATTCGAATGGAAATAGTGGCAACACTCTGGCAATACAAGAACGAAATACCTACAAGATTACGCATATAGAGCAGCATGAGCATGGGCACACGAGCTCCATGATGACGTCACTCTACATGTAATGAACGAAAGTAAACAAAACAGAGATCAAAATTAATACCAAAGCGGTTGGTACGTTTGGTTTGCAAAATTAGTGTATTATATTATTACATATTTTGCAAATTCTTGTTCTATTTTTTTAATTAGACAAAACAAAATAATAAACCTCAACACCTGATTGCGTAATCTGGGATATTAGCTCCGTTTGTTTCGAACTTCTCAAATGCGCATTTACAAAACGCGGCAGCATGAACACTTTTCGAAAAGCCATCTTCGAAAATGCAAAATGTTGCGTTTCAAATCCAGCATGAACATAGTATTATGCCCTCACCGAACACATCTTATATCGCTGACGTACGGCAAAATAGAAAATTGGCAAAGTATGCCGGACCCGGCGACTGATACGTTGCCAATGTAGTGTTGCACGAGCAAAACATACACAGTCTACTCAGCTGTCAGTTTCTTCCTTGTCCGTCATGACGGAGAAGTACTGATTCTGCTTAGCGCTTTAGTACAATAGACTGAATAGAGGAAAATAAGTACAAGGAGTTTCACACATCTATTCCGGTTTACGATCCACTTTCATCGGAGGTGAATCGGATCAAATGGCATTCTGCAATTCGATTGACGTCCATTTTTTCGATGTTCGGAATTCGGCATTCTGGTTCACGATGGATCGGATTTTTGACTTTTTTTCGGAGCGATTCTTTCCGTCAGCTTTTGTGTGTCGGAGGCAATAGAAATTTTGATTATTTTTGGAAATATTACCAATTTAATGTAATTAAACTATGATTTTCAAATTTATGCAACATTATTATACAAAACGGGCTTGGTTTAGCTATGCTACAGGCCTTTTCTTCGCAAAATAAGTGAACAAAAGGAATCTGCTTTAGTACAATAGACTGAATAGAGGAAAATAAGTACAAGGAGTTTCAATGTATTGAACTTTTATTTAATAATATAATTTATTATCCTTTTTAGCAATATTTATATATTATTGTTTAATAAAAGCTTCTGAAAATAATTTTAATTGTGTATTATTACTACGATCATGTAAGATGAGTGGGTAGCGCAACTCGGGCATAATTTCTGTGCCAAGATGTACTCCTTTAAGCATTTTTTCCTGACTGTGTCTTTTTAAAGATTTAAAATATCGCCTTGCAACATGAATTACAAACATTTGCACGAGAAACTAACAAATCGAAGAAACGTGCTCACTTTCTATATCCGTTCATGCTCAACGCGTCCTGGCGAGTCACAAAATTCCTGCTACACGATATGTACATATTCATGATTTGATTGATCGCAACCTGGATCTCAAATTTGCTTTTATGTTTTGCGATCCATAAAATCTTGTTGATATGCGACCAGTGTGGAGCGTCATCCATGCACTGCATCAGTATAACATATCACTATAAATAGTGTAAAACAAACCAACTGCAAGAGGTTTTCGCATGAAACTTTGTTGGAATAAGCTGTAAATGTTATTTTCACTAAAGTTGGCATTTTTATTGCCCTTGAGTTCATGGAGTCCAGTTTTTTTCATTATTTTTAAATTACTAATAGTTAAAGTGGGAATCGCAATAATGTACCACTGGTGTTAAGGGAAAATTTGTATATAATGAACCACGATCCTATCGCAGATTATAAAAAAGTCGCTACCGCGGACGATTATAGCGCAAGAGATATTCCTTGTTAAAGCAATGTGTGTGTAGAAGACTTCTTTGTGTCACCGGCCTTTGGGCGCGCTTTAAAAAAACCTCAGCCGGCAGAATTCTCCTTTTGGAGAACTTTAATATTTTAATTTAATAATAGTTGAAAGCGTTAAAGGTAGATGAATTATCTTCCAAAGAATATTTCCTGAAAGTTTCACTGAAAAATTCGCAGTAGTTTGTAAATAAATAAAATTGGTTCATTCTATCCAAGCTTAGCCGGTGTTAATTTCCGAATTACAAGGTATTATCGCATGAAACTTGGTGACAGTATTCTATAAATGCCGTTTTCATATATGTTGGCACTTTTTTTTTATAATAGAAAGCAATATTTTAAAAAATTGAATTAAAATTAATGTCCAAATTCCTTTGTTCTTCCATTTATTTTTCCACTAAATAAGCTGCTGCAGCAATGGAATCCATTTTTTAACCATTTAATATATTCTTTCTGAAAATTTAATCTAAAACTTACTGAAAATATAAATTTGCTGTCAAAAATACAAATGTGCTGTCAAATAATGCATATTATTTCGCATAAACGCTATCTAACACTGATTCGAACATAGTTTAACACTTAACAACACTTATGTTCGAAACGTCGTAAACCAGAATAGTCCAACTCTAATGTACCGTATGCGAATGCGTGTGCGTATGCGCATCTAAACGTTTTCTTGCGTGCGGCCCTGGCTGCTCCAGTGTATGCGTATGGTTGCGTCTGTCAATTACACTACATACATACATATATACAATTTCCACCGTTGTTATTTTTGAAAATACATATTTTACCAATTCGCGAAAGATTCAATGAAATGTATAATGAATGGGGATTTAGAATTGATATTAATTATGATAGGAAGTGTTATTACCGTATATACGGAATACGTTAAAATTATTAAAAAAAAACACGTACCATTCGGGAACGTGACGAGTTTAATGACCGAGCTTCTCTCCCTATTCAAGAAGTGCTCCTTTTGTTTTTCCTAATTGGGTGGACCTACAGTTTTATGCCGGCTGCGAACGGCGAATGCATTTTTTGTGAGAAGCTTTTTCATAGCAGAAATACACTCGGAGGGTATGCCGCCCACTGCCGAAATTTGACCGCTATTTCTAAAAACCCAATAATTGGGTTTTACTTAATTAGAAAAAATTTTTTTGGAGTTTGTCTGGACTGGGGTTAGAACCCGAGGCCTCTGGTATAGCAGACGAGCACTCTACCCATTGCACCACAGCGGCCATATTGCCAAATTGCTATCCGTTGATTTTTATGTATTATAAGAATTACAGTTTCTTTGCCTTAAAATATAAGACTGAAAATTTTGGTTAATACAAATATGTATATGCACAACCTCTGAAATCTGGTGTTCTGTTATACCAAGGCGAAAACTCCCTATTCAAAAGAATACTCACTTCACTTAATTATTTTTTTACAGTTAAAATTATTTAAGTTTCAATTATGTATTTACACACGGGTAACTACATATGTATATGTAATTTAAATTCATGTACTAAATATGTACATGGGTATTCAGATAGTAATTAACATATAATTAATATTAACCATCTCTAAATATATTTAAAACCCCTTTTAATTAACATTTCTGCTGGCAAACACATTTTCACTACTTCACTTTAAATCAATTTAACGAAGTTTTTACCAAAAAATATGTATACCTATGTAGCAACCAACCTAATATAGGCTGCAACACGCATAGAAAACGCATAGAAGTAGAAAATTTTCAACTTAGCTGCGTTCGAATGCGTGTTCGAAATCATCTTCGAATTTTCTATGCGTGTGGTGCATTTACATCCGTGCCACTGGAGTTTGCCTCATTTAAACACAGGTATGCAACACGGCTGTCAGTGACACGCACACGCATACGCATCTGCATACGGTTCATTAGAGTTGCACTATCAATCTTCATAAACACACACGAACACAAGCATTTTTTTGTTGACATATTCCACACACACACGCACCCTAGCATTTGTGTGGCCCCTACATCTGTCAAATTCTTCTACATTCCTCTTTGCATGACACTTCTCGGCCCACTATGTATGAAGGTATGTCGTTATGCATTCTCCTTTATTGTTCCTCCATGGCTGTGTGCCAATCGGCAACATTTTTCTCTATTGGAAAATGAGGTAGAAAATTTTACCATGTTGAGATAAAAAACACAATTTTGCTGTGCCAAACGGAATAGAAAATTTTGACAGTTACAAAGATAAACTTTTGGGCGAAAACGGACAACGATACAATTTTAAAACGTAAAATGAATGTAATTGTTGATGGCAATATTGATGGAAACAGAAGAAATGTATTCATGTAATCATCTCATGTTATTTTGTTTTTAAATATTTGTGTTACTTGTATGTGTATGTACTTACAAAATGTCAAAATTTTACCTAGCCCATTGAGCTAGGTAAAATTATGACACTAGAATTCACCACGAATCCTGCCAAAATTTTACTCCCTTATGTCAAAATTTCATTTTTTCTACCGATTGGCACACAGCCTAATAGTCCAACTCTAATGCACCGTATGCGAATGCGTGTGCGTATGCGCATCTAAACGTTTTCTTGCGTGCGGCCCTGGCTGCTCCAGTGTATGCGTATGGTTGCGTCTGTCAAGTACACTACATACATACATATACAATTTCCGCCGTTGTTATTTTTGAAAATACATATTTTACCAATTCGCGAAAGATTCAATAAAATGTATAATGAATGAGGATTTAGAATTGATATTAATTATGATAGGAAGTGTTATTACCGTATATAAGGAATACGTTAAAATTATTAAAAAAAAAACGTACCATTCGGGAACGTGATTTGTATTTGGAAAGGGAAGTAAGTTTTTTTTTTAATTTGTTGAAAACCCGTAAAGTGGATCAATTCCAAATTAATAATAATATAATAATAATAATACACTGGCGTTATTATAACTCTGACGAGTTTAATGACCGAACTTCTCTCCCTATTCAAGAAGTGCTCCTTTTGTTTTTCCTAATTGGGTGGACCTGCAGTTTTATGCCGGCTGCGAACGGCGAATGCATTTTTTGTGAGAAGCTTTTTCATAGCAGAAATACACTCGGAGGGTATGCCGCCCACTGCCGAGAGTGACCGCTATTTCTAAAAACCAAATAATTGGGTTTTACTTAATTAGAAAAAATTTTTTTTGGAGTTTGTCTGGACTGGGGTTAGAACCCGAGACCTCTGGTATAGCAGACGAGCACTCTACCCATTGCACTACAGCGGCCATATTACCAAATTGCTATCCGTTGATTTTTATGTATTGTAAGAATTACAGTTTCTTTGCCTTAAAATATAAGATATAAATAAATATAATATATAATTTTGGTTAATACAAATATGTATGTATATGCACGACCTCTGAAATCTGGTGTTCTGTTATACCAAGGCGAAAACTCCCTATTCAAAAGAATATTCACTTCACTTAATTATTTTTTTACTGTTAAACTTATTTACACACGGGTAACTACATATTTATTTATTCATTTATTTATTTATTCATTAATCCGTCTAATAACAAAAGTTAATACAGACATTCGCTTAAAAGATATATATATTAATATTTAGACTAGAGCTAAACTAAACTAGTCACCGATTTTCTATATTACATTATTACACAGCAGATGACTTCTTAATGCACAATGAAAAATATGCTTAGCTCCAAAGAAATCTATATCTAAACAATTTGAGAAACCATTCAGTTCAGATAAGGTTCTGATAACTGGAGCATATGTATATGTAATTTAAATTCATGTACTATGTACATGGGTATGCAGATAGTAATTAACATATAATTAATATTAACCATCTCTAAATATATTTAAAACCCCTTTTAATTAACATTTCTGCTGGCAAACACATTTTCACTACTTCACTTTAAATCAATTTAACGAAGTTTTTACCAAAAAATATGTATACCGATGTAGCAACCAACCTAATATTAGCTGCAACACGCATAGAAAACGCATAGAAGTAGGAAATTTTCAACTTAGCTGCGTTCGAATGCGTGTTCGAAATCATCTTCGAATTTTCTATGCGTGTGGTGCATTTACATCCGTGCCACTGGAGTTTGCCTCATTTAAACACAGGTATGCAACACGGCTGTCAGTGACACGCACACGCATACGCATCTGCATACGGTTCATTAGAGTTGCACTAGAATTCCAATTTTCGTTTTGTCGTAGCAGTAGGCGTCGCCGCGATCGGAGTTCCGAGGGATAGTAGAATAGCTGTGTCAATGTATTGAACCTTTATTTAATAATAAAATTTATTATCCTTTTCAGCAATATTTATATATTATTGTTTAATAAAAGCTTCTGAAAATAATTTTAATTGTGTATTATTACTACGATCATGTAAGATGAGTGGGTAGCGCAACTCGGGCATAATTTCTGTGCCAAGATGTACTCCTTTCTGGCGAGTCACAAAATTGCTGCTACACGATATGTACATATTCATGATTTGATTGATCGCAACCTGGATCCCAAATTTGCTTTTATATTTTGCGATCCATAAAACTTGTTGATATGCGAACAGTGTAGAGCGCCATCCATAGAATGCATCAGTATAACATATTATGTACTATAAATAGTGTAAAACTAACAAACTGCAAGAGGTTTTCGCATGAAACTTTGTGGGAATAAGCTGCAAATGTTATTTTCACTAAAGTTGGCATTTTCATTGCCATTGAGTTCATGGAGTCCAGTTTTTTCATAATTTAAAATTACTAATAGTTAAGGTGGGAATCGCAATAATGTACCACTGGTGTTAAAGGAAAATTTGTATATAATGAACCACGATCCTATCACAGATCATAAAAAAAGTCGCTCTCGCCAGACGATTATAGTGCAAGAGATATTCCTTGTTAAAGCAATGTGTATGTAGAAGACTTTTGTGTCACCGGCCTTCGGCAGCGCTTCAAAAAAACCTCAGCCGGCAGAATTCTCCTTTTGGAAAACTTTAATATTATAATTTAATAATAGTTGAAAGCGTTAAAGGTAGATGAATTATCATCCAAAGAATATTTCCTGAAAGTTTCACTGAAAAATTTCTAGTAGTTTGTAAATAAATAAAATTGATTCATTCTACCCAAGCTTAGCCGGTGTTAATTTCCGAATTACAAGGTATTCTCTCATGAAACTTGGTGACAGTATTCTATAAATGCCGTTTTCATATATGTTGGCACTTTTTTTTTATAATAGAATGCAATATTTTAAAAAATTGAATTAAAATTAATGTATAAATTCCTTTGTTCTTCCATTTATTTTCCCACTAAAAAAGCTGCTGCAGCAATGGAATCCATTTTTTAACCATTTAATATATTCTTTCTGAAAATTTAATCTAAAATTTACTGAAAATATAAATTTGCTGTCAAAAATACAAATGTGCTGTCAAAAAATGCATATTATTTCGCATAAACGCTACCTAACACTGATTCGAACATAGTTTAACACTTAACAACACTTATGTTCAAACGTCGTAAACCAGAATACCAATTTTCGTTTTGTCCATGATGAAATAATAAAATGGTGGACGCAGCAGAGGACGGCTATTTTGTTTTTGGAATAGTAAGCTGTCAAACTATCGTGTTTTGTTTTGATTTTGCCCTCTTGCACGTGTTATTCGTGGAAATAGCTTGTGTGTTCGCTTGTATGTTTGCTGGCGTTTTTTCTGTTTTTGACATTTTTATCTACGGCCGTTCAACGGTAATCGCCTATTCTCTTTTAGCCGCTACGACCTTATAGAATTATTGGATCATGGTTTTGTCGTAGCAGTCGACGTCGCCGCGATCGGAGTTCCGAGGGATAGTAGAATAGCTGTGAAGATGATTCAGAATGAAACAGGGTTTCAATCTTCACTCGCTCTCAGAAATTTGTATGGAAAATTTCGAGTTTCGTCACTGGTTTCCGTGTCGAAACAAGATTGAGAGAGAAAATGCAGAAAAAAAGAGCGAAACACTGTTTCATTCTGAATCATCTTGCCAACCTCGATGATATCGATGTCTTCTCTAATTTTGTATTGAAAATCTATCGAAATCTCACACAGCCCAAAACAAAGACGCAAAAATAAGCAAACATACAAACATTTAAGAAGAACAAGAAAGAGAAATGTCAAACTGAATCACGATTAGCCACATTAGTGGTTATTGAGCGAGATGTTTTGCTACATGTTTCTCTGATGAATCAAGTTATGTGGAGACGGGCTTTTAGTTGCTACTTCTACAGTGGTTGCTACACCTTAAAAAATCAATCTATATACAAAAAATAATTAAAGTGGACTAATTTACAAAATACATGAATTACAAAGACCTTATACTCGTATTAAAACTTATTATTATTTTGGAAAAATTCATTTGATATTTCTTGTTTGTCAGTGCACAGTTACATATAATATTTACATATGTTAAAGGAAAAATCATTTGGCTAAATTACAATTACTTCGTTAATTTTATCCGTTCAAAACTAGCATTTGAAATATAAATTAGAAGCTTAAACTGGAATGTCTGGCTGTATTAAAAATATTTAAATATGTTGAAGAAATAAATAAATTCTTATTCAATATGTGGAAAAATGTAAGTGAAATGTGGTCTGCATTATTGGCGCATGTACAAGTATATGTACATAAATAATATATGTATATACTGTATCCCAACAGAGCCATGGTGACTCCTGCAATGTATTCTTGTGTTAACATACCTATTTCTTAGGTTAATTCATAGAACTTTGTATCCTGATGTGTATATTAAAGTATATAACAGGTCTGCTCACCTCATAGGCACTCAAAGCACAATTGTTTTTGTTTTGGGAACAAGTAAAGAATACCGTCCGGTGAGCTAAAAAAAAAAACAAAAGTGGGCGTGGTCCGCCTTTTTGGCCTGATTTCAGTGATATACTTCTTTTTTGTCGCAAACGATTTTTGAGGGAGCTAGAGGGGGATGAAGTTTAAAAAACTGTTTTTTTAAAGAGCCGATATCTTCCAAAATATTCACTCAATTTTTAAAATTAAGGCATCGTTGGAAAGCTTACTTAAATGCCTTTCATATGATACATAAATATTTCCCCAAGTTCCACACAAATTTTGTAAAAAAGCAAAAAACTAATTTTGGTAATTTTTTATTGTTTTTTCTTTTTTTTTGTTGAAATGACCTTATTAACACTATACAAAGTTATTTCCATTTAAAAGGACGTTAAATTACCTTTCATTTGATATATAACTTGTTACGAAAATTTTGTTAAAAACGTGCAAAACAATTGGCATAAGTGCAGAATACGGCCCGTTAAGCTAGACAAAAAAAATTTAGTGGGCGTGGTCCGCCTCTTCACTGATTTCAGTGATATAATTTTTTTTTTGGGCTCGCTTATATTAAGAGTGCTAGGGGGGGGTAAAGATGAAATTTTCCAAATTTTAAAAAGCAAATATCTCGAAAAGTACTTAACCGATTTTAAATTAAAGCACACAATTGAAAAGGTAATTAAAAACACTTTTTTATGATATGCATATGTATATGCTTATAGTAAATAGTTTGTAAGAAAATTAAGAAAATAAAAAAAAATCTATTTTTTTTGTAAAAAACGTATTTTATTTAAAAAAAAATGGAACAAGTGCAGAATACGGCCCGGTAAGCTAGACAAAAAACAAAAAGTGTGCATGGTCCGCCCCTTTTTACTGATTTCAGTGATATAATTTTTTTTTGGGGCTCGCTTATATTAAGGGTGCTAGGGGGGGGTAAAGATGAAATTTTCCAAATTTTAAAAAGCGATTATCTCGAAAAGTACTTAACCGATTTTAAATTAAAGCACACCATTGAAAAGGTAATTAAAAACACTTTTTTGTGATATACATATGTATGAGCTTACAGTAAATAGTTTGTAAGAAAATTATGAAAACAAAAAAAAAATCAATGTATTTCATAAAAAAACCATTTTTATTTAAAAAAAAGTTATTATAAACATATATTTTTGTTGCTGAAATCAAAGAGAGAATTCTATTACCTTTTATTTGATGTATAATATGTTATATAAATATATACAAATAATAAGAAAATTTGTGTGCATTGGCAACCACGTATATGCTCATACTAACGGCATATGGAAAAAACGGTATATTTCAAACGTACTATTTAAATTAAAGTTTATATATTTTTCCAACGTGAAAGGTGAATAAAAATGAGTTCGCAAATTAATTTGATGTCCTTCTGCGTAGTACACCCTTGAGCGTAGGCGGCCTTCGGCCGCGCTTATAAAAAATAACCCTCAGCCGGTAGAATTCTCTTTCCGGAGTAATATCTATGGCCCGGTCCACAGTGCTTTTGCGCAGAACACTTTTCTGCGTTGGCGGTCTTCGGCCGCGCTTATAAAAAATAACCCTGGGCTACGCCATCCGTCCGGACGTGTGCCCCAACCGTGGCTACCGCCACGGTGATGTCCTTCTGCGTAGTACACCCTTGAGCGTAGGCGGCCTTCGGCCGCGCTTATAAAAAATAACCCTCAGCCGGTAGAATTCTCTTTCCGGAGTAATATCTATGGCCCGGTCCACAGTGCTTTTGCGCAGAACACTTTTCTGCGTTGGCGGTCTTCGGCCGCGCTTATAAAAAATAACCCTGGGCTACGCCATCCGTCCGGACGTGTGCCCCAACCGTGGCTACCGCCACGGTGATGTCCTTCTGCGTAGTACACCCTTCAGCGTAGGCGGCCTTCGGCCGCGCTTATAAAAAATAACCCTTAGCCGGTAGAATTCTCTTTCCGGAGTAATATCTATGGCCCGGTCCACAGTGCTTCTGCGTAGTACACCCTTCAGCGTAGGCGGCCTTCGGCCGCTCTTATAAAAAATAACCCTCAGCCGGTAGAATTCTCTTCCGGAGTAATATCTATGGCCCGGTCCACAGTACTTTTGCGGCCATTTCAACTCGCAAAATTGTACAAACAATTTTTGAGAGCCCCTCTACCGCCCTGCATAAGTCATTTTTCTCAGGACGTGCTGGAATAATGGAAAGCCGGCCCTCGACATTTTTTAATTCGGTCAAAAATATATTCGGTATAATAATGCTTTTTTCAATTCGGTCTTTTAAGATTCGACATTTTTTTTCGACTTATTGTACGGATCCCGAAATATAACGTTTTTTTCATATGCCGTTAGTATGAGCATATACATGGTTGACAATTCACACAAATTTTCTTATTAATTATATACATTTATATAACATTTTATATATCAAATTAAAGGTAATAGAATTATCTTTTTGATTTCAGTAACAAAAATATATGTTTATAATAATTTTTTTGGCATAAGTGCAGAATACGGCCCGTTAAGCTAGACAAAAAAAATTTAGTGGGCGTGGTCCGCCTCTTTTTCTGATTTCAGAGATATAATTTTTTTTTGGGGCTCGCTTATATTAAGGGTGCTAGGGGGGGGGGGGGGTAAAGATTTCCAAATTTTAAAAAGCAAATATCTCGAAAAGTACTTAACCGATTTTAAATTAAAGCACACCATTGAAAAGGTAATTAAAAACACTTTTTTACGATATGCATCCGTACATGCTTATAGTAAATAGTTTGTAAGAAAATTAAGAAAATAAAAAAAAAATCAATTTTTTTTGTAAAAAACGTATTTTATTTAAAAAAAAATTATTATAAACATATATTTTTGTTACTGAAATCAAAAAGAGAATTCTATTACCTTTAATTTGATATATAAAATGTTATATAAATGTATATAATTAATAAGAAAATTTGTGTGAATTGTCAACCATGTATATGCTCATACTAACGGCATATGAAAAAAACGTTATATTTCGGGATCCGTACAATAAGTCGAAAAAAAATTTCGAATCTTAAAAGACCGAATTGAAAAAAGCATTATTATACCGAATACATTTTTGACCGAATTAAAAAATGTCGAGGTCCGGCTTTCCATTATTCCAGCACGTCCTGAGAAAAATGACTTATGCAGGGCGGTAGAGGGGCTCTCAAAAATTGTTTGTACAATATTGCGAGTTGAAATGGCCGCAAAAGTACTGTGGACCGGGCCATAGATATTACTCCGGAAGAGAATTCTACCGGCTGAGGGTTATTTTTTATAAGAGCGGCCGAAGGCCGCCTACGCTGAAGGGTGTACTACGCAGAAGGACATCACCGTGGCGGTAGCCACGGTTGGGGCACACGTCCGGACGGATGGCGTAGCCCAGGGTTATTTTTTATAAGCGCGGCCGAAGGCCGCCAACGCAGAAAAGTGTTCTGCGCAAAAGCACTGTGGACCGGGCCATAGATATTACTCCGGAAAGAGAATTCTACCGGCTGAGGGTTATTTTTTATAAGCGCGGCCGAAGGCCGCCTACGCTCAAGGGTGTACTACGCAGAAGGACATCAAATTAATTTGCGAACTCATTTTTATTCACCTTTCACGTTGGAAAAATATATAAACTTTAATTTAAATAGTACGTTTGAAATATACCGTTTTTTCCATATGCCGTATGAGCATATACGTGGTTGCCAATGCACACAAATTTTCTTATTATTTGTATATATTTATATAACATATTATACATCAAATAAAAGGTAATAGAATTCTCTCTTTGATTTCAGCAACAAAAATATATGTTTATAATAACTTTTTTTTAAATAAAAATGGTTTTTTTATGAAATACATTGATTTTTTTTTTGTTTTCATAATTTTCTTACAAACTATTTACTGTAAGCTCATACATATGTATATCACAAAAAAGTGTTTTTAATTACCTTTTCAATGGTGTGCTTTAATTTAAAATCGGTTAAGTACTTTTCGAGATATTCGCTTTTTAAAATTTGGAAAATTTCATCTTAACCCCCCCCTAGCACCCTTAATATAAGCGAGCCCCAAAAAAAATTATATCACTGAAATCAGTAAAAAGGGGCGGACCATGCCCACTTTTTGTTTTTTGTCTAGCTTACCGGGCCGTATTCTGCACTTGTTCCCTTAACTTTTTTATTTCAATAAAGTTATTAACAAAAAACGTTTTCATTTTTTTGATTGCTTATTACACCCACACGAACACGAAAATTCAATCTATTTTTTTACCATTTGATAATACATTCTTTATATTTACTGGCATAAGTAAAGGATACCGTCCGGTGAGCTACAAAAAAAACAAAAAGTGGGCGTGGTCCGCCTTTTTGTCCCGAGTTCAGTGATATACTTCTTTTTTGGCGCAAACGATTTTTTAGGGAGTTAGAGGGGGATGAAGTTAAAAAAAACTTTTTTTTAAAAAAGCCTATATCTTCCAAAATATTCAGTAAATTTTTAAAATTAAGGTATCGTTGGAAAGCTTATTTAAAGGCCTTTCATATGACGTATCAAAATTTTCGTAAATTCCTTACAAATTTT
The DNA here is from genome assembly GCA_960531455.1 of Urophora cardui. NCBI lineage: Eukaryota > Metazoa > Arthropoda > Insecta > Diptera > Tephritidae > Urophora > Urophora cardui. Next base: position 62,572,454 of record OY482671.1, on the reverse strand, counting down.
GTTACAAAACAAAAAACTCAAATTTTGGTATTTTTATTAGGGAAAAACTGTGATTTTTTTTTGTGTTATTAAGTATATTAAAAATTATATTCATTTAAAAGAGCATAAAAATATCTTTCATTTCATATACTATTCTCTATAGCAAGACTTCTATATAATTAGCTATCGTGAAATGAAAAGATGTTTTAGTAGTTTTAGGTATACAGAGAACCATGAAAAAAGTTGTACAGTAGGCTTTTCTGACACACGAAGGGTGTACTACGCAGAAGTGGCGGTAGCCACGGTTAGGGCACACGTCCGGACGGATGGCGTAGCCCAGGGTTATTTTTTATAAGCGCGGCCGAAGGCCGCCAACGCAGAAAAGTGTTCTTCGCAAAAGCACTGCGGACCGGGCCATAGATATTACTCCGGAAAGAGAATTCTGGCGGCTGAGGGTTATTTTTTTTATAAGCGCGGCCGAAGGCCCCAACGCAAAATCTGTTCTCCGCAAAAGTTTTTTCTTCTATCGTATTTATATGGAGAGTTACTAAACTTTAACCATAAATTCCTCGAAAACGAGGTACGTCCGGCGCCTAAATTTTACGGATTCAGAACACCCTTCCCCTCCCCTACCCCCCGGTAGAAGTCGTTTTTTTGGGGGCGTGTGACATTATTGGAAAGTTTCCCCATAGATGCTATTGCGGAAGTAGAATTCTGCCGCCTGAGGGTTATTTTTTTAAAGCGCGGCCGAAGGCCGCCAACGCTATTCGGGGTTCTGTATAAAAGTACTGTTGTCCGCGCTATAGATGCTTTCTTGATATTATACATAACTAACAAGAATTGTTTTGCACGTTTTTAACAAAATTTTCGTAACAAATTATATATCAAATGAAAGGTAATTTACCGTTCTTTTTAATGTAAATAACTTTGTAAGGTCATTTCAACAAAAAAAAAAAAGAAAAAACAAAAAAAAAATTACCAAAATTAAGTTTTTTGCTTTTTTACAAAATTTGTGTGGAATTTCGGGAAATATTAATGTATGATATGAAAGGTATTTAAGTAAGCTTTCCAACGATGCCTTAGTTTTAAAAATTGAATGAATATTATGGAAGATATCGGCTTTTAAAAAAAAGGGTTTTTAAACTTCATCTCCCTCTAGCTCCCTCAAAAATCGTTTGCGCCAAAAAAGAAGTATATCACTGAAATCAGGCCAAAAAGGCGGACCACGCCCACTTTTGTTTTTTTTTTAGCTCACCGGACGGTATTCTTTACTTGTTCCAAAAAATATATAATTGATCAATTTAACTCAATAATATTGTGAAAAAGTGTCGGAAAAAGTGTCGCAACTTAGTGTGCTATCAAAGTAATATAAAATTGCTTTATATAAATTCTAAAGCGTAAATTAATACCAGTATTCTATAAGCTGTCTCAAGTCACTAATTGAGACTTTTTCGTGGTGAGATTGATTTTGAGACAACTTGGTATTCTGTAAGCGATCTCATGTCTCAAGTCTCAAAATATACGTCACTAATTAGTGACCTAGTGGCGAGGAGGTCACAAAATATACAACACATTGAGGTGAAATAAACAAAGCGGGAAAATTTATAAAAAATGAAACAGAATTATGTAGGAAGAAATATTTTGTGCTTATTTATTATTAAAAAAGCGAGAAAACGAGAAAAGGTAAGTAATTAACAAAAACGGCTTGAAAATCGTGAATAACTCGAAGTGTTTCAAAATTTAGAAATGATCGACGGATAACCCTGGCAAGATTGCGGGATTCGGAAGATCCTTTCTTCCTGGAAGAGGATGTATTCCGGAGATTCTTGAGGTTTCCCAAAACCTTGTGTTGGGATATAATACAGGATTTGAAAACATTCGATGAAAGTATCCGGCAATCCAGAATTCCATTCGAACCCCGGGTAAGTTTAGTGATTGTATATAGAAATGAGAGAAATATCGATATAATGCGCCAGACCCGGAATTTTTCGGGAAGGGGGCTCAGATTTCCACCTGCCCACCAAAAGGGTCGGCTTTCTATTGAGGAACCACGGCCCTAAAAAATTACTTCGTCATAGTTTTTTTTTATAATACAGTATTTTTGCGTATTATTTTTAGTGGTTTGAAAATAAATACGGCGGGCGCATTATATCGAAGCCGACCCTAGAAATATGTATGTTCTGATGGGTGTTCTCCTTCTAGTTTATATCAGCATTATATTTTTTATGCAATGGCTCTTACCAAAGCTGCATTGGAAATAGCCATTTCGCAGCGATGAGCCAACCGAGCGTATCAAGATGCATCACTGAAATTTGTACGCTTGTTGTGGAAAGGAAACGATTTGAAATAAGCTTCCCAAGTACACTTGAGCAGTACAATAGTATTAAACGTGGGCAAGTTGGTTTTAACTCTCAGATAACAAACTCACTTTCGTATTTATAATATTAGTAAGGATTTACATATATATTTATTCAAAATTGCATTTAGATTTCACAACAAATTTGGCATAAAGGGCGTAATAGGCGCAATTGATTGCACTCATGTGGCCATAATTGCACCGGCATCAACAACCCCTGGTGTAGTTCAACATGAGTATATGAACCGAAAGGGATACTATAGCATCAATGTTGAAGCTGTAAGTATATATGTTTGTATCTGTATGAGTGAATATATCAGAAGCAAGTCGCAAAAATTTTAAACTATTTGGCGGTGCAGACCTAGCCGCACTATTCCCTATCCTGTCAATCCCTCTTTTCTGTTTCCGTAGAGAATTGAATATAAATGTTGAGCCGGGTAAAAGTAGCCTTAATAACGAAATACTTCATTTCTAGATTTGCGATGATGATATGATATTCCGCCACGTGAATGCTCGTTTCCCAGGATCTTGTCACGATTCGGGAATATGGACAACATCGCCAGCAAGGATAAAGCTGATACGGGAACATGCGCCTGGTGCCTTTAAGTGGTTTCTGGGTGATTCGGGTTATCCACTAGAGCCATGGCTTCTCACGCCAATTTCGAACCCTTCATCAGCCAGTGAAGAACGCTATAACAGGGTCCATATAAAGGCCAGAAACACAATTAAACGCGCATTCGGTGTTCTTAAGTCGCGCTTCCGGTGTGTATCCAAAGAGCGTTTTTTGAGATATTCGCATAAAACAGCTGCATCAATTATATATGCATGCGCAATCCTGCACAACATCTTACAAAGGCATGGCATATATGAAACGAATGAAGAAATCTTTACAGAAGACCCTCCTCGTGATGCATTGGATGTTAATATTCCGACACATTCGAGTGAATATTTTTCGCAAGGCAGAAGGGCTCGTCAGGACTGCATAAACGCGCTCGCCACATAAGCGCACCACTTATACATTTTGCAATCACAATCCCAACCCCAAAACCATTTCCAAACGCTAATCCCATTTGCAAACCCTAATCCCATTTCCAACCCCAATCCCAAAACCATTTGCAAACCCTAATCCCATTTCTAACCCCAATACCAAAACCATTTCCAAACGCTAATCCCATTTCCAACCCCAATCCCATTTCTAACCCCAATCCCAAAACCATTTGCAAACCCTAATCCCATTTCTAACCCCAATACCAAAACCATTTCCAAACGCTAATCCCATTTCCAACCCCAATCCCATTTCTAACCCCAATCCCAAAACCATTTGCAAACCCTAATCCCATTTCTAACCCCAATACCAAAACCATTTCCAAACGCTAATCCCATTTCCAACCCCAATCCCATTTCCAAATACATATTATCTATACATACATATCTATATATATTTGTACATATGTGCATTCTTAAATTATTATATAAATACATACATATGCAGTATCTAAATACCAGACCTGTAAAGTGCAAGTACCAGTACAAGTACAAGTACCCCAGTACTTCGAAATTCCAGTACAAGTATAAGTACTTCAGTACTTGTACTTGAATTTTACAAGTACAAGTACTCTACTGATAAGTACTTTTTAAGCACGTACACATCTGTGTTTTTGTTCTGCTTTTTTAAATGTTTTGATTGAAATAAAAATTTTAAATCAAAATCAACTGAGGTGATATTTTTTGTTTGAAACAATCTGAAATAGTTTGTCAAAAAAGTACTTGCACTGTAGTACTTGTACTTCGAATTTCTAAGTACAAGTACTGTGGTACTTATACTTATTTGGTACTTAGTACCAGTATATACTGATTATTTTACAGGTCTGCTAAATACATATACATATTTGTACCCATGTACATTTTTAAATTATATAAATACATTCATACATATTTATGCATATAAACATTTTAAAATACATACATACTCACATTCATTTAAAATAAAGAAGTTAACAAAATGTTAATTGAATTCATTTTTTATTAAATACTCGTAGGTACATATTGTAGGTACATATGAACACATGTGGAGCCTCTATTCAATTCATAAATATACATACATACGTTGCTATGGCTTTATAGTTAAATTACAATTTAACATTGTAATTTAATTTTTGATTAAATAAATAAAAAAATATACATAACATTAGGCACGAATTCAGTCTTACAAACTTCATTAAAATTTATAATAAAAAAAAACAGTCTTACAGACTTTAGTATACATATTCAGGAAAATTTGTTTTACTAAAAAAAAAAACATATTTACAGACTTCATTACAAATGACCGTATTAATAAAAACCATGCAAATGCTTTTACTAAAAATTTCAGAAATTATACATAAATTTGTATGAACCAAATTTCAAAATTTGAGTAAAAGGTCTGAAGTCTTAACTAAAAGCAAACGCTTGGCTTTTATTAATATGGCCAAATGGGTCATCATATTAAAAAAACGAAGCTTTTGCTTAAGATTTCAGACCTTTTACTCAGTTTTTTAAACTTGGTTCATGCAACTTAATGTATAATTTCTGAAATATTTAGTAAAAGCGTTTGCATGGTTTTTAATAATACATCTCAATAATTACATATACACATACATTTAAAATTATTCGCGTCTACCCATATTTTGGGAAAAATTTAGCAGCGCGGTGGCCATGCTAGTCATTGCACTTGAAAATTCCTTCATACAGTTGAGGGTTTCCTCCCTATACCTCTTTTCTTCCTCGTTCCTCTCCTTAATCGATTCCATCAACACCCCGAACATTTCTTCCGAGCTTGCCTTATTTGTTGATCGCTGTGGAGTTGACGTAGCCGAGACGTTCATTACCTCTGGGTCACACTCGATAATATCATCGTTCTGAAATGTAAAAAAAGCAAAACCATTATCTTTTTATCCGAGCTGTAAAAATTTAAATTAAATTGATATCAGATACAGTGCATAATATTGCGAACTGCTTTAATTGCAAATTATGTTTATTGATTGTACGTATAGTCCGTATAGGAGAATTTATTATCGTGCCGTGTAGACCAAAAAGATGTATCAACAATGATTTGCGATTTTAGCTTTTTTAAGGAAAAATCCTTGGGCCGGCTTTATATTAAGAAACCAAGCCCCGAAAAAATTACTTATTTACCCCCCCGAGTAAGTAATTTAAATTTACCCATATCATAGATATGATAAATTTTACCAATTTAACAACAAATATCTCGTAAATTATAAGCATCCCGCAAGTTTTGATTTCAGTTTTGACATCTAAGAGAGCCCCTCTACCCCCCTGAACAAGTAATTTTTTTCGGGGCCTGTATTGAGTTTCTGTAAGAAATCGAGTGGATTTGTCTATTTTGATGACGTCACGTCGATTCTATCAAAACTTCTCTATTGATCGATAGCGAGTGTTTCTACAAGCATTAATCGATAAAATTCGGAACAGTGATGGAAATGAAACGCCAATCGAGAACTTAAACGCCAAAATAAATGTAATGCTCTAAGCACATTCGAACCGGCGAGCGAAATGCAGCCAGCTGTCAAAAGTAAAATGCACACGTTCTTATGGGCGCACACATTTTAACGCCAGCACGACTTCACGGCAGAAGGGTTGCATTTGTCGCTGCCGCAAATATAGACCTATTTCTAATTTGACAAGCGACAATGCGCATGTACAGGCAGAAACGTGTGTATGTGTGCATTTTGGGAGTACAAAGACGCTCCTTAAGAGACTCTACAAATCCTTTAAATATATATTAAATATATTTAAATGTATATTCATTAATATATAGTATGCAAATATATACATAAATAATTTGTTTTAATTAAAATATACTTACATTCTGGCTGAATTCGGCTGTTTTGTCCATTTTTTCGACCGGTGCAAGCTTTCTCACCGTTTAAAAAGTCGGCGAGTATATTGATAGATAATATATCGACTATTATGCTTACAGAAACACCTTTAATCGATCATTCCTACTGAATTGGAATGGAACATATCAGCTGATTTGTCAGTTCTATCGATCCATTCGACTCATTTTCATACAGAAACGCATGCATCGCGAATGACGTCATGATGACGTCAAATCGACTATTTCAGTAGAGAACATTGATCGATATGAGTTACAGAAACTCACTACTGGTCTCTTAATGTAAAGCCGGCCCAAAGGGTTTTCCTTAAAAAAGCTAAAATCGCAAATCATGGTTGATACATCTTTTTGGTCTACACGGCTCGATAATAAATTCTCCTATTCGGACTATGAGATCTGTGAGATCCCCCCCTCCACCCCCGCAAAGACATTTCATTCGCAGCGTGGTTCCTTAATGGAAAAATTTCAAAAACCCTGCTCCCGTAAAATTTCTCTTCTTGCTCATAATGTTTTGGCGCGAACAGTACTTTTGCACAAAAGCGACATGAAAAAGAACACCATAAACATTATGACTCCACATTTGCATACATATGTACATACCTCGTGACCCATGGTCCCAATGTTGCGCATCCCATTGACTGCTACATCTCCGAGGGAGCTTAGCGCCCTTGCCTCCGTTTGGGAAATGTCGCTAGTCATCTCGGGCCCTCCGCCAGTTACCAACCGGTCCGCCCTCACCTGCCTTGCCCTCGACCGCACTTGATTTTTCCAATGCCCAAGAGTCTGAAAAAAAAAAAACAATAACAAAATACGTAATCGTACATCACATAAGTATGTACATACATATATTGCTTATAAATACTTTAATATACCTGTTTCCACTTCCTGCCACTTCACTTGGGACCCCTTAAGGCATTAAGCTGCCCTGCCAGCTCGTCCCATAATTCCAGCACTCTTCGTGGACGCGTTGGGTCATTTTTGTTGGCCCTGATCTCCGGGTGGCTCTCTATAAAGGCCAGGTAGCAATCTATCTGCTCCTTTGTAACGCGTGTGCAACCTGCAATTAAAATATTTATTATTGTATATTATAATAAAAATATGCATTACTTACCTTGTTCAGCCATTTCAATTGATTGTAAATAACAAAGTAAATAAATTGTATTGCATAGTGATGAAACCGGCACTTATCGATAGTACCCTTTTTGCATTAGGTACACCCCAACAAATGCCCCAACAGGTAACCCCATCCCGCCTGCCCAGTGTCAACGTACCAAACGTACAACAGCAGATCGAAACCCTGCAAAGGCAACTGGAATTTCTCTATGCCCAACAACAACAAGCCCAGAAACCCCAAACTGCAGGAAACTTGACATCTGCTACCCCAACCGACGAATGGAAGATCGTCAATCCCAAACGCCAACGCGAAAGCCCAGGTAAAAATACTGTCTCTAAAAAACAGGCTACGCTTGACAATTACTGGCTTGCAACCCGCCAACCAATTGAAAATTGAAAATGAAAACAGATTTGCCTCCCTTGAAGTTGAGGAAACAAACCAACCAACTGAAAAAATACCCAAGCCGCCGCCAATATTTATAGACAAAGTTCTAAACATTCCCCCCCTAATGAGTTTACTACAAGAAGTTGCTCCAAACTCTTATGATCTAAAGCTCACAGGCAAAGATCAAGAAAAAGTACAAGCATCATCCCTGGATGCTTACAGAACCATAGTATCACAACTGGAACAGAAGGGCACAAAGTTCTATACTTATAAAACAAAACAAGAACGTACCTTCAGAGTGGTTCTCAGAAACATGCATTCCTCAATAGACACAAAAGAAATTGTGGATTCTCTAAAAGATCTCACAAAAAAGCCTCTCCCCATGTTTATCATTGAACTCAAACCCGACTCCAACAACAAGATGATATATCAAATTAAAAGTCTCCTGCACTCAAAAATTACTTTCGAGCCCCCACACCCGAAGCGTGAAATACCGCAATGCGCCAACTGTCAGCAATATGGCCACACAAAGTCCTACTGCCGTCGAAAATCAGTATGTATAAAATGTGCTGGAAACTACCTTTCCGCTGATTGTAAGCGAAAGACAAGATCTGAAGATGTCAAATGTGCTCTATGTGAAGGTAACCATCCAGCAAATTATAAAGGCTGTATGGTATACAAAAACCTCCAAAGCGCCAAATACCCAACTGTGAGGAAAAAAGCTCCTGCACAGCCTCAGGACAAACCACAACAGCCAAGTCAGACCCCAATTCAAATTGAAACCCCAATTCAAATTGACCCATACCCAGCCACATATGCTCAAGCAGCAAAGAAAGGCGTAACACCCCGTTCGAACCCTAATAATGCTATTCCAAATAGTAATGAAATCCACACCCCAACGCAAAACACTAACGAAATGAGAGAAATGATGATGCAACAAATGACAGCAATGATGAGCCTGCTCGTCACCTTCACCACTAAAAATTATGCATCTTCAAACCGTTAAAAATTATTATTTGGAATGCCAATGGCCTTTCCAAACACATACTTGAAGTTAAAGTTTTACTTCAGACCCACGATATAGATATACTCCTCATATCTGAGACTCACTTTACTGACAAAAGCTATTTTGAAGTACCCAACTACAAGTTTTACCACACAAAACACCCGAGTAACAACGCTCATTGAGGCTCAGGTATCTTGATACGGAAAAGTATTAAACATTACAGCACGAATTCATTCCTTACAAATGCTATACAAGCCACAAATATTGTCATTGAAGACCCGAGCGGCCAGCTTACACTCTCTGCTATCTATAGCCCGCCGAGGCACTCTATCAGCGCTGCAGAATACGAAAATTTCTTCAAAACTCTTGGAAATCGATTTCTAGCTGGGGGCGATTACAATGCCAAACACACATTCTGGGGCTCTCGTCTCATTACCCCTAAAGGAAGACAACTATATAATGCTATTAGCAAGCTCAGTTTAACTCCATTCTCTACTGGAACTCCCACTTATTGGCCAACAGATAAAAATAAATTACCCGACTTAATCGATTTCTGCGTGGTGAAAGGCGTGCTTTCCTCAGATATAACTTGCAAAACGCGCTTTGAATTGTCTTCCGACCACTCTCCAATCCTGGTAACAATTGATAAAAATTTTACACCGACAACGGATCAATGCAGCCTTTACAATCGGAAGACTGACTGGGAATACTTCCGACACATCATCACGTCTAATCTTGACTTGAAATTAGCGCTGAAATCTGCTGAAGATATAGAGGCAGCAGTCGAACATTTTAACAGCTGCATCCAACAAGCTGCATGGAAATCAACTCCCACCCTCATCAGACAAAAAAGGACAAGCGTTACACACAACATACAAGCTAAGCTCTAAGAAAAGCGACTCGCAAGGAAAAAGTGGCAACAAACCCGTCACCCCGACGACAAGAAAAGATTGAATGCACTCACCAAAGAACTCAAAAATATCCTCAAAATTGAACACAACAGACAAGTTCAACAATATCTCAGTAATATTGATGCAACAGCTGCAACTGATTACTCCCTTTGGAAAGCTGCTAGTAAGCTAAAAAGGCCGATTCTCTCCAATTCTCCTATACGAATGGAAAATAACGAATGGGCGAAAAGTGACGCAGAGAAAGCAAATACTTTTTCACGCCACCTAAAATCAGTATTCACCCCACATGATATTGAACCCTCACTAAGCACAACAACAGAAGTGAAAAATACTCTTAAGTCATCCCTATCAAATGGACCTCCCCATAAAAAAATTCGCAATATCGGAGGTAAAAACCGTAATAGCGAAACTCAACCCAAAGAAAGCTCCTGGGTACGATATTATTAATGTCAATGTACTAAAACAATTACCTTACGAAGGCATAAAATTTCTCACCCAACTGTTTAATGCAGTACTAATAACTGCATTCATACCCCCTCAATGGAAAGTCGCTCAGATGAAAATGATTCTGAAACCAGGAAAGTCACCCGATTCGGCAGCGGCTTACAGACCCATTAGCCTGCTGCCCATTGTCTCAAAAGTCTTGGAAGTTCTTTTCCTTAAAAGACTCCTACCCAAAATAGAAGAACGTAACATTATACCTAATCACCAGTTTGGCTTCAGAAGAGGGCACGGAACAATTGAACAAGTACATAGGCTTACCGAGAAAATCTACTCTGCCTTTGAGCAAAAACAATACTGTACAGCTGCCTTTCTAGATATATCCCAAGCTTTTGATCGCGTATGGTAAGACGGCCTCCTCTATAAAATAAAAAATACTCTCCCTATAAATTACTTTCTATTTATACAATCTTATCTGAAAAATCGCTACTTTTTCGTCAAAGAAGGAGCAGAGCAGTCTGAGCTTTACGAGAGCTTAGCAGGCGTCCCGCAAGGTAGTGTAATGGGCCCAATACTGTACCTACTTTACACATATGATCTCCCAATAGCAGAAGGAGTCACTATCGGCACTTTTGCCGATGACACTGCCGTACTGACTGCAGACCTCAACTCTAACGTGGCCTCACTCAAGCTTCAGAGAAGTTTAAATAAAATTACCCATTGGCTGAAAGACTGGCGGATAAAGTCAAATGAATCAAAATCTGTCCAAGTGACGTTTACCACTAGTCGTAACAATTGCCCACCCGTGAAACTCAACGGCATTGATATACCGCAAAGTGACGTAACAAAGTACCTTGGTATGCATCTCGACAGAAAACTAACATGGAGAACACACATATTCACCAAACGAAAAGCTCTTGCTATAAAACTGAGAAATCTTTATTGGCTCATGAATCGAAACTCCCAACTATCAATCGACAACAAACTCCTGCTCTACTTAGCTATCTTAAAACCCATTTGGACTTATGGCATACAGCTGTGGGGAACAGCAGCAAACTCAAATATAGAGATTCTCCCAAGATTCCAATCGAAAACCATTAGAATGATTGTAAATGCGCCCTACTACGTCACCAACGACCAACTACATCGTGACCTAAAGATACCTACTATCGCTGAAGAAATCAGAAAGTATGCTGCATCATACAAAATGAGAATATTAGCTCACCCCAACCCACTCGTTCTAGCCCTAACGGCAAGACCAATTAATTTCGTACGCCTCAAAAGAAAATCATTTACTGATCTTTATTGATGCACTGCAATAAATGGATGCGCTACTGAGAGCAATCCATACATGCCCACCATGTTTATTAAGTTATTATTAATTACTAATTACTTTTAACGAACCACAAAATTGTTAGATGTATTTTCCTTATACAGTTGGCAAAATATATTGGATGCTAAAAAAAAAAAAGATTTACTATTTCACGCCCAATATGTGCTAATATGGTGCAAATAAATATAATATTTTAGTTAAACCCAAAGTACAAGTAAAGAAACTACGCCAATTTCATCAATATAGTGCTTAGCGTTGCCAACTAACTTTGTGACAGTTCAATTATCGCTCGAAAAAAGTGAAAGAATCTCAATTGTTTACTTTGGTTTTATTAAAAAATAGTATTTATTTGCAACATATTAAATAATTTTGGGTGTGATGTAGTAAATATGAAGAATGTATTATCCCATGGTAAAGAAATAAGCTGAATTTGTGTGCTCATGTGTGTGTAATGATGTTTTTTGTTAATAACTTCTTATTGAAATAAAAAAGTTAAGCTCCGCCTTCTGATTCGTGTTCCTGAGATCGAAATGCGTCGATTGATACCCCTCTTTTCAAAGAAGGAACTATTTTAGTCGTTGCACCGTAAACTAGATAATTACCATAAATTTTCCCACATGAAATTTTGCTTTTGGGAAGGGTGAATTTAACAATAAATTACATGAATTTTGTAATGAAAAAATCTGTGAAAATGATTTATTTAGTTAAATTAAAGCTAGAACTTGCATTTTAGTCACATTCTAACTGATTTTCGTGGTGAAATTGCCATTATTTCGCATTTTCAAAAAGTGGATATCGACGTCGAAACTCTAGCCTTTGTATGCAAATCGATGGCTCAGATTTCCATCTGTCTACCAAGAGGGTAGGCCTTAAATTAAGGAACCACGGTCCGAGAAAAATGTCTTTTTCAGGGAGGTAGAGGGCCTCTCACAGATCTCAAAACTAAAATCAAAACCTGCCGGAGGCTTATAGTTCATGAGATATTTGTTGGTAGTTTATTGGTAGATGGATGGGTCAATAGATGTTACCCCAGAAAGAGAATTCTGCCGGCAAAGGGTTACTTTTTGAAGCGCGGCCGAAGGCCGCCAACGCAAAAAGGTGTTCTGCACACAAATATACATAGTGCGTGTTTTTATAAGTGTCTTCATACGGTAATACTGCACAGTTTTGGGGTTTTGTTTTGTAAATTTTACAACTGACAAATATGTCCGGTCGACGGGACTTTTGGATTTTGAATAAGCAGGACCTCCTCTACAACGCCCGACAAGCCCTTTTTGCAACGCGTGGTAGACTGTTGGAAAATTTCCCAAATCGATTGATCTGTTGGTCTAGTGCTGCCATACAACAACAAAAAATCCAAACAAAAACAGCAATCAGAAAATGTCTAAAATGGGCAAAGAGATGTTTTATAAAAGTTATGCGTATAATACCGTTATGCGTTGGCGGCCTTCGGCCGCGCTTCAAAAAGATAACCCTCAGCCGGTAGAATTCTCTTTCTGGAGTAGAATCTAAGATGGATCCACAGTAATTTTGAGTAGAACACCCTTTTGCGTGGCGGCCTTCGGCCGCGCTTATAAAAAATAACCCTGGGCTACGCCATCCAAGTCCGGTCGTGTCATAATAGTGGCTACCGCCATACCGTATTTTTGCAATAAAATTGTGAAAAATGTGTATAAATGGATTTGCAAATACCAACTAAAATGTCACACAATTTTGTAAAATTAGACCAATATCGATGTTTATGTAATTCCAATATTTATTGAGCTTCTTTTGGTCGATGGAATGAAAACAAAAACCTTTGGTTTTCTTTTTATGCCTCCTACGCGTTTCGACACATTATTGTGCCTTCTTCAGGGAGTCTGTTTATTTTTCAACAGGAAAACATCATTATTACATATATTATTGCAATTGATTACATTAACATACCTTAATTAAACATTATATCCTAAAATCCAAAAACAATAGAATTGTACATAAATACTCGTACATTGAACAATTAATTACAAAAATACATTAAACAATTATTTAAACAAAACTTTCTGTATAACATTATTGTTACTCGTCAAAATATCACAGGTTTGTATGTACTACTTATATTAGGACCGTTCGGCGGCAGCAAATTGCTGCAAATTGCAGAAAAAACTGCAAAATAGCGTTTTTTGAGGCAAAATCTCAGTCAAAATTTGCAGAAGAGAGCGCAATTTTGACAGTTTAAAGAAGAAGAAAGCTGCAAAGTTTTACTGACGAAATTTGTCGTTGCAAAGTTCAGTAGACTGAAAAACATATGATTTGCGATCATATGGTTACAATTTAATTCCTTCGAAGAATTTTAAACGTTGAAGTTAGGGAAGCCAATATAAAAATTAAAATGACCCGTGCGCTTACCAGCCATATTTGTGAAGCTTAAAAGCAAACTGGACGAGAGAGATTTCAAGTTGGTTATAGAGAACCAAAAACAATTTTTCATAGATGCAAAGACGGTCACAGATAAAAATATTCATGAGAAATTTCAAGGACAAATCAAAAACAATTTTGATAAATTCGGATTAAGATCCAACGAAGATTGGTTTGCCAATTTAACTAACATACAAGTTCCACAAGAGAGTAGATGGCTTTTATCCCTTGGTAACAAATTTGCTTTACCGGTATCATGGAAATTATTCTCCCCCATACATTTTATTGCTGATATGGAGCAAGCGATACAAAATTATGAAGATGACAGACAAAAGGACACAATTCGATGCAACGTTGCGAGAAGAGTTAACAGCTATAGGAATAGAATTAAGCTTAACCCTAAAGATAAGTTCATTCTTAACATATATAATAACACCAACAAATTTTTACAGGAAAATGAAAATTCTATTGTAATCACAAAAACAGACAAAGGCAACAAAACAGTGATGATGTTTAAAACAGACTACCAAAATAAAATGAAAGAACTTCTAAGCGACAAAACAACTTATAAAACGTTCAGATTTGACCCGACGAAACAATTATTAAGAAAAAACAATAACATAGTTAATGAAATTTACAAACAACAAAACATTGACCAAAAACTTAAGCAACAATTAACATGTAATGCAGCTACAGCACCGAGATTATACGGATTACCAAAAATGCATAAAAATAGCGTTCCACTTAGACCAATTTCTTCGTCCGTTAATGTTCCATGTTATAACTTCAGCAAGTTCATAGGGGGATTACTTAAAAATATTGTATCAGAAGATTACAATATCAAAAATTAATTCAGCTAAAGGATAATCTTAAAAAAATAACTTTAGAGGACGATGACATATTAGTTTCTTTCGACGTAGTTTCCCTCTTCACAAATATACCAATTCAACTAGCAATTAGGACAATAATTCAAAAATGGACGATCATTGAGAAATACACAAAAATAACAAAAAAGCAATTTTTAAACATCTTAGACTTTTGTTTACGCGACAACAATTATTTCATGTACGATAAAATTATATACCAACAGGTATATGGAATGCCCATGGGAAACCCCCTATCCCCAACAATAGCCGATATAGTACTTGACAAAATACTTGACGACAGCTTGACTGAACTTAGATCTAAGGGCATTCATATTAAATACATAAATAAATATGTAGACGATATTTTTGCCATAGTTAAGAAAAAGGACGTGGAGGCCATACTGAATACATTAAACTCACAATACAAAAATAAAATTCACATGTGAAAAAGAGGAAAATAATAAATTGGCCTACCTAGACGTTGAATTACATAGAATGGAAAATCAAATTAGGACGAACTGGTACTCCAAAACAATAGCCTCATCCAGGATGATTAATTACACTGGATCACAAAATGAAATTTTTTGTCTGTACTTTCAACGTGACTATCCTACCTATATGTAAAATCGGTCGCTGATTCCGAAAATCGGGTTCATTTTTAATTCTATGGGAAGGTTTTTGAGATATCGGCAATTTACCGTTATTTGGCCAATTGCTCCACTTAATCCTGTATACCTCTTTAACGCAGTGAGCTATCTTCTTTGGAGTGACACCATACGAAAGAAAATTAAATTTCCTTTTCATGGCTGCTATAACATTTTTCCCTAACTCTTATAGTCTCTGAAATATTAACGATTCAATTTGATTTTTTTTTCGATTTTTTACGATTTTTTGAAGAAAAAATTGACTTTGTCAGGCAATATCTTTAAAACCAATGTTTTCACCTTCGGTTTTACTCCTTTACGTGAAGCTCCATTCTATTGGGAAAAAGATAAGCTATCAACGAAGAAAATCCATGGTAAAATGGAAAAGTTATAGGCGATCAAGTAAATACACCCAAGTCGCGCAATGCCTCTGCACGGGTATATTCTATGCATATTATACCAATACCTACACATCTGCAGTAGCAGCACATTGGCAGCGCAGTAGGTAACAGCGCATTTACGGGTATAACATGCATAGAATATACCCGTGCAGAGGCATTGCGCGACCTGGCTGTATTTACTTGATCGCCTATAACTTTTCCATTTTACCATGGATTTTCTTCGTTGATAGCTTATCTTTTTCCCAATAGAATGGAGCTTCACGTAAAGGAGTAAAACCGAAGGTGAAAACATTGGTTTTAAAGATATTGCCTGACAAAGTCAATTTTTTCTTCAAAAAATCGTAAAAAATCGAAAAAATTCAAATTGAATCGTTAATATTTCAGAAACTATAAGAGTTAGGGAAAAATGTTATAGCAGCCATGAAAAGGAAGTTTAATTTTCTTTCGTTTGGTGTCACTCCAAGGAAGATAGCTTACTGCGTTAAAGAGGTATAAAGGATTAAGTGGAGCAATTAGCCAAATAACGGTAAATTGCCGATATCTCAAAAACCTTCCCATAGAATTAAAAATGAACCCGATTTTCGGAATCAGCGACCGATTTTACATATAAATAGGATGGTCGCGTTCAGAGTATTTTTTGGCTGTAGAGCAGTGTTATCATTCTAATCATCCTTGGACACAAAAGAGGAATACAGCAATGGGCTTAATAGAGAAAATTTACAAACTTAGCGACCAGGAGTACAGAAATGAAAATAAGACGAAAATTAAAAACATTTTACACAAGAACGGGTACCCTAATGCAACAATAGAAAAATGGATAACAACAAAACTTAATCAAATGGGACGCACAAACAATAACATAACAAAAGATCAAAACAGAACATTCACAGGTATAGCTTACTTACCTTACCAGGCCTAACAGACAAAAAAACATTGCAAAAATATATGCCCAAAAACAACATCACCTTTGCATACCGACCCAATCACACACTCAATAATATATTTACGAAGACAAAAGACAAAATAGAAAAAGAACAACAACATAATGTAATTTATGAAATATCGTGTAAAGGGAATAAAAACGAAAGCTGCGAAAAAGTGTATATTGGGACAACATAGAGAGCTTTAGCGGTTAGGATTAATGAACACGAAGCAGACGCAAAAAAACAAAAAAATGTCAACAGCTTTAGCACAACATTTAGTTAACAGCGGACACACAGCTGATTTTGAAAGCGCGCGAATATTGGACATAGAAAAGAGAACTAGAAAAAGACTGACATTAGAAAGCTTAAGAATACAACAAAAAATACAATGTGCAATGAACCATAAAGAAGACTTTGACAATATAAGTAGTACATACAAACCTGTGATATTTTGACGAGTAACAATAATGTTATACAGAAAGTTTCGTTTAAATAATTGTTTAATGTATTTTTGTAATTAATTGTTCAATGTACGAGTATTTATGTACAATTATATTGTTTTTGGATTTTAGGATATAATGTTTAATTAACGTATGTTAATGTAATCAATTGCAATAATATATGTAATAATGATGTTTTCCTGTTGAAAAATAAACAGACTCCCTGAAGAAGGCACAATAATGTGCCGAAACGCGTAGGAGGCATAAAAAGAAAACCAAAGATTTTTGTTTTCATTCCATTGACCAAAAGAAGATCAATAAATATTGAAATTAAAATGTCAAACATTATAACAAAGTGAAATTTCAGTGTTTTCAGTGAAATAAATACAAAAATACAGGAAGGGATTTTTATTAACAAATGCAGCAAAAACTATAAATATTTTCATAAAAAATTGTACATATATTTGTTAATAGACACTCCCATTATACCTCCTGTAAATTTCATTTAAAAATATGAAGTGGTTTAGAAGCTATGAACAATGGCACGACTTATGAACTTGCAGCCAATTTAATTACAATTGATAATTCGTATTGTAACTTTACAACACTATTCATAATGAATCATTCACAATGTATATGTATGTACCGGATTAGACAACACTATAATTGACATTGGTCGTGAGTAGTGAGAACCAGGGTGAGAACATTCTTATTCTTCTTCTTCTTCTCATTCTGGTACTTCCGTTTTGTATTACATGCTTTTAAGACAGAGATAATATTTATGTATTAATAAAGTAAGTTGAATATAATTGGTTGTCCTGGTATTATTCCACAACAGTTAGGCGACGAGGTAAAGAACATTTCTACATCATGGACGCCGAGCAACTGAAACAATTTATAGAGATGCAGCGGAAATGTTGGATGAAGTTGTAAAACTAACATCCAATGCAAATGCAGCGTGCACGATACCAGTGACAACCGCCATTGTTCCAAACTTCGATATTTTCGATCCGACAAAGGAATCTTTCAATAATTATATTCAACGATTCGAAAATTTCATCGCAATGAAAGCGATTAAAAGTAATAAAGATTATTGCAAAAAACTTCTATTAAACTCAGTAGGAGCAAAAGTCTTTAATACGGTATCAGCATTAACCGCACCAAATAACATAAGCGACATAACTTACGAAAAATTATTTGAAACGCTCAAAACGCATTTGTCGCCGAAAGCGAATATTCTTGTTTTACAACACCGTTTTCTATCGAAATATCAACGCGAAGGGCAATCACTAACTGATTATGTGGCATTTTTGCGAGCTGACATCAACGAGTGTGAATTCATATCAAATTGCCAATGCAAGTCTTCAGTGGCGGACATGTTTCTACGCGCACAGTTCATTCGAGGAATTCAAGACGTCAACATCAGACAGCAGCTACTACAGGCAAGTACAGCGAATTTCGATGAAATAGTTGCAAAAGCATTTTCTCTTGAAGCCGCCAGATTAAACGCTAAAGAGATGAGTACACAAGCGACACATAATACTGAAAATGTCACCCCGGACATCAACAAAATTTCAAAACCGAAGGGTACAAAACAGGGCCAAACGCATTCAAAACCACCCAAAATTAATTATAAGGATTTGGGTATGGAAGGCCTATGTATACGCTGTGGGAAGTCTAACCACACGACGAAAGAGTGCCGTGTCAACAAGTCAAACCTTCGTTGTCGAAACTGTAACAAAACAGGACACGTCAGCAAAGTATGCGTTTCAAGTCGCCTCGGGAAGCAGACATCGAAGAAGAAAGTAAATCAAATACAAAGTGTAGATTATGGCGTATGCAGGATTACAAACAATCAACGTACTATAATGCAGGTCTCCAACTCAGAGCGCTACTACGCTAACATTAAAGTAGAAGGTCAATCCATAACCTTCGAGGTCGACACAGGCTCAGGATTTACTTTCCTTCCACGAGCCATGTTCAATAAACTTAATTTGCGCCATCGTTTAAAACCTTCGAATCAAATATTTAGAACGTACACCAAAGCTACATTTAGACCGGATGGGAAAGTATATGTCAACGTAGAAGCCAACGGAAGAGCAGTCAAGGAGGAACTATATGTGGTCCCCGACAGCTGCGCTCCGATAATGGGTAGATCATGGACCCGAGCACTACGAATAAACATTACAGACACCAAAGATTCGGGAGCAGCCAGAAATCCACCAATACAGCGAGTTGAGACTATTGATATGGACGACATAATATCTGAATTTCAAAGCACATTCGAACAACGAATCGGTTGTGTGCCAAATTACAAAGCATATCTCAAGGTCCGTAAAGGTGCAACTCCAGTCTACGTAAAAGAGCGTCAGATACCACACACGTTAAGAGAGAAGGTTAATCAAGAAATCGACGATCTAGAGAAAGCCGGCATAATTACAAAAATTGCTAATAGCGACTGGGGTTCCCCCCTCGTGGTAATTCCAAAAGTAGACGGAGGAGTTCGCTTATGTGTGGACTACAAAGTAGGCGTGAATCAACGCTTGATTAACGCTCACTACCCTATTCGAAAAATAGACGAGATTTTGAACAGCTTACGCAACTCCAAATATTTTTGCCGACTTGATTTATACAAAGCATATCTGCATATTCCAGTTGATGAAAAGTCAAGCATCATTCAAACAATCTCTACGCACCGTGGAACTTATCGCATGAATAGACTATCATTTGGCATCAAAACGGCCCCAGCCGAATTCAACAGAATCATTGATCAAATATTGCGGGATATACCCAAGACAGAATCATATTTTGATGACATAATAATACATGGTGGGTCATTACACACGGTAGGCAGGAAGCGACGATAGGTTGCATGAAAATGTCGAGAAAAAAGGAAAGTGGGGTTGTGTTATGTGATGTTTATAGATGAAACATCCGTTGAAATTAAAATCCGAGCTGCTCCTTTTTCAAGGATATCCACATTTTTTGTTTTTTTTGAAAGGATCAAATATTGAGGAAATCGAAAATTCGCCACCGTCCAAATTTTTCCGATTTCAATACATTATTTGGTCGCTAAGGGATACAAAAAAAGGTATTAAAAAGAAAAAAGGACACCTGTAGTGGAAAAATCCAATGTGAACAGGACCTAAAGGATAACCACTGAAATATAAAATAACACAAAAAGTACCCACTTTAATTTGCGTATAACTCCTAAAATGTTAACTCTACGTGAAAATTCCTTATAATATGTTTCATTCAGAATAAATAAGGGAATATTTCTTTGATATACAATTTTGTTGTACCTGCAGTGGTTAATGCACTTTGGTCCATCTAAAGTAAAAATTTCAAAAAAAAAGTACTTTTTTTATGGTGTTATTTTAAGTTCAAATATTTTTCTAGTTTATGTAAATATTTTAATCTAATGATCCAATTCTCATTCTTACATATCTATACGTTAATATTAAAAAGAATTAGAGCTGAAATACGCGCTAGGGGTGCACGGTGGGCGGTAAGCAACAAAAGGTTGCATGAAAATATCGAAAAAACGATCGCCGGCTAAAAACTTACGTAAAATGATATTCTAATATACTTCATAAACACACAGCAAGCGTGAATAAAATCTCCAACATTTTTTTTTAAACGAAAATTAGTACCAGCACACAGCTAGGCACATATTCGTTGGGCCATCGTTTTTACGATATTCCCATGCAACCTATTGTTGCTTCCCGCCCACCGTGCACAGCGGGCGCGTATCTCAGCTCTAACTCTTTTTTAGTATTAACGTATAGATATGTAGGAGTGAGAGTTGGATCATTAGATTAAAATATTTACATAAACTAGAAAAATATTTGAACTTAAAATAGCACTATAAAAAAAACGTACTTTTTTTGAAATTTTCACTTTAGATGCACAAAAGTACATTAAGCACTGCAGGTACATCAAAATTGTATATTAAAGAAATATTTCCTTATTTATTCTGAATGAAACATATAATAAGGAATTTTCACGTAGAGTTAACATTTTAGGAGTTATACGCAAATTAAAAAGGGTACTTTTTGTGTTATTTTATATTTCAGTGGTTATCCTTTAGGTCCTGTTCACATTGGATTTTTCCACTACAGGTGTCCTTTTTTCTTTTTAATACCTTTTTTTGTATCCCTTAGCGACCAAATAATGTATTGAAATAGGAAAAATTTGGACGGTGGCGAATTTTCGATTTCCTCAATATTTGATCCTTTCAAAAAAAACAAAAAATGTGGATATCCTTGAAAAAGGAGCAGCTCGGATTTTAATTTCAACGGATGTTTCATCTATAAACATCACATAACACAACCCCACTTTCCTTTTTTCTCGACATTTTCATGCAACCTATCGTCGCTTCCTGCCTACCGTGTACAAGAATGCAAAAATAATCTTAAAATGAGTCTTAGACAACTAGGAAAGTTCGACCTTCATTTGAATCAACAAAAATTTATATTTTTCGTTCAAACTATTGAATTTTTGGGGTATATAATTCAGCACAATAAAGTTTTGAAATCACCAGATAAGGTATCCGCTATTGTTGACATGCCAAAACCACACTCAATCGAGGAGGTCCGTAGATACCTGGGCATGGTCACCTACTACAGCAGGTTTATACCGAACGCTTCCACTATTACATCGCCGCTACGAAAACTTTTAGAGAGGGGCGCAAGGTTCAACTGGTCGAGAGAATGTGAAAAAGCATTTAGTTCACTAAAAAAGGAAATATCCAGCGAAAGAGTTTTAACACTTTATAATCCAGAGTACCCAATTCAACTTGCTTGCGATGCAAGCCCTACAGGTATAGCAGCGGTTCTATCGCACATACAAAACGGGCATGAGAAACCAATTTCTTTCGCTTCACGGCCTCTTACAACAGCAGAACAAAATTATTCTCAACTAGACAGGGAAGCACTAGCTATATTTTTCGGGGTACGCCATTTCCACGAATATTTATATGGTCAAAAATTTATGCTTGTAACAGAAAATCAACCACTAGTAAGGATTTTCCATCAGCATGCGAAAATACCTCAAATGACTTCAGCGCGGTTACAGAGATATGATGAACAATAACATAGTTAATGAAATTTACAAACAACAAAACATTGACCAAAAACTTAAGCAACAATTAACATGTAATGCAGCTACAGCACCGAGATTATACGGATTACCAAAAATGCATAAAAATAGCGTTCCACTTAGACCAATTTCTTCGTCCGTTAATGTTCCATGTTATAACTTCAGCAAGTTCATAGGGGGATTACTTAAAAATATTGTATCAGAAGATTACAATATCAAAAATTCATTTCAGCTAAAGGATAATCTTAAAAAAATAACTTTAGAGGACGATAACATATTAGTTTCTTTCGACGTAGTTTCCCTCTTCACAAATATACCAATTCAACTAGCAATTAGGACAATAATGCAAAAATGGACGATCATTGAGAAATACACAAAAATAACAAAAAAGCAATTTTTAAACATCTTAGACTTTTGTTTACGCGACAACAATTATTTCATGTACGATAAAATTATATACCAACAGGTATATGGAATGCCCATGGGAAACCCCCTATCCCCAACAATAGCCGATATAGTACTTGACAAAATACTTGACGACAGCTTGACTGAACTTAGGTCTAAGGGCATTCATATTAAATACATAAATAAATATGTAGACGATATTTTTGCCATAGTTAAGAAAAAGGACGTGGAGGCCATACTGAATACATTAAACTCACAACATACAAAAATAAAATTCACATGTGAAAAAGAGGAAAATAATAAATTGGCCTACCTAGACGTTGAATTACATAGAATGGAAAATCAAATTAGGACGAACTGGTACTCCAAAACAATAGCCTCATCCAGGATGATTAATTATCATTCTAATCATCCTTGGACACAAAAGAGAAATACAGCAATGGGCTTAATAGAGAAAATTTACAAACTTAGCGACCAGGAGGACAGAAATGAAAATAAGACGAAAATTAAAAACATTTTACACAAGAACGGGTACCCTAATGCAACAATAGAAAAATGGATAACAACAAAACTTAATCAAATGGGACGCACAAACAATAAGATAACAAAAGATCAAAACAGAACATTCACAGGTATAGCTTACTTACCAGGCCTAACAGACAAAAAACATTGCAAAAATATATGCCCAAAAACAACATCACCTTTGCATACCGACCCAATCACACACTCAATAATATATTTACGAAGACAAAAGACAAAATAGAAAAAGAACAACAACATAATGTAATCTATGAAATATCGTGTAAAGGGAATAAAAACGAAAGCTGCGAAAAAGTGTATATTGGGACAACATAGAGAGCTTTAGCGGTTAGGATTAATGAACACGAAGCAGACGCAAAAAAACAAAAAAATGTCAACAGCTTTAGCACAACATTTAGTTAACAGCGGACACACAGCTGATTTTGAAAGCGCGCGAATATTGGACATAGAAAAGAGAACTAGAAAAAGACTGACATTAGAAAGCTTAAGAATACAACAAAAAATACAATGTGCAATGAACCATAAAGAAGACTTTGACAATATAAGTAGTACATACAAACCTGTGATATTTTGACGAGTAACAATAATGTTATACAGAAAGTTTTGTTTAAATAATTGTTTAATGTATTTTTGTAATTAATTGTTCAATGTACGAGTATTTATGTACAATTATATTGTTTTTGGATTTTAGGATATAATGTTTAATTAACGTATGTTAATGTAATCAATTGCAATAATATATGTAATAATGATGTTTTCCTGTTGAAAAATAAACAGACTCCCTGAAGAAGGCACAATAATGTGTCGAAACGCGTAGGAGGCATAAAAAGAAAACCAAAGATTTTTGTTTTCATTCCATTGACCAAAAGAAGATCAATAAATATTGAAATTAAAATGTCAAACATTATAACAAAGTGAAATTTCAGTGTTTTCAGTGAAATAAATACAAAAATAGAGGAAGGGATTTTTATTAACAAATGCAGCAAAAACTATAAATATTTTCATAAAAAATTGTACATATATTTGTTAATAGACACTCCCATTATACCTCCTGTAAATTTCATTTAAAAATATGAAGTGGTTTAGAAGCTATGAACAATGGCACGACTTATGAACTTGCAGCCAATTTAATTACATTGATAATTCGTATTGTAACTTTACAACACTATTCATAATGAATCATTCACAATGTATATGTATGTACCGGATTAGACAACACTATAATTGACATTGGTCGTGAGTAGTGAGAACCAGGGTGAGAACATTCTTATTCTTCTTCTTCTTCTCATTCTGGTACTTCCGTTTTGTATTACATGCTTTTAAGACAGAGATAATATTTATGTATTAATAAAGTAAGTTGAATATAATTGGTTGTCCTGGTATTATTCCACAACAGTTAGGCGACGAGGTAAAGAACATTTCTACATCATGGACGCCGAGCAACTGAAACAATTTATAGAGATGCAGCGGAAATGTTGGATGAAGTTGTAAAACTAACATCCAATGCAAATGCAGCGTGCACGATACCAGTGACAACCGCCATTGTTCCAAACTTCGATATTTTCGATCCGACAAAGGAATCTTTCAATAATTATATTCAACGATTCGAAAATTTCATCGCAATGAAAGCGATTAAAAGTAATAAAGATTATTGCAAAAAACTTCTATTAAACTCAGTAGGAGCAAAAGTCTTTAATACGGTATCAGCATTAACCGCACCAAATAACATAAGCGACATAACTTACGAAAAATTATTTGAAACGCTCAAAACGCATTTGTCGCCGAAAGCGAATATTCTTGTTTTACAACACCGTTTTCTATCGAAATATCAACGCGAAGGGCAATCACTAACTGATTATGTGGCATTTTTGCGAGCTGACATCAACGAGTGTGAATTCATATCAAATTGCCAATGCAAGTCTTCAGTGGCGGACATGTTTCTACGCGCACAGTTCATTCGAGGAATTCAAGACGTCAACATCAGACAGCAGCTACTACAGGCAAGTACAGCGAATTTCGATGAAATAGTTGCAAAAGCATTTTCTCTTGAAGCCGCCAGATTAAACGCTAAAGAGATGAGTACACAAGCGACACATAATACTGAAAATGTCACCCCGGACATCAACAAAATTTCAAAACCGAAGGGTACAAAACAGGGCCAAACGCATTCAAAACCACCCAAAATTAATTATAAGGATTTGGGTATGGAAGGCCTATGTATACGCTGTGGGAAGTCTAACCACACGACGAAAGAGTGCCGTGTCAACAAGTCAAACCTTCGTTGTCGAAACTGTAACAAAACAGGACACGTCAGCAAAGTATGCGTTTCAAGTCGCCTCGGGAAGCAGACATCGAAGAAGAAAGTAAATCAAATACAAAGTGTAGATTATGGCGTATGCAGGATTACAAACAATCAACGTACTATAATGCAGGTCTCCAACTCAGAGCGCTAC
Organism: Urophora cardui; assembly: GCA_960531455.1. Taxonomy (NCBI): domain Eukaryota; kingdom Metazoa; phylum Arthropoda; class Insecta; order Diptera; family Tephritidae; genus Urophora; species Urophora cardui. The sequence goes on along the minus strand of OY482671.1, from coordinate 62,546,869 downwards.
TACGCTAACATTAAAGTAGAAGGTCAATCCATAACCTTCGAGGTCGACACAGGCTCAGGATTTACTTTCCTTCCACGAGCCATGTTCAATAAACTTAATTTGCGCCATCGTTTAAAACCTTCGAATCAAATATTTAGAACGTACACCAAAGCTACATTTAGACCGGATGGGAAAGTATATGTCAACGTAGAAGCCAACGGAAGAGCAGTCAAGGAGGAACTATATGTGGTCCCCGACAGCTGCGCTCCGATAATGGGTAGATCATGGATCCGAGCACTACGAATAATCATTACAGACACCAAAGATTCGGGAGCAGCCAGAAATCCACCAATACAGCGAGTTGAGACTATTGATATGGACGACATAATATCTGATTTTCAAAGCACATTCGAACAACGAATCGGTTGTGTGCCAAATTACAAAGTATATCTCAAGGTCCGTAAAGGTGCAACTCCAGTCTACGTAAAAGAGCGTCCGATACCACGCACGTTAAGAGAGAAGGTTAATCACGACGATCTAGAGAAAGCCGGCATAATTACAAAAATTGCTAATAGCGACTGGGGTTCCCCCCTCGTGGTAATTCCAAAAGTAGACGGAGGAGTTCGCTTATGTGTGGACTACAAAGTAGGCGTGAATCAACGCTTGACCAACGCTCACTACCCTATTCGAAAAATAGACGAGATTTTGAACAGCTTACGCAACTCCAAATATTTTTGCCGACTTGATTTATACAAAGCATATCTGCATATTCCAGTTGATGAAAAGTCAAGCATCATTCAAACAATCTCTACGCACCGTGGAACTTATCGCATGAATAGACTATCATTTGGCATCAAAACGGCCCCAGCCGAATTCAACAGAATCATTGATCAAATATTGCGGGATATACCCAAGACAGAATCATATTTTGATGACATAATAATACATGGTGAGTTATTACAAGAATGCAAAAATAATCTTAAAATGTGTCTTAGACAACTAGGAAAGTTCGACCTTCATTTGAATCAACAAAAATGTATATTTTTCGTTCAAACTATTGAATTTTTGGGGTATATAATTCAGCACAATAAAGTTTTGAAATCACCAGATAAGGTATCCGCTATTGTTGACATGCCAAAACCACACTCAATCGAGGAGGTCCGTAGATACCTGGGCATGGTCACCTACTACAGCAGGTTTATACCGAACGCTTCCACTATTACATCGCCGCTACGAAAACTTTTAGAGAGGGGCGCAAGGTTCAACTGGTCGAGAGAATGTGAAAAAGCATTTAGTTCACTAAAAAAGGAAATATCCAGCGAAAGAGTTTTAACACTTTATAATCCAGAGCACCCAATTCAACTTGCTTGCGATGCAAGCCCTACAGGTATAGCAGCGGTTCTATCGCACATACAAGACGGGCATGATAAACCAATTTCTTTCGCTTCACGGTCTCTTACAACAGCAGAACAAAATTATTCTCAACTAGACAGGGAAGCACTAGCTATATTTTTCGGGGTACGCCATTTCCACGAATATTTATATGGTCAAAAATTTATGCTTGTAACAGAAAATCAACCACTAGTAAGGATTTTCCATCAGCATGCGAAAATACCTCAAATGACTTCAGCGCGGTTACAGAGATATGCAGCATTTCTCTCCGGATATAACTATGAAGTTATCCATAAGCCTGCCTCCGAAAATTGCAACGTCGATTGTTTATCAAGAGCTACGATACAACTAAAATCATCGGGAATGAATTTCATCGACCAAGAAGTGCATCAAATTTGTAATCAGACAATAGAACATATATCTTCAACCAAATTAAATTTCAAGACGATTCAACGAGAAACATGTAAAGATGACGTCCTTTCGAAACTGTTGCAGGAACTCCGCCGTAACAGACGTGAAGAATCTGAATTCACCATAAATCAAAATGTAATATACAGAGATCAACGGGCAATAATTCCTAAGACGCTCCAGCAAGCCGTTCTACAAGAATTACACTACACGCATCTAGGAACCACCAAGATGAAACAACTTGCTAGGCGTTATGTCTACTGGAAATCAATTGATAAAGACATCGAGCAATACGTACGATCGTGTGCTGATTGCGCCTAGACTAAAAGCAGTCCAAATAAAGCACCCTTACACCCATGGGAAGAACCCTCAGGCAATTGGCAAAGAGTTCATATTGACTACGCAGGACCATACCAATGCCACTTCTTCCTAGTTGTAGTCGATGCAAAATCTAAGTGGGCTGAGATCGGTGTATGCAAACAATCACCATCATCTTCATCGACAATACAAATGCTTCGCGAAATTTTTTTCAGAAATGGATATCCAGACGTCATGGTCTCCGATAATGCTACGATATTCAAGAGCAACGAATTTTCCTCATTTTGCCAAGATTCAGGTATTTTCCAGAAATTTATAGCGCCAGGTTATCCAGCCACAAATGGACTAGCGGAAAGAAACATGCAAACCCTTAAACACAAATTAGCCGCAATGTCAAACGAACAATTATCTATGACAGACAAGGTGAGAGAAATTTTATTTAAGTATCGTATCACCCCCTTGATTAATGGGAATAGTCTCTCGGAGATGTACTTACACCGACAAATTCGTAGTCGTTTAGACACTCTGAGACCCTCAAAACAAAACACAATAGGTCAGGATAAAAAGGGCGCCAGACAACTAAGTGTGGGAGACAGAGTCCAAGCTCGTTATTACACTTCCAACAAATCATTATGGAAGCTAGGTACGATAACCAAGAAATTGGGACATCTTCATTATATCGTAAAATTAGATGACGGATTCATTTTCAAAAGACACATAAACCAGCTTTATTCCACGAGTGTACCAAAGGAAAATATAGATCCTACTCCATTGTGTGAAAATATAGATCCTACTCCGTTGTGTGAATGACAAAGATCACATTCGGTTCAACAACAACAACGAGAACAACAACAACAACAACAAGAATCAAGTGCAATTCAACAACAACAACAACAAGAATCAACTTAATTTCAACAAACACAACAATAGAAATTGCGAGTTTCGGCACTGGTTTCCGTGTCGAAACAAGATTGAGAGAGAAAATGCAGAAAAAAAGAGCGAAACACGTTATGTGGAGACATGGTATTAGTTGCTACTTCTACAGTGGTTGCTACACCTTAAAAAATCAATCTATATTCAAAAAATAATTAAAGTGGACTAATTTACAAAATACATGAATTACAAAGACCTTATACTCGTATTAAAACTTATTATTATTTTGGAAAAATTCATTTGATATTTCTTGTTTGTCAGTGCACAGTTACATATAATATTTACATATGTTAAAGGAAAAATCATTTGGCTAAATTACAAGTACTTCGTTAATTTTATCCGTTCAAAACTAGCATTTGAAATATAAATTAGAAGCTTAAACTAGAATGTCTGGCTGTATTAAAAATATTTAAATATGTTGAAGAAATAAATAAATTCTTATTCAATATGTGGAAAATGTAAGTGAAATGTGGTCTGCATTATTGGCGCATGTACAAGTATATGTACATATATAATATATGTATATACTGTATCCCAACAGAGCCATGGTGACTCCTGCAATGTATTCTTGTGTTAACATACCTATTTCTTAGGTTAATTCATAGAAATTTGTATCCTGATGTGTATATTAAAGTATATAACAGGTCTGCTCACCTCACAGGCACTCAAAGCACAATTGTTTTTGTTTTGTTCCGAATCATAGGCACATATTCTCACTTTAAATATAAAAATTAAATTTTGACCACAAAACTGAAGACCCCACCCTCCGGAGGCCTATGGTTCCCGAGATATACGTCGTTAAATTTCCGATATTTCCCATACAAATTTCACCGAACACTCTCCAGGATTCCCGTTGGGTGTTGGGTTGGGTGTTGCCGTTTGGGGGAAAAAATGGTGTAACACCAAATTTAAATAAAAATTGTCAAAAACATTTCTGCGTTGGCGGCCTTCGACCGCGCTTATTTAAATTAACCCTGGGCTACGCCACCAAAGTCCGGATATACAACCTAACCGTGGCTACCGCCACGGTGATTTCCTTCTGCGTAGAACACCGCGCGATTTTTATTAAAAATTTTCATATTTAGGTGCCTCTTTCTTACTTACTTACCTCGATATGGCAACACAAAAAGTACTGTATAATACAATTCTACGTGTAGTCAGAAACACAGAAGCACACATAACTCGTCGCGGTTAGTGAAAAAATGTAACAAAGTAATAAAAGCGAGTTTTTTTTATAATAAAAACGTAAAATTCTCACGAAAATATAAATAAAATCGAAGGGTAATTATCTAGTTTATGGTGCAACGGCTAAAACTCGTCAATTTTTAACAAGCGGGATATTAATGGACACGTTTCGATCTCAGGAGCACGAATCAGAAGACGGAGCTTAACTTTTTTATTTAAATAAAGTTATTAACAAAAAACGTTTTCACCTAACGGCAAGACCAATTAATTTCGTACGCCTCAAAAGAAAATCATTTACTGATCTTTATTGATGCACTGCAATAAATGGATGCGCTACTGAGAGCAATCCATACATGCCCACCATGTTTATTAAGTTATTATTAATTACTAATTACTTTTAACGAACCACAAAATTGTTAGATGTATTTTCCTTATACAGTTGGCAAAATATATTGGATGCTAAAAAAAAAAAAGATTTACTATTTCACGCCCAATATGTGCTAATATGGTGCAAATAAATATAATATTTTAGTTAAACCCAAAGTACAAGTAAAGAAACTACGCCAATTTCATCAATATAGTGATTAGCGTTGCCAACTAACTTTGTGACAGTTCAATTATCGCTCGAAAAAAGTGAAAGAATCTCAATTGTTTACTTTCGTTTTATTAAAAAATAGTATTTATTTGCAACATATTAACACGTTGGCTGCCAGTGTATCACCGGTGATCACGACGAAAAACCACCCCCAGGTGCCAGTGTATCACCGGTGATACACGCCTAGGCGCTTAAAATTTAAACAACATTTTAAAATAAAAAAGCAGATGTTCGCGGGGTCATCACAGCTTAAAAGCATGCTCAGATGCGTCGCCAGCATGGCTTTTACTCTGGGTAAAAAATCCCGTTATAATACAAAAAAGCAAAAGTAATTTTGTTCCTGGCACCTGTGAGTGGTTTTTTGTTGTGATCACCGGTGATACACTGGCAGCCAACGTGTTAAATAATTTTGGGTGTGATGTAGTAAATAAGAAGAATGTATTATCCCATGGTAAAGAAATAAGCTGAATTTGTGTGTTCATGTGTGTGTAATGATGTTTTTTGTTAATAACTTCTTATTGAAATAAAAAAGTTAAGCTCCGCCTTCTGATTCGTGTTCCTGAGATCGAAATGCTTCGATTGAAAGGTAATTATCTAGTTTACGGTGCAACGGCTAAAACTCGTCAATTTTTAACAAGCGGGATATTAATGGACACGTTTCGATCTCAGGAGCACGAATCAGAAGACGGAGCTTAACTTTTTTATTTAAATAAAGTTATTAACAAAAAACGTTTTCATTTTTTGATTGCTTATTACACCCACACGAACACGCAAATTCAATCTATTTTTTTACCATTTGGTAATACATTCTTTATATTTACCATTTCACGCCCAAAATGTGCTAATATGTTGCAAATAAATATAATATTTTAGTTAAACCCAAAGTACAAGTAAAGAAACTACGCCAATTTCATCAATATAGTGCGTAGCGTTGCCAACTAACTTTGTGACAGTTCAATTATCGCTCGAAAAAAGTGAAAGAATCTCAATTGTTTACTTTGGTTTTATTAAAAAATAGTATTTATTTGCAACATATTAAATAAATTTGGGTGTGATGTAGTAAATATGAAGAATGTATTATCCCATGGTAAAGAAATAAGCTGAATTTGTGTGTTCATGTGTGTGTAATGAGCAAGCAAAAAATGAAAATTTTTTTTTTAATAACTTCTTATTGAAATAAAAAAGTTAAGCTCCGCCTTCTGATTCGCGTTCCTTAGATCGAAATGCGTCGATTGATACCCCTCTTTTCAAAGAAGGAACTATTTTAGTCGTTGCACCGTAAACTAGATAATTAGCGATTGAAATCCTCTTTTCAAAGAAGGAACTATTTTAGTCGTTGCACCGTAAACTAGATAATTACCAATCGAAGTTTAAATGTAATTAAAAGTTATAAAAGTGAAAACTTGTATAAAAAGTATCGTTCCAAAGGCAGTTGAATCAATTTTCCCACATGAAATTTTGCTTTTGGGAAGGGTTAATTTAACAATAAATTACACGAATTGTGTAATTAAAAAATCTGTGAAAATGATTTATTTAGTTAAATTAAAGCTAGAACTTGCATTTTAGTCACATTCTAACTGATTTTCGTGGTGAAATTGCCATTATTTCGCATTTTCAAAAAGTGGATATCGACGTCGAAACTCTAGCCTTTGTATGCAAATCGATGGCTCAGATTTCCATCTGTCTACCAAGAGGGTAGGCATTAGATTAAGGAACCACGGTCCGAGAAAAATGTCTTTTTCAGGGAGGTAGAGGGCCTCTCACAGATCTCAAAACTAAAATCAAAACCTGCCGGAGGCTTATAGTTCATGAGATATTTGTTGGTAGTTTATTGGTAGATGGATGGGTCCATAGATGTTACCCCAGAAAGAGAATTCTGCCGGCAAAGGGTTATTTTTTTGAAGCGCGGCCGAAGGCCGCCAACGCAAAAAGGTGTTCTGCACACAAATATACATAGTGCGTGTTTTTATAAGTGTCTTCATACGGTAATACTGCAAGTTTTGGGGTTTTGTTTTGTAAATTTTACAACTGACAAATTTCTCCGGTCGACGGGACTTTTGGATTTTGAATAAGCAGGACCTCCTCTACAACGCCCGACAAGTCCTTTTTTTCAACGCGTGGTAGACTGTTGGAAAATTTTCCCAAATCGATTGATCTGTTGGTCTTGTGCTGCCACACAACAACAAAAAATCCAAACAAAAACAGCAATCAGAAAATGTCTAAAATGGGCAAAGAGATGTTTTATAAAAGTTATGCGTATAATAACGTTATGCGTTGGCGGCCTTCGGCCGCGCTTCAAAAAGATAACCCTCAGCCGGTAGAATTCTCTTTCTGGAGTAGAATCTAAGATGGATCCACAGTAGTTTTGAGTAGAACACCCTTTTGCGTGGCGGCCTTCGGCCGCGCTTATAAAAAATAACCCTGGGCTACGCCATCCAAGTCCGGTCGTGTCATAACAGTGGCTACCGCCATACCGTATTTTTTCATTTTTTTCATTTATTAAAAATATTACATTAGTACAATAAGAACAGACGTCTTTTTTAGCACAACAGTAATAAGAATGACTATAGCATAATTAATCAGTTACTTAAAAATAACTTCAAACTAATTAACAATTACAAATGTATATACGTAGGTAGAGAAGATAGAAATGCCGAAAGCATGGAGGAGAAGAATAGGCTAAATTAAAATGAGGAGAAAAGGAAAGAGAAAGAAAGGAGGATATGAAAAAAAGGGTAGTACTCTTACTTAATTATAGATAGCACATCTAGGAGTTATACATACATCCGTATTTTATAAATTAATTTTTACGAAAGTACGACAACAAAACAGTCTTAATGTTGCTCTTGTTTAGGCCACTACGTATGGGAGCAGGAACGGAGTTCCATATACGAATAGCGTTGATGAAGAGCAGTCTAGCGGATTGAAGAAAGTTATATTGCAGAACTATAAGGCCATGTACACGTAAATGTAAATTAATTTTTACGAAAGTACGACAACAAAACAGTCTTAATGTTGCTCTTGTTTAGGCCACTACGTATGGGAGCAGGAACGGAGTTCCATATACGAATAGCGTTGATGAAGAGCAGTCTAGCGGATTGAAGAAAGTTATATTGCAGAACTATAAGGCCATGTACACGGGCAGACTTTGCAAATGCTAGTTTCTCATAAAGGTAGCTGGGTGATTTCTCATTTATGAGGCGGAAGAGAAAAATACAATTTCTAACTTTGAAATACTCTTCAAGCTCACAACCCAGTAGACTACTCCTCCAGTTGGAGATGTGGTCAAATCTCGCCAGCCCAAACACATAGCGCGTGACTTGGTTAAAAGCTACATCCATCTTATGAGCAGACTGTGAATCTAGCTTACTATATACTAGCTCAGCATAGGATATTATTGGCATAATAAGTTGGGGAGTGTCTTGGTGGCTACAACAACAACAACAACATTGGCATAATAAGTTGTATAGCAAGCTTCCGCCTTATAGCAGTCGGCGTAAAAGGGGCAGAGAGGCGAAGGCTTCTAAGAGTATAGTAAGCCTTGCCTACTGCTGCATTTATGTGGTCAGTGCATGTAAGATCAGAGTTGACAACAAATCCCAGGTTAGTAACTTTCGACACCAGTTTGAGAGCGTGCTCACCAATATACAGTGAGGGAACTTCTGAAGGTTTTAGAGGTTTCTTACAAATAGGTAACACATAACACTTATTGACATTGTAGATAGATCCTGATTGAAAATGAAGCCTAGGTTCACAGCTTGATCGAGAGGACTGGACATATATAGTTGGATGTCATCCGCGTATGCATGAATACGAGCATGCTGGCATACAGACAAGACGTCATTTAGAAACATGCTAAATAATAATGGCCCCAAAATAGATCCCTGGGGGATACCAGACAATATTGGACGCAGTGAAGACAAATTTAAATTAACCTTGACACGTTGAGACCTGCCTGTCAAGTAATTCCTCATCAAATTCACCGCGGACGGACTGAAACCAAAATTATTGCACAATTTGAGACAAAGCAGTTCATGCTCAACGGAGTCGAAAGCTTTAGAGAAGTCTAGTAAGCATAGCAACGTTAAGTATTTCTTGTCAAAAGCAATTCTTACATCGTCCAATATTTTTATCATAGCTGTTGAACAGCTATGTTTGGCTCTAAACCCAGACTGAAACTGGGATAATAAGTTGAACGCATTAATATGGCGGTAGATTTGCTCAGACATTAACGACTCAGCAACCTTCGACAAAGCGGGCAATATGCTTATAGGTCTGAAGTCACAAGGACTGGCTGCAGACCTATTTTTGGCAATAGGAAGGACAGTGGCAACTTTCCACGCATCAGGGAAGCAAGACGTTGTTAAAATATGATTTATTGTATGCGTAAGGGTTGGCAGAATAACAGGTAGTATAATTTTTATGAATTTAATTGGAATTCCATCCTCCCCAGTTGAATTTGACCGTATTTTAAAGGCACTTTTTTCAACATCAAGTTCAGACACTGAACTGAACTCAAACATCTGACCAACTGGCATTAAACACGCACTTGACATAGGGATACGAGAACAGGGGGAAGGTACACTATTTACAAAAGCTTCATTCAAAGTGTCAGGACTGAGCATACATGGAGACTTATCACTAACATGAACCCGCAACGCTTTCAGATTACGCCACAGGGTAGGGTAGGGCAGAGCTTTTTCGAGAAATAGTTTCGTTTTTCACGCCTAACAATAAGGGTAGCTTCATTTCGTGCTATTTTAAATGCACTCCATTTCATATCTGTCCTGTCCCTTTTCCACGCAGATTATGCTTTGCATCGCTTTTTAATGGCTGTTCGAACCTTGTTGTTAAACCACGGACAGGATGAGGATTTATTCAACACGGTTTTTGCTGGAACATGAGTGTTAAGGCCGCCAGAACCGCTCTATTAAGAAAGGAGAGCTTTTCATCTACTGAGCTGAAACTCCAACAAACCAGTTTACTTCTGACAAATCACTTAAGAGGCTATTGACATTTATGTTGCGATAGTCCAGAAAAGAGTGCACTTCGTCGGGGTCATTATTGCGGTCAAGTTTTATGTCAAATGAACAAAATATTAGATCATGGTCAGATATAAACGATACTTGGTCAAACTTTAAAACGATCGCAGGGTCAGATACAATAAAATAGTCGAGGAGACTTGGACAACAGTTATTTCCAAACCTTGTGGGAACAGACACATTAACAAAAGACAAACCAACACCAGCTACATTATCAGTAAGACTAGAGCTATAGGAATCCTTATGTAACAAATTAACATTGAAGTCACCACACACAATAATATTATCATAGTCAGTAGAGACAGATGATATGTAACGAAAGAAATCATATGAACTAGAATATTTACTTGGGTTGTATACACAGCAAACAAGAGTTTTAGACGGAAGAGTAGACAATTCCACAGACATATATTCAAAAATACCTCCAGATGACTGTGCTGCCAACTTTGCTTTTAAATATGTTTTATAATAAACAGCAACACCACCTCCTTTTTTCCCCACCCTATCACTTCTAAGCAGTTTGTAGCTATTAATATCCAAGTGGGCATCCCCTATACCAGGCGTAAACCACGTCTCAGATATACATATGATGTCCACATCTGAGAACTCAAAAATCTTCCGCACCATATCCATTTTCTGACTGCTGAGGCTTCGTGCATTAAAATGAACCACCTTCAGACCCTTTTGGCTTCTACAAAAAATATTTATCATCGAAAGACTACATTCATCAACGCTACATGTATTATTGGTAATAACCCTTACAAAATATAGCGTGATAAACAAGAGCAAATTTAAGACTACAGATAAACGCACGGATAATAGAAAAATATAGCAAAACAATGAGATGGGCTATCCTTACATAAATAAAAAATAGAAGATGAAAAAGAGATAGATGAACACAGAGACACAGAGAAAAATTAAAACTAGTTTCAGCGAAATCGCATCAAGTCTTCCTCGCATGTAATTTTGGCTGATATGTCCTTGTCATTTTTAATGTGTACATAGCCTCTCACAGAATGTACGGATAAGAGCTTCCCATCACGCCTCAGCTTGATTGCCTCTTGCAATAAGCGCCTATTTTCTTGAGTTAGGCTTTCATATATATGGAAGTTTCCCTCAAGACCAATAGTGGAGAGAGATACCGGTGACTTCGTTCGACGCCGATATTCCCTAAATGCATTTAAACTTCGGTTGCGATCATGCGGTGAGTGAAACTTCACAATTATGGCACTGTTGTTGTTGTTGTTGTTGTTTACGGAGGACTTCTTTGTTCGGAATATATCACGAATTGGAGGGGATTGAAAGTCAATATAATAACACACTTCGTTAAATATTCTCCTCAGATTTTCTCCTTCAAAGCGTGGTACGCCAAACACGACAGCATCAGCAGCAAAGTCTTGAAGGGGCTGCTGCATTGTCAAGCGCTGAATTTTCTGCTGCAAATCTTCGATCGCGACTTCTGCATTCCTCATATTTGCTTCCAACGCAGCAAGACGGGATGATGACTCGGCAACTTTAGCCGCGAAGGCAACCAGTTCATCTTCGATTCGCTTTGATAATTTTTTCTCCATCTCAATCAATCTCTGTGTAGCATTCTCAACCAAGGACAATAAGTGGGCTGTTTGTTGCTGCTGTCTCTCATCTATTTGCTTAATTTTTTCAAGCACAATAGAGAGAGTAACCTCTTCATCTCCATCAATTTTAGCGGATTTGGCGGATTTAGTGGATTTATCTGTGGGCGGGTCTTTGCTATGGCGACGCTTCGAGGACATAGCAGGAGTCATTTTGGAAACAGAATACAGTCAAATTGCAATCGCGCTTATAATTTGAGCGTGTTGAGTTTGTATGTATATGGTTTGTTGGGTAACGTTATATCGATATTGTGCAATTTTGTGGTATACTTTTAGGCGTCAGACAAAGACGTGTGGATATCGATGTCCTTGTCAGATGACAGGTGCTAATATTTCTATCCCTTTCTAGCAGTACCCGTTCTTCTCGCTCACCTTAACTGGTGTACCGAAGATGTACGTATGTATGTGTGTGGTATGCGCTGTGCAAATTATTAATATTAATAAAATTGATTTGTTTACATTCCCTTTATGGCACAAAGGGAAAGATTCGTTCTTCAATTATAATATCACCAAAGTATGATGCGTTCACACAGTCATCAGATCACAAACAAGGCAGAAACGCTTCATAAATCCACGAAATATCACACCAAAAGGACCCGCGTACAAATAAACAACCTTCACACACTGTGGTACAAACTAATAAAATTGTGAAAAATGTGTATAAATGCAAAATGCAAATACCAGCTAAAATGTCAAACATTATAACAAAGTGAAATTTCAGTGGTTTCAGTGAAAGAAATACAAAAATAGAGGAAGGGATTTTTATTAACAAATGCAGCAAAAACTATAAATATTTTCATAAAAAATTGTACATATATTTGTTAATAGACACTCCCACTATACCTCCTGTAAATTTCATTTAAAAATATGAAGTGGTTTAGAAACTATGAACAATGGCACGACTTATGAACTTGCAGCCAATTTAATTACAATTGATAAATCGTATTGTAACTTTACAACACTATTCATAATGAATCATTCACAATGTATATGTATGTACCGGATTAGACAACACTATAATTGACATTGGTCGTGAGTAGTGAGAACCAGGGTGAGAACATTCTTATTCTTCTTCTCATTCTGGTACTTCCGTTTTGTATTACATGCTTTTAAGACAGAGATAATATTTATGTATTAATAAAGTAAGTTGAATATAATTGGTTGTCCTGGTATTATTCCACAACAATTTGGCGACGAGGTAAAGAACATTTCTACATCATGGATGCCGAGCAACTCAAACAATTTATAGAGATGCAGCAGAAATGTTGGATGAAGTTGTAAAACTAACATCCAATGCAAATGCAGTGTGCACAATACCAGTGACAACCGCCATTGTTCCAAAGATCGATATTTTCGATCCGACAAAGGAATCTTTCAATAATTATATTCAACGATTCGAAAATTTCATCGAAATGAAAGCGATTAAAAGTAATAAAGATTATTGCAAAAAACTTCTATTAAACTCAGTAGGAGCAAAAGTCTTTAATACGGTATCAGCTTTATCTGCACCAAATAACATAAGCGACATAACTTACGAAAAATTATTTGAAACGCTCAAAACGCATTGTCGCCGAAAGCGAATATTCTTGTTTTACAACACCGTTTTCTATCGAAATATCAACGCGAAGGGCAATCACTAACTGATTATGTAGCATTTTTGCGAGCTGACATCAACGAGTGTGAATTCATATCAAATTGCCAATGCAGGTCTTCAGTGGCGGACATGTTTCTACGCGCACAGTTCATTCGAGGAATTCAAGACGTCAACATCAGACAGCAGCTACTACAGGCAAGTACAGCGAATTTCGATGAAATAGTTGCAAAAGCTTTTTCTCTTGAAGCCGCCAGATTAAACGCTAAAGAGATGAGTACACAAGCGACACATAATACTGAAAATGTCACCCCGGACATCAACAAAATTTCAAAACCGAAGGGTACAAAACAGGGCCAAACGCATTCAAAACCACCGAAAATTAATTATAAGGATTTGGGTATGGAAGGCCTATGTATACGCTGTGGGAAGTCTAACCACACGACAAAAGAGTGCCGTGTCAACAAGTCAAACCTTCGTTGTCGAAACTGTAACAAAACAGGACACGTCAGCAAAGTATGCGTTTCAAGTCGCCTCGGGAAGCAGACATCGAAGAAGAAAGTAAATCTAATACAAAGTGTAGATTATGGCGTATGCAGGATTACAAACAACCAACGTACTATAATGCAGGTCTCCAACTCAGAGCGCTACTACGCTAACATTAAAGTAGAAGGTCAATCCATAACCTTCGAGGTCGACACAGGCTCAGGATTTACTTTCCTTCCACGAGCCATGTTCAATAAACTTAATTTGCGCCATTGTTTAAAACCTTCGAATCAAATATTTAGAACGTACACCAAAGCTACATTTAGACCGGATGGGAAAGTATATGTCAACGTAGAAGCCAACGGAAGAGCAGTCAAGGAGGAACTATATGTGGTCCCCGACAGCTGCGCTCCGATAATGGGTAGATCATGGACCCGAGCACTACGAATAAACATTACAGACACCAAAGATTCGGGAGCAGCCAGAAATCCACCAATACAGCGAGTTGAGACTATTGATATGGACGACATAATATCTGAATTTCAAAGCACATTCGAACAACGAATCGGTTGTGTGCCAAATTACAAAGTATCTCTCAAGGTCCGCAAAGGTGCAACTCCAGTCTACGTAAAAGAGCGTCAGATACCACACACGTTAAGAGAGAAGGTTAATCAAGAAATCGACGATCTAGAGAAAGCCGGCATAATTACAAAAATTGCTAATAGCGACTGGGGTTCCCCCCTCATGGTAATTCCAAAAGTAGACGGAGGAGTTCGCTTATGTGTGGACTACAAAGTAGGCGTGAATCAACGCTTGATCAACGCTCACTACCCTATTCGAAAAATAGACGAGATTTTGAACAGCTTACGCAACTCCAAATATTTTTGTCGACTTGATTTATACAAAGCATATCTGCATATTCCAGTTGATGAAAAGTCAAGCATCATTCAAACAATCTCTACGCACCGTGGAACTTATCGCATGAATAGACTATCATTTGGCATCAAAACGGCCCCAGCCGAATTCAACAGAATCATTGATCAAATATTGCGGGATATACCCAAGACAGAATCATATTTTGATGACATAATAATACATGGTGAGTCATTATAAGAATGCAAAAATAATCTTAAAATGTGTCTTAGACAACTAGGAAAGTTCGACCTTCATTTGAATCAACAAAAATGTATATTTTTCGTTCAAACTATTGAATTTTTGGGGTATATAATTCAGTACAATAAAGTTTTGAAATCACCAGATTAGGTATCCGCTATTGTTGACATGCCAAAACCACACTCAATCGAGGAGGTCCGTAGATTCCTGGGCATGGTCACCTACTACAGCAGGTTTATACCGAACGCTTCCACTATTACATCGCCGCTACGAAAACTTTTAAAGAGGGGCGCAAGATTCAACTGGTCGAGAGAATATGAAAAAGCATTTAGTTCACTAAAAAAGGAAATATCCAGCGAAAGAGTTTTAACACTTTATAATCCAGAGTACCCAATTCAACTTGCTTGCGATGAAAGCCCTACAGGTATAGCAGCGGTTCTATCGCACATACAAAACGGGCATGAGAAACCAATTTCTTTCGCTTCACGGTCTCTTACAACAGCAGAACAAAATTATTCTCAACTAGACAGGGAAGCACTAGCTATATTTTTCGGGGTACGTAATTTCCACGAATATTTATATGGTCAAAAATTTATGCTTGTAACAGAAAATCAACCACTAGTAAGGATTTTCCATCAGCATGCGAAAATACCTCAAATGACTTCAGCGCGGTTACAGAGATATGTAGCATTTCTCTCCGGATATAACTATGAAGTTATCCATAAGCCTGCCTCCGAATATTGCAACGTCGATTGTTTATCAAGAGCTACGATACCACTAAAATCATCGGGAATGAATTTCATCGACCAAGAAGTGCATCAAATTTGTAATCAGACAATAGAACATATATCTTCAACCAAATTAAATTTCAAGACGATTCAACGAGAAACATGTAAAGATAACGTCCTTTCGAAACTGTTGCAGGAACTCCGCCGTAACAGACGTGAATAATCTGAATCATATATATTATTTCTAATTGGTGTTTTATAAATATCCCTTTTTCTGCTCACATAATTTACCAAAATTAATAAATAAGGCATCGTTTTAAAGGCATTAATTAGCTATGCATGCGAAACGGTGTTTTATTGGGCGTGGTACTTTTTTTAAATAGTATTTTGCAAAAATTAAATGTTTAAATTTAAACTAAAAGATTTGCGCCTAAAACTATGCCTTCAGAATTATTTTATTCGATATGTTTGTCAAACATATAAATAATTCATTGAAAGTTCCATAAGTTCCACTGTAGACATAAAACTAAATAAATATAAGTTTTTTTAAAATGAGCGTGACAGCACAAACCATATCGGCTGTTTTATTATTTTTTGCGCAAGATGTGCCCGGGCTAGTTCACCATAAATCAAAATGTAATATACAGAGATCAACGGGCAGTAATTCCTAAGACGCTCCAGCAAGCCGTTCTACAAGAATTACACTACATGCATCTAGGAACCACCAAGATGAAACAACTTGCTAGGCGTTAAGTCTACTGGAAATCAATTGATAAAGACATCGAGCAATACGTACGATCGTGTGCTGATTGCGCCTCGACTAAAAGCAGTCCAACTAAAGCACCCTTACACCCATGGGAAGAACCCTCAGGCAATTGGCAAAGAGTTCATATTGACTACGCAGGACCATACCAATGCCACTTCTTCCTAGTTGTAGTCGATGCAAAATCAAAGTGGGCTGAGATCGGTGTATGCAAACAATCACCATCATCTTCATCGACAATACAAATGCTTCGCGAAATTTTTTCCAGAAATGGATATCCAGACGTCATGGTCTCCGATAATGCTACGATATTCAAGAGAAACGAATTTTCCTCATTTTGCCAAGATTCAGGTATTTTCCAGAAATTTATAGCGCCAGGTTAGAGCGCTTTCACATTACTCGGTGCGGAATCGGATCGACATTTTTGGTTTTTACCGAAAGTATACCGAGAGCTTACTGACCACATGCATTTCAATTGGCACTTTCACATTAGTGTTGCATACATGAAGTCGGAGCTTATTAATTTCGGTATACCGCAACGCGGTAAGACCGGTCAGTAAAATTTGAGGAATTACTGCAGACATTTTTGCGGCGTAATAAAAGAAGAAGAACAAAGTAAGTAAAAAACTCGTTTCGGCTATAAATGTAGCATGTTATAATGTCTTCGTCTTCGCTAGAAGACATTGTTGTTATTATTGAGTGATTTGTTGAAGTTAAAAATTTTGTTTTGCAAATTTCGATGTTTGTTTTCCTATTTTCTGCCGATTACGCACCGAAAGTATTCCCACAAGTGTGAAAAACACAGCAACGCGGAATCGTTTCGGTAAGCTGAAAATACCGAGCAAAAAATGTCGATCCGATGTCGTACCGAGTAATGTGAAAAGGCCCTTATCCAGCCACAAATGGACTAGCGGAAAGAAACATACAAACCCTTAAACACAAATTAGCCGCAATGTCAAACGAACAATTATCTATGACAGACAAGGTGAGAGAAATTTTATTTAAGTATCGTATCACCCCCTTGATTAATGGGAATAGTCCCTCGGAGATGTATTTACACCGACAAATTCGTAGTCGTTTAGACACTCTGAGACCCTCAAAACAAAACACAATAGGTCAGGATAATAAGGGCGCCAGACAACTAAGTGTGGGAGACAGAGTCCAAGCTCGTTATTACACTTCCAACAAATCATTATGGAAGCTAGGTACGATAACCAAGAAATTGGGACATCTTCATTATATCGTAAAATTAGATGACGGATTCATTTTCAAAAGACACATAAACCAACTTTATTTCACGAGTGTACCAAAGGAAAATATAGATCCTACTCCATTGTGTGAAAATATAGATCCTACTCCATTGTGTGAATGACAAAGATCACATTCGGTTCAACAACAACGAGAACAACAGCAACAACAACAACAAGAATCAAGTTCAATTCAACAACAACAACAACAAGAATCAACTTAATTTCAACAAACACAACAACAAGAATCAAGTTCAATTCAACAGCAACAACAATGTGAGTATTCCAATCCAACAACAGCAACAAGAACAGTTGCAACAACAAGAATCACCCTTAAGTCAACGACAACAACATGATCCTGTTCGAGATCGACAAGGTACAAATCCGAAATAAAAATCCCCGTGTCAAGGCAACACCCCGGGCAATGTAGTCGAACAGCGCAGACGAAAACGCCAAAGGAAAAACCAAACAGAATTAGAAATCGATTTTGATCCGAAGCGGTCATGTAACGACAGGGAAATTCCAATGCCAGCGAAGTCGCACGATCGCCCTCAAGCTTCGGTACCCGAACAACATTCCACCCCGATTCGTAAATCAGCTCGGAATCGTAGAGCACCCGCATATTTAGATGAATACGTTTCAGATTAGAAATATAGCACGAACAAGCGTATGTAATAAGTATAATATTCGCAACTATGTAATCAATTGTATTTATTATTCACGTTTTTCGAGATTTATGTGTGGGAGAACTATTGTAACTTTACAACACTATTCATAATGAATCATTCACAATGTATATGTATGTACCGGATTAGACAACACTATAATTGACATTGGTCGTGAGTAGTGAGAACCAGGGTGAGAACATTCTTCTTCTTCTCCTTCTTGTTCTTCTTCTCATTCTGGTACTTCCGTTTTGTATTACATGCTTTTAAGACAGAGATAATATTTATGTATTAATAAAGTAAGTTGAATATAATTGGTTGTCCTGGTATTATTCCACAACAATTCGATAAAAAAAAACTCACCAGTTTCATCTAATTGGTGATTCGTTGTGTACACACCAACATCTTATTTAGGGCCGTTTACTCAACCTCTGATTAACGCTAACCGGAGGACAAAGGTCCGGTTAAGCTATGTACTGCATTATCGACCACATGTTAAATACATGGTTTGATGAAGTCGATAATGATGTTTAACCGAACTTTAACCGTGGTTAACGTTAATCAGAGGTTGAGTAAACGGCCCTTAATAATTTTTAGTGTAGAAAATGCTAGGGGTCGTGGGTTCAGTCGCTTTGAAAGTTCTTTAAATAAATTTTTGTTGTTTTTTTTTTAATTCCTAAATTAAAATTCGAGAGCAAAATATTGAAAATATTTAGCGGTTGTGCCATGATTCAATAATAAAGGTTTTCGCATGACGACATACCTTCCCTGCAAAACTGCTCCAGGTCAATTGACCAGTCAATTGACTTGGAGCCGTGATCAAAAGTTTTGGGAAAGTTTCAGTCACATTCCTAAGAGCATCGGTAACATTTGTGACCGTTTCATTTTTCCTGTACCCATCTGTGTATTTTCAAATTCCATTCTATCCTATTCTCTCATTGGTTTTGCATTTGGCTGAATTTAAAAACCATATAGATGTCTCGCTCACACCGGTCACAGCTCCCAGTCAATTGACTAGTCATTTCACAGTGATGGTCAATTAGTAGTCACAATGACGTATTGTGGAACGATCCTCCGTCATCCCTTGTCAAGTTAGGTTTGGAGACAAACCGGTTTCGGCTAATATGCGCCATCTTCAGTGTCTTTTTTCGTTCTCCGATGACGGAGGATCTTTCCACAATACATCATATTCCTACCCTGTCGGAAAAACAAGCAACCAAAAAGTAGTCACAATGACCGTCAATTAATGGTCACAATGACTTTTTACTATCACTATGACCGTCATTTTACCAGCATAATGACTTTCATCTGACCAACTCAATAAATTTATAGGCAAAGACATTATTTTTTATTATTTACTTTAATTAATCACTAACACAAATTTCAATTTCTGTGGATGTTAATTTTACTAATGGCGTTTTCTTTTCTACGAAAAAATGTTGCCCTCCTATATCCCAATTATCGAATTACGGATCCTAACTTTCTATAAAATGGCTGAATTTGTAGATAAGAGTGCCCTCTTACTTAGTTAGACGTCAATATTTGGCGAAAGGATCAGACAAACTTACAGAATGGCTAAGAAAATCAAACAGGGCAACATTATTTCGAGAAAAGAAAATGCCATAATATTAACACTCCCAAGAAAAAAAAGCGAAAAATTCCAGGGCCGGACGCATTATATCGAAATTTTTCCAATCGCAGTACCAGTATCTACCTACGCCTTGGGTCTCTACCGCTTGTCGAATTTTGATGCCATGTTCATGAGTGCCAGTCCAGAAATGCTCCGTTGGGGCAGGCTCACGCAAACGAATTTACGGACAGCCCGCATCCACTATAACAGAAAAATCCAAATGTATACTCAGAAAAAAATCATCAACACGATTCATGTAAAATAAACACGATCGATCTTAACACGATCGATATAACAGCAACAGTTTTTTTTTAAACTACACGATGTTTGAAACATGATTTTGGCTTTGTAAATGACATCTGAAAATTTGGTAGATTCAACCAAATTTTATTTTTGATACAACATGAAGAAATGTTAAAATATACAAGATGATTCAAATATAAAATTTTATTCCTAAATGTCATTTGGAGTTTGGTTTATTTAATAAGATGATAGTCGCAATATAAACTAAAAAAAATGTTAAAAAATTACGTCTCAATTGTAGTGTTAATACAACATGAACACAAATGTTAAAACAACAAGAACCACATTTAACAATAAAAGTTGGTTGATATAACACGAAACAATTTTGAAAGATAAACGTCATTTGGAATTTTGTTTTATTCAACACGATTATAGTGTAAATATAATCTAAACAAGTAAGGAAGCCTAAGTTCGAGTGGAATCGAACATTAGATACTCAGCTGTATGCTTTCATTGTTCGTTTGCGACGCCCATTTTCAAAATTTTTATCAGCCATCCAACTAGGCATATGAATATTATTCTTTGTGCAAAATTTCATTCCTTTATGACTTCTAGTTACAAAGATGTCACGTTACAAATTTCCAAAGGGTGTTCCAGAACTATCTTTATTAAAAAGTAGGCGCGGTCATAAACCGATTTCAATAAATTTTTACGTGTCTATTAACACAAGTTATAAAAGTGTATAAACCAAGTTTCTTCATAATATCTCAATTATTTGTCGAGTTATGGGCTCCGAAATCTCGTAGATTCCTTTGTCTAAAAAGAGGCGGTGCCACGCCCATTTTCCGAAATTTTTCTATTTTTTGTTTCCGGTCTATTGTAGAACTCATGCCACAAAATTTCAATGAATTATCTTTATATTTGACAAAGATATCGCTTAAAATATTTTTATAAGGTCACTTTATAATACCCATATATAAAAGTGGGCGTGGTCGTCAACCGATTTCGCTAAAATTTTGAACATGTATTACCACAAGTAATAAAAGTGTATACACCAACTCTCGTCACAATATATAAATTATTTGTCGAGTTATGTGCTCAGAAATCTCGTATATTGCTGCTTCTAAAAGGAGGCGGTGCCACGCCCATTTTCCAAAATTTTTGTGGTTTTTGTTTTATGTCCGTAGTTGGACTCCTGCCACAAAATTTCAGTGATAGATCTTTATATTTGACAGAGATATCGCTTAAAATGTTTTTATTAGGCCCCTTTATAGTTCCCATATATAAAAGTGGGCGTGTCCCTTAACTGATTTTGACAATTTTCCGTCAAAACATTTATCTAAGTAATTAAATCACTCATACCATCATTTCATCGATATATCTTCAACAGTTTCTGAGTTATGACATATAAAACTTTCAATGTTTGACCCTTAATAAGTGGGCGTGGCACCGCCCATATTCCAAAATTTCATCAAATTTTTTCATAAGGGCCTGAGCTCAATACGTGGGTGAAATTTCATCGCCTAAGCTGTATTAGTGGCTGAGATACCAAATTTCCGATTTTTTCTATATAGGAAAAGTGGACGTGGTCATGGTCCGATTTCGCCCATTTTCAATACCAACCGTCCCAGTCTCGATACCAACTTGAATTCCAAATTTCATCAAAATATCTCAATTTTTGCGCGAGTTATCGTGCGTACGGACGGACGGACGGACGGACGGACATGGCTCAATCGATTTCTCTTTTCACCCTGATCATTTTGATATATATAAGTCCATATCTATCTCGATTATTTCATTCTGTTACAATCCACCGTTATGAAATCAAAACTATTATACTCTGTGTACTAGTACAGCTGAGTATAAAAAGTGTATATACACAATTTTTTTTGCTGTTCAGTGTTCTTAACAAAAAGAAAATTTTGTGCAAGCGATATCCGGACGGTATTCCAAGGTGAAATTGTGTCCCATCTTAACTGAAAAACTAAACGATCCAAAACTATTTATGGAATTTGAAAGTATACCTAAGCGTCGCGAAAACTCACGTTACGATTGCGCTTTATTGGAGGAGAAAGCAAATAAATATTCCCATCCAAACTTTTTGCCATACGACGACAATCTTGTTTGTATAACACCAACGATGGAGAATCGGACGGGCTATGTGAATCCATCGCGCATATCGTCCACAGTCGCCACTAAGCAACGTTACTATATAAACGCTCAATCACCGCAAGAAGAACTGACCACACGTATTTTCTGGCAATGTGTCTGGGAAGCGGATGTCTATTTAATTAAGCGATATCGAAGCAGCTTCTTTATTGATATGATGATTATATATTTTATGTTTTATATGTTTTTTTATATTTATATAAAAATAAATTGTAAAATCAACAAGACTTTGTAGTGAATTTAACAATAAATTTAAGGTAAAATCAAAAAGATGTTATTGTAAATTCAACAGGAAAACTCAAAATTTTTAGTGTTAATTCTACAGTTATTATCCTGTTAAACTAACACTTGACAGTAGTGTTAAATTTACACGTTTACAGTATGGCATACATTAAGAATCGTGTTGAAAAAAATAACCACAAAATTTGTTGATTTTTGGTTGATTTCACACTATTTTTTTTTTTAGGTGTAGCTGCAAATAAAAATAAAGAATTTCGGTTATTCAAGAGTTTTAATGTGAAATTCGCTTACATTGCTTACTTTTATTGAAATTAAATTTAAATGTACTTCGCGAGCAAACTATTTGTATTTTGCTGACGCGTTCTTCTTTCCTTCTTCGTTTGTTCCATTTCTCAAAGTGTTCAAGCGAGAAGTGGACAAAAGTAGACAAAGTTGAATTAGCTTTACTGCTTGCACAACACGTACGAGTAAGATTGTGTTGGTAACATTCAATTTTTGCATTTGTGTTGAGAGTTTCGGTCACAAAAGTTTCGCAGGGTTCATACATAGAAGTGTCATGTAAACAGGAATGTAGACGAATTTGACAGCACCGGCCCCTATGGAAATGCTAGGGTGCGTGTGTGTGTGGCATATGTCAACAAAAACAAAATGCTTGTGTTCGTATCTTTATGAAGATTGAAGAAGCAGTCAGCTGATCGCCTGCATTCTCCTTCATAGTCAGCGTTGCTACTTAAAAAATTTAAAATTTACCAAAATACAAAATAAAAGTAACCAAAACCAGAAACAGGTAACCAAAATAAATTAATAATATAAGTATATGCTCCATTAATGTTAGAGCTATTTATCTGGAAGCAAAACAATATATACGTTTAACAAAAACTAAAATATATGAATTGTTTTGTAACCAACTTAAACTTAAATATTAGTAATAAATTAATACTATTAATACATATTCCATGCGATTTTACTCTTAGCAATTCATTAATTTTCGTTTTTTGATGCTTTTACATCAGTGGCGTAGTAAGAGAATTTTTCGGGGGGGGGGGGGGGGGGTCACAGCCAATGTAAAAAATTTACCAGAATTAAAATAAAAATTACCAAAAATCTAAAATTTTTTTTACAAATGATCAAAATGTAATTTTTTTCAGAAATTGGAAATTTGTAACATGACATCTTTGTAACTTCTTCTTCTTCTTGATTGGCGCTTAACCCTTTCGAACCGGCTTTCAACCGCTTGAGTATATAACATTTAACTAGTTTCCCACAATTAAGTAGCTCATAACTAAAAAATCCACATTCAAATTATTTCCATTTTTATCAAGGTGTGGGTGGTGGTAAACCATTGTACCACCAGTGCTGTTGTGTGGTACAGCATATGTACCATCAGTCCTTAATCTGCTAAGAGTTATTGATTATTTCAACGAATATATTTTCTTATATTTTATTCAAATAATGCATTTTACATAATATAGGTATTTATATTCACGAAAAAATACTTTTAAAATTAATATGGAGATGTATTAATTTGATTTATTAGTCTGATAACTTGCAAAGCAACCCATGCAAAGTGGTATATCGCATATCTGGCACATTTACTTTGTTCTCGTTTGCTTTTTGTTGCGCCGAAAATTTTCACAACGTCTTCTAGTATTAATAGGAACTGGTAAATGCATAGATATAATGCCCAGATTCTTCTGTCCTGCAGATATGTGCCCCATTGCTTGAGACCTACGTCTGGTTGCAGTTTTCTTATCTTCAAATATTAGTGATTCTGCTAATATTATTATGAAATCGATAAATTGAAGTTTTTCTCATCGGAGATCGCAATAAATGACCGAAGATTTGGCAGCGGAAATCATTAAAAGACGATAGAACACTTTTTTCCGCGGTTTCTTTCTTGTAGGACATAACAAACATATATCCCAGCAGAATTGCTATTTCCCCAGCATCAGTTTTCGATATATTTGGTGATTGTTTTGCGGTTCCAAATGTAAAAATGCGTTCGTTTGTACATTTCGCGGTATATACACACAAACTTCGAGGGAAATTTTTTTGAAATACTGAAAATGGTGACGAAGTACGTGGAATTTCGAGACTTATATTACACTCACGATGTTCGTTTGTAATATTCTTAGGTATAAAATTTGGCTGAGGACAAGACCATGACCTTTGGTTCGAAGTCATGGAAATCATGTTATCTTCGAGCTCTTGGTAAAATTCTTCCGATTCATTTTCATTTACACCTTCAGCTGCATGGGATTCCCTATCGAAAGATAAAGATGAAGATATTAAAGATTTTTCGCTATCCGTATTCGAGTCCGGTTCGTAATTATCAGCACTTCCGCCAGAAAAGCCCACTTTCATCCCCACCTTCATTGCCAACGTCAGAATAATCTCCATAAACATCCAGCGTCTTTGCTATTTCATCTTCACACAAGTTTTCGACATATTATTTCTTTGTAAAACAAAAAACAATAAGTATGTAAAGATTGACGAAGTACCAGTACCAGTATAAAGGACTGCTGGTACGTATACGTACCAGTTTTGTAAAACTCAAAATATACAATAATAAATATCCAAAATTTGTCATTATCAATACTTATCCTCATAAACGAAGTCAATATCTTTATCTGTTATATATTTTTTACTACTTTGCACTTTGTTTTGAATAACTAATACTTGCAAAAAATGTACGCGTTCGCATGCTTCGCTGTTTCACTTAAAGCTGTGTATAAACTGTGAGCGCGAATGAGCTCCTTTTTATATGTACCATTAGAAAAACCAGCAGGCTTCGTCCGAGTCTATTCTTTTCAAGTTTGAGTGCAAACTTTAGGAGTTATCCCATAATAAAATTTAGTGGTACATATGGTGTACCAGGAGGTTCGAAATGGTTAACCGTCTAGACGATTCTGGCCGCGTCCAACAGAGCGCGCCAATTGCTTCTGTTTCGTGCAGCATGGCGCCACTTGGGAACACCTAGGGAGGCAGCATCGCTGTCCACCTGATTTTCCCAACGCAGAGGAGGTCTCCCTTTTCTTTTGCGTTCAGCGGGTTTCGATAGAAATGCTTTCTTGGCCGGAGCGCCTTCGTCCATTCTCACGACATGACCTGCCCAACGCAGCCGCTGGATCTTTATTCGCTGAACAATGTCGATGTCTGTGTAAAGCTCGTACAGCTCATCGTTAAATCTCCGTCGATACTCGCCCACGCCAACGCGCAAAGGTCCATAAATCTTACGAAGAACTTTTCTCTCGAATACTCCAAGTGCCATCTCATCTGATTTTGAAATTGTCCATGCTTGTGCGCCGTACATGAGGACTGGAACGATGAGCGTCCTGTAGAGTGTGATTTTTGTTTGTCGAGAGAGGACTTTACTTTTCAGTTGCCTACTTAGTCCGAAGTAGCATTTATTGGCAAGCGTGATTCTTCGTTGGATCTCCGTGCTGACATCATTCTTGGTGTTAATGCTGGTTCCCAGATAGACGAAGTCCTCAACAGTTTCGAATTTGTAGCTATCAACATTGACGTGGCTGCCAAGGCGTGCTGTTTCTTTGTGTGATGACAGGAGGTACTTCGTCTTGTCCTCGTTAACCGCCAAACCCATTTTCTTAGCCTCTTTATACAGCTTGGAGAAGGCAGAACATACGGCGCGAGTGTTAGTGCCAATGATGTCGATATCATCGGCGTAACTAGAAGTCATAAAGGAATGAAATTTTGCACAAAGAATAATATGCATTTCCGGAAGAGTAAAATTTCAACAACAAAATTGGGTTTATTCATAAAACTTTATTAAGGAGTAATACTTAAGATTATTTTATTCCATTTATTACGTGTTTTGAAGTGCACAATATCTCTCAAAACAGCGATTAATAGGAAAAAAATTAATTGAATAAAAAAATATCCATATTTCGCTATTGATAAATAATGAGCGATGTGAGTAAGTACTTTTGACTACTCTTTTGTGATTTTCTGCATTTGTTACACGTATGATTGTCCAAAAAATAGTCTCCCATCATATCTCGTACCAAGACCCTTGATATCACCATTCAAAAACTATTAAGTCCTGATGAAATCTCTCACAATTTTCATCACTTTCAGCACCTAAGCTTGTAGGGAAATTATTAAGATTTTTTCTGATTTTGGAACAGTCGAATCTGAAATTTCTTTAAAAAAAATTCGATTTTTTTTCAAATTTTTTTCATTATTTTTGTTTTTGTAACCAAACTACTTGACCAATTTTGGAGTGTGAAGGCAAAAAATGTCTGTTGGAGCTCCCTATACCAGCTCCTCCTAGATATCAAATCGCCACGATGTCTAATAAAACTTTTTGATGCACTTATGTGATGCAATGTTTGCATATGTGGCTTTTTCCACGTTTTTACCAATATCTCAAAAACTGGGTCTGGTTATTTCATTTTTGGTGGTTAAAGTTGATCAAAATTTGTCGAGTAGTGTAATTGTAGCGTTTGTTGAGCCTTAGGAAAGTGCAGGAACCGTAGGAATTTTACCACAAAAGAGCGAGTATGGGTACAAAGAATGTAAATTGTGATAAAATTCCTGCGGTTCTTGCACTCTCCTACAGCTCAACTAACGCTACAATTATAAATAATACTTCGTGAAAAAGCGCTAAATTTCTAATTACCAATTTCGAGAAATTAATATTCTCATTGATTTTTTCCTGTAAATCATCTCTTAGTTAAAGGTGGTTTTATGGTCAGATGAATTTTATACAAAACGAATCTTTCGGGGGGGGGGGGGGGGGGGGTTTTGTCCCCAAAACCCCCCCCCCCCCCCCGTTACTACGACAATGTTTTACATTAAACTTCTGTAACAAATATCTGATATTGTTCTACCCTACACTTTTATGTGCCACCCCTTTACGTTATGTACGTGCTGTAAGTCGGACACGACGTACGTCATGACCAGCCTTGGGCAAAACCTTAGCACCTGCTAAATGAGAGTAAGCGCCCGTGTACGTATACACACCGATTGTAACTACTACAGACAAATAAAGAGCGTAAAACGAGCGCTTACGATGGGACTTGGCGATCGTCGCTTAGGAAAAATAATCAGTTTGCCTTCGACTGGCGTGAAAGCAAGTGGTCGCTGATCGTCGCTTGAAATTCTTTTATTCTATTTGCAGATGCCAAACAACAAGCAAAACTACGAGAAGTTTGCATATAACGTGGGTACACAAATACATATTTATGTGTATACGTACGTTGGTTCATAATTTCGCGAAGCGTGTGCGCATGACCCTGCTCGCTCAACATCTGCATGCAGACTGATTACACTGGTCGACAAAATTTCAACAAATTTTTGTTACAGAAATAAATTTATAGTTTTCTAAAGGATTTCGGTGCGCTGAATCCGAATCTGAAGTCAGATTTTCTCTAATACGTACAGTTTTTTAGATATTCATGCCCAAAGAGGCGAAAAACACGTTTTTTGCTTATATTCACTCCTCAATATCTTTTAAATTACTTATTTTAAAAATTGATTAAAGCTATTGAAAGCTCGGCCTTTTCTCTTGAAGATAACGTTTTAATTTTTCGGATACCTAATTTAGGTATATAGTAATATATGTTTTTGCACAATAAGGTATTTGTCGTCGAAAACAACGGCAGCATTTGTAGCATGTTATAGGCGCAATCAAATTTTGTAGTTGCTTAGCAGAATAATTTTTTTTACGAAGCCACTTACATACGTCCATAATATAATAAACTGCCTAAAAGCGTGCTTCAAAATTTTTTATTATTTTTGTATGGAGAAATTATTGCAAAACTAATGAAGCTTAATATGCAATATTGCAAGTTGCAAGAAAGATATCTGAGATATTAAAACGGTTTATTCAAGAGAAATCTCAGCGTTTTCAATAGCTTTAATCAATTTTTAAAATAAGTAAGTAATTTAAAAGATATTGAGGACTGAATATAGCCAAAAAACGTGGTTTTCGCCTATTTGGGCATGAATATCTAAAAAACTGTACGTATTAGCGAAAATCTGACTTCAGATTCGGATTCAGCGCATCGAAATCCATTAGAAAAGTAGAATTTTATTTCTGTAACGAAAACTTGTCGACCAGTGTTATTTTTAGTAATTTTTCAATTTAACCTACAGTAGGCGCACCAACACACACTCAATATTTAGTAATGGCTTGAGTGTAGTGGTGCCCAAGGCTGGTCATGACGGAGAAGTGCTGATTCTGCTTAGCACTTTACTCGTTCGTTCACTCTTGCGCACTCGTTGTGCTGATAGTTTTATTTGTGGGGAGTTTATTCGCGAATTTATTCAGTTGCATATGCAATACACTGATTTCATCGATGCATCAATTCCGTACAACCGCTAAATATTATCAAAATTTTCCTATCGAATTTTAATTTAGGAATTAAAAAAAAAAACAAAAAAAAAAAAAATTAACGTTTGTTTTTACATGGCCGTTTAATTCTAATAATTATTTTTATGTGATTTTTATAGAGCTATTGGCCAATTTTTAATTAAGAAAAATTGAAAAAATTTTTTTGGTAGAAGTTATGGATCCATTTCGGAGACCACCACATCTCCTCATCAGGCTTCTTCAGGCGGCCTCAACCGAGGATCGAACTTAAGTCTTTTCGATTGGTAATCCAATGACAACCCCATTAAGCTACCACCGCCGTCAGCTTTGTTTCGCTTTATTCTCAATATTCCTTTTATTACAATCTACATACCAACAACAGTAGCTTAATGACTCTGTCTTTGCTACCTAGTATGTTGGTGTGATTGTGTGTTTTGTTTGTACAAAGTTCTAAAGCTATTAACAAGCAAAGCTTTTTGTACAGGCAATGCTTGTTATTGTTTTTTAGATTTTTTGTTTTTCGGCAGGCTCTCCGATTTACATATTTACATTTGTTTTTACATGGCCGTTTAATTCTAATAATTATTT
The DNA here is from genome assembly GCA_960531455.1 of Urophora cardui. Classification (NCBI taxonomy): domain Eukaryota; kingdom Metazoa; phylum Arthropoda; class Insecta; order Diptera; family Tephritidae; genus Urophora; species Urophora cardui. The sequence continues at coordinate 62,517,586 of OY482671.1, read as the reverse complement.
TTATGTGAATTTAATTATTTTATTATGCAAAAAACTGCCACGAAGGACAAAGCACACAAAAATAAAAAAAACTTGAGAATAAATTTTCTGTATATCTTATAATCAGACACACATATCTATGTATTTAAGTACAAACAAAAATGAATTTTCAATTGCCTATACCTTCGCAGTGTGTGAAAAATTTCCGGCAAACACTGAATATGTAGTATACAAATAAACAAATGCGGTGTTTGCGATATGCGGTGTTTGCGGTATGCGGTGTAAACAACACTAAATAGCGGTATAATTATATTTCATTTAGGTTTTCAATCAATGCGGTGACGGTGTATTTTTTTCTGGGTACTTATTTTTTGCGGTGCTTTAGAAAATGCGGTGCACCGCTGCAGACCCCTGGTACATACATATATATACTACATACATATTTTTCTATGTTTATTAGATGTTATTTTGCCAAATTTACATGTTTTATTTAATCTTACGCTTCAAACTGATATTACATATTTTGACGTAATCTATATATATAAAAATGATTTGGTATTTAATTGTAACGCTAAAACTTGAAAACGGCTGAACCAAATCAAATACTTCCTTAGGGGGGTTTGTTTGTTGTTACCCCGCGAAGGTTTAGACGAAGAAAAAATTAAAAAATGTTAGGGGCGCGTGGCACCTCCCATACAACCTTAATTTTTAAAGCTGATTATCTCTAAAATAGTTCATGGTAGGGAGCTGATAATTGGTATAGAGGTAGGTGATATCAAAACCCTTCTCACTCAGAAAAGTTGGGGTTTTCAGAAAAGGGGGCGTGGCACCTCCTATACAACCTTAATTTTTAAAGCTGATTATCTCTAAAACAGTTTAAGGTAGGGAGCTGAAAATTGGTATAGAGGTAGGTGATATCAAAGCCCTCCTCACTCAGAAAAGTGTGGGTTATCAGGAAAGGGGGCGTGGCACCTCCCATACAACCTTAATTTTGAAAGCTGATTATCTCTAAAACAGTTCAAGGTAGGGAGCTGAAAATTGGTATAGAGCTAAATGATATCAAAACCAGGCATATAAGTGGGGGTTATCGGAAAAAGGGGCGTGGCACCTCCCATACAAACTTAATTTTTCATGCTGCATATCTCTAAAATTATTTACGCTAGGGACTTGGAAATTGGTGTGGAGATAAACGATAACAATTCCATATTAACGCAAAATAATAGGAGTTATACGAAAAGGGGGCGTGGCTTCTCCCAACAACACTTAATTTTTTAAGCTGAATATCTTTAAAAAGATTTAAGTCAGGGACCTATAAATTGGTACAGAGCTATATGATATCAAAACAATTTTTGAAAAGGGGGCGTGGCACCTCCCATACAAACTTAATTTTTCAAGCTGAATATCTATAAAAGCGTTTAAGGTTGGGACCTGAAAGTTGATCAGGAGATTAACGATATCAATAGCATGCTTATGAAAAAAACAGTAGTTTTGGGAAAAGGGGGCGTGGCACCTCCAATGCGTTCTTAATTTTTAAGGCTAAATATCCCTAAAAGCGTTCATGGCATGTACTTAGAAATCACTATGCAGATATACGATATCAATACCATGTTCACCCAAAAAAAAGAAAAGATTTATCGAAAAATGGGGCATTGCACCTCCCATACGTACCAGGGATGGGCATTATTCAAAATTTGAATAATTCAATAACGAAAAAATAAAAATAAATTTTTATTCTTCATTCTCATATCCTTGAATAAAGAATAAATTTTTATTCTTCATTCCGGCGCGCTTGAATAAAGAATAATTTTTTATTCCTTATTCTGATACCCTTGAATAAAGAATAAAAATTTATTCTTCATTCTGATACCCTTGAATAAAAAATAAATTTTTATTCTTCATTTTGGTGCCCTTGAATAAAGAATAATTTTTTATTCTTCATTTTGATACCCTTGAATAAAGAATAAAAATTTATTCTTCATTCTGATACCCTTGAATAAAAAATAAATTTTTATTCTTCATTCTGATGCCCTTGAATAAAGAATAATTTTTTATTCTTCATCCGAAATTGGTTGAATAAAAAATAAAATTTTATTTTTCATTCAGATAATTTTGAATAAAGAATAAATTTTTATTCACGTTATTCAAATTATTCTTGCAGGTCACACAAGTAAATGATTTTGCGAATATTTTTCTGAATACGAACCAAGTATTTTCCCGAGCCCCAACCGAATATTTTTCCGAATACTTTCCCGAATCCGAACCCAAATACTCAACCGAATATTTTTCTGAATCCGAACCGAATATTTTACCGAATACTTTCCCGAATCCGAACCGAATATTCTCCCAAATCCGAATCCGAATACTTTCCCGATTCCGAACCGAATACTTTCCCGAGTCTGAACCGAATACTTTTCCGGGTTCCAACCGAATACTTTTTCCGAGTTCGAACCGAATACTTTCCCGGGTCCGAACCGAATACTTTTCAGGGTTCGAACCGAATACTTTTCCGGGTTCGAACCGAATACTTTTTCCGAGTTCGAACCGAATACTTTTCCGGGTTCGAACCGAATACTTTTCCGGGTCCGAACCGATTACCAGCTGTAATTAACGAAGTTATGGTAAAAATTAAAATGCAAACGAATATGCATACAGTACATATGTACATATTTACATATGTACATTGTATGTATAAGCAAAAGAAGTATGTAGTTTCTTGTTGTCATGTTCTGGTCATCGGTTTTTAATGAAATTTGGCGCCGTTCTATTCAAATACAAGGACATTTTCATTTTTACCATAACTTCGTTAATTACAGAGCCAGCGGGTCCCGGACTCGGTACAGTAATCGGTTCGGACTCATAAAAGTATTCGGTTCGAACTCGGAAAAGTATTCGGTTCGGACCCGGAAAAGTATTCGGTTCGAACTCAGAAAGGTATTCGGTTCGAACCTGGAAAAGTATTCGGTTCGAACCCTGAAAAGTATTCGGTTCGAACCCGGAAAAAGTATTCGGTTCGAAACCGGAAAAGTATTCGGTTCAGACTCGGGAAAGTATTCGGTTCGGAATCCGGAAAGTATTCGGATTCGGATTTGGGAGAATATTCGGTTCGGATTCGGGAAAGTATTCGGTAAAATATTCGGTTCGGATTCAGAAAAATATTCGGTTGAGTATTTGGGTTCGGATTCGGGAAAGTATTCGGAAAAATATTCGGTTGGGGCTCGGGAAAATACTTGGTTCGTATTCAGAAAAATATTCGCAAAATCATTTACTTGTGTGACCTGCAAGAATAATTTGAATAACGTGAATAAAAATTTATTCTTTATTCAAAATTATCTGAATGAAAAATAAAATTTTATTTTTTATTCAACCAATTTCGGATGAAGAATAAAAAATTATTTTTTATTCAAGGGCATCAGAATGAAGAATAAAAATTTATTTTTTATTCAAGGGTATCAGAATGAAGAATAAATTTTTATTCTTTATTCAAGGGTATCAAAATGAAGAATAAAAAATTATTCTTTATTCAAGGGCACCAAAATGAAGAATAAAAATTTATTTTTTATTCAAGGGTATCAGAATGAAGAATAAATTTTTATTCTTTATTCAAGGGTATCAGAATAAAGAATAAAAAATTATTCTTTATTCAAGCGCGCCGGAATGAAGAATAAAAATTTATTCTTTATTCAGGGATATGAGAATGAAGAATAAAAATTTATTTTTTATTTGAATAAAAATTTATTCAAAACCGCCCATCCCTGATACGTACTAAACTTTTGAGGCTGAATATATCTAAAAGGGTTGGAGGAGGGGCCTGAAAACCATTATGGAGGTATACTATATCAATCCTCTTACTTACTTAGTGAAAATAGCCAATCCTCAGTGAAAATAAATATCCGGAAGGAACAGAAAACTAAAAATGTTGTGTATCGTGCAGCCTTAAACTGAATACTAAAATTATATATTTTTGAAGTTTTATACACAATGAAGTAGTGAAAAATCGTTAATTTTCTATTAAAAACAATACCGGTGTAATAACAATTTTTGAAATGAAATTAATAAAAAAATCTATTTTGGGCAGAACGAAGTTTGCGGGGTCAGCTAGTTGTATATAAATAAACATATCGCACCGTAAATCAAAGGCCAAATCGAAATTTTCATTTAGCAATAACTTTGAAAACCAGAATAGGAAAACGAAATTTCTTTCTTAGTGATTCTAAACTAATGATGAGAAAACGATTTGGCCGAAAAAAAAAAATAATGTTCGCAGCAGCACTAACCTTTCGATATGCACAACACTAAGTATTGTCATTTCGGGATTTACAACGCTAAGTGTCATGACAATATAGCTGTAACTCTCTCGCAAAGAATTTATCTAATTATCATTTCCCCTTTATTGCATTCTTATATACTTATACATATGTACATATATATGTATTTATTGCTTATGTGCTTAGCCTTTTGTGAGCTCAACTACCGCTTTGTAAAACTGTTAAAATTACTTCTATTGAGATTAGCCATGGGTAATGGCGCAATTTTTTTGGCGCTGATACAATAACGCCAGCGCCAACCGTGGCGGCAACTCACGGTACTGGCGCAATAACACTTTTAGCGCAATTGTCATCGAATAATCGATAAATAACATTTTTTCGCTTGTTACTGTTTACCATCCCCGTTTTATTTCTTTTGGCGCAATTCTGCTTACATATACGAGGGCACACTTAATTTTAATTTTCATAATCATTTGGAAAAATATTCCGTATACATGTGAAAATATGCTGGAAATTAGAGTCACTTAGATCACTATCACAAGCACACATTAGGGTTGGGCGATATATATCGATATATCAATATATCGATATTTTTAAAATAGTACAGCCGATAATATCGACGATATTTTGAATTACCGTGCATCGATAATCGATAATTTTTTGCCATTTCGAGCCAAATTCGATATTTTTCATAAATTTCTGATTCGCTTTGAATTTAACACCAGAATATTTTTTAAGAAGTGTTATAACCATAATGTTCGGGTGCTTGAATTTACATTACTTTCTTCTTCAAGCAATTCTTAATGATTTTTATGTTTATACTTCAGGATTCGTAGAATATCTGTAGACCCATCGAACTTTAACAACAAATATCTAGTAAACTATAAGTCTCCGGCAAGTTTGGATTTCAGTGTTGAGATCTGTGAGAGCACCTCTAACCCCGTCAAGAAGTGGTTTTTTGCGGGACGTGGTTCCTTAATGTAAAGCCGCCCCTTTCGATATATTGATATATCGATGTTTTTACACGGCATAAATCGATGTTTTTTGAAATATCCATATAATATATATCGATATATTTTTCCAATTTGCCCATCCCTAGCACACATAATTGTGACGTTGTCATACGTATACATATACTATGATGCTGTTATTGGCGTTGTGGTTGCGCCATTTTACACTAGCGCTATATTGGAGCTGGTGTTAGCGCACGAAATTGAGTCAGTGTTATATTGCAATAGCGCATCATTGAGTTGGCGCTACATTGAGTTGGCGCTATATTGAGTTGGCGCATTTCCCAAATCGGAGTTAGCGCAATAACACCAGGGTTGGTGTCAGCGCAATTGCGCCGCGCAGCGCAGTGTTACCCATGCCTAATTGAGATTGCGAACAAATACACATCGAAAATTAAAGAAACGTGATAATTTATTTTATGGAAAATAGGTGGTGCAAAATAGCTCCTCCTCGAAACATTTGGTGACCCCGACGTGATCTCGGTGAAGTCACATTAAAGCTATTCGAGCTTTTCAAATAAAGATTAAATAATTTACTAATTTGCCGGTAAAGTTTCGCGTGCATAAAACCTATATATACGTGGGCACACTCCATGACATACTCGTTGCAGTAAGGCGAATAACAGATACCTTTTAACTATTTTTGAACATATATCAATATATTGTGTTATTCATCGTAATACACACAAATATTTAATTACCGTATAAACCAAAATGCCAAAAACCAGTAAGTCCAAAAAGGGTACTGATGCAACGTTAGCAGATGTATCCGTCACCAGTATTGAGTCGACCGTGTTTAACAAGAGGAAATGTGCATCCATCAAGAACCAATTAATGACACTAAATAAAAATCTCTCGATCCAACGTGTCAGTGAATTCGATGAAGCCGAACTTCTTGTACATATGGAGCACATTGATAGCATGCGTGACAACTTTGACAAAGTGCAGTCAATTGTCGAAGAAGCTGATCTACGCGAACTAGATGGAAAGGCACGAGAAGAGTTTTTCGATGTGTACCTAGAGGTCAAGGCAAGGCTGTCACGCGAACTGAACACACGTCGTAAGTCAACCGTAAGGCTTTCATCCACAGCCAGGCATTTCGCTGTGGAAGACCTTCCATCAGCACTTAATTTATCGTTACGAAAATCCAGACTTCCTGAATTAAAGATACCGAAATTTAGTGGTGCTTACATTGAGTGGCCCAACTATTTTGCCATGTTCAGCAGCGTCATTGATAAAGATCCTGACCTGAGCAAAGTGGAAAAACTCCAACATCTACGCGCTAGTTTGCAGGGAGCCGCTTTGGATACCATTTCTTCACTTGAACCGATTGAGGAGAATTATGATAAAGCCCTAGATTTGCTCAAGAAGCGGTTTAATAACAAGTTACTTATTTTTCAGGCACACATGAAGGCGATTTTCGGGCTTAAGACTGTGGAAAGAGGTTCAGCTACTAGTCTACGGGAATTAAGCGACAAATTTAATGCACACCTTCGCGCACTCAACACCTTGGCAACCTCTCAGCAAATTTCGGATGGGCTACTCATACATGTTCTGACTGGAAAATTGGATCAAAGGACGCTGGAGAAGTGGGAAGAGGAATTGCCAACAGAGACTTTGCCATCTTTAAACTCAATAACTACGTTTTTGGAAAAACATTGCCGCATGAAGGAAAATTTGGAAAGTGCTAAGGTAACGCAAACACCTAGCAACCAGGTGGGCAAAATTTCAAATATAAATAAAAACACTAGAAACGTTTTGGTAGCCTCATCCAGTGACACTGGCCTTTGTGTATTCTGCAATTCTAAAGAGCATCACATAAACAATTGTATAAAATTTTTAAATCTTTCTCCAAATTTGCGATTTAAGGAAGCCAAACGTTTGCAACTTTGCTTAAATTGCCTTCGCAAAGGCCATAGCCTCCAAAAATGTAAGTCTGGCCATTGTCGCCATTGCACATCAAAACACAATTCGCTTTTGCACATGAACCCACTTCCTTCATCCAGCTCTTTATCCTCGAATGCGCCACAAGGTGAAGTCTCATCGTTATCCCAGCAAACACTTATTTCATCGCTAAGTACGACTTCAGTCTTTCAAGCCCCGAAACCACTCGCCAGTAGTAATGTGTTGCTAGCTACAGCCATACTCTTAGTAAAGGATCGGTCAGGAAACCTAGTTCCATGTCGCGCCATTCTTGACTCAGCTTCTCAAATAAATTTCGTAACAACTCGCCTCGCTAATATTCTACAACTTCCATTTAAAAATTCAACAGTTTTGATTTCCGGCATTGGCGAAGCAAATTTCGTTGCCAATAAAGTAATCGACGTTTTCGCACAATCGCAAGATAAATGTTACCACACTTCGTTTACTGCTGTAGTCACGCCGAGCATAACCGACTATAAACCCACATGCAATCTTTCATCAGAATGGAAAGTTCCACCAAACATAAAATTGGCGGATCCATTATTTTTCAAACCGCAACGAATCGATCTGCTTATTGGTGCGGATCTGTTTTTCGATTGGATGTGTGTTGGCCAAATTCGCATCGCTAGCAATTTGCCAATATTACAAAAAACTCGACTGGGTTGGGTCGTCGCTGGTGGTGTCTCTCCCACCAACAAACAATCATCATTAATAACAGCTTTTGCCCAAACACAACCCGAGAAAGAACAAACTTGCGACTTGAACGATATCGTGAAAAGATTCTGGGAAATTGAGAACTGCTTTGATTGCGTTCCCCTACCATCAGAAGAAGACGATTGGTGCGAGCAACATTTCAGGGAGAATTTCTCTCGGTTAGAAACGGGAGAATATTCAGTACGCTTGCCATCGAAAACCAGTTTTTCTGCGCTTGGTGAATCACACGACCGTGCTCTTCGCAGATTCAAAACATTAGAGCGAAACTGGAAAGGGAAACCAATATAAAAGCCCAATATACCTCTTTTATGCGAGAGTATATATCATTGAATCATATGTCACTAGCAAACTCGCAAACAAAAACAACAAGATATTTTCTACCACATCATTGTGTGCAAAAGCTTGATAGCACAACAACGAAGCTTCGTGTTGTATTCGACGGCTCCGCAAAAACGTCAACAGGTTACTCGCTAAATGATCTCTTCCTAGCTGGCCCAACTATTCAGCCAAAATTATTCAAAACTCTCTTACAATTTCGTTTTCGTAAAATTTCCATATGTGGTGATATATGCAAAATATACCGCTGTGTGCGTGTGACATCGCCCGATGAATACCTTCAATGTATCTTATGGCGTGAGCACCCTAATGAGGAGATAAAGGCGTACAAGCTAGACACAGTGACATATGGTAAAAAACCCGCCGTCTTCTTGGCAATCCGCTCTATACATCAGCTCTCATATGATGAAGAAGACACATTTCCGATAGGCGCAAAAATCGTAAGAAGAGATTTTTATGTTGATGATCTCATTTCAGGAGGGGACACTATAGGAGAAGTAGTCGAAATCAGAGACCAGGTTAAAGGTTTGCTTCACCGAGGTGGATTTAATATTCGCAAATGGTGTTCAAACGAAGCTGATGCACTGCACGGCGTCACTGATTCCGAGCGCGAAAGTTTTCTTAAGTTCCATGATGGGACTGATGTTACAAAAACTTTGGGTCTCATATGGGATCCTAAAACTGACAACTTCTTGTTTTCTTTTTCTCCAATTGAATACAGCGCTCGAACGACGAAACGGTCAATACTCTCTTATATCGCTAAATTTTATGATCCGCTTGGCCTAGTTTCACCAGTTATCGCAAAAACAAAAATTTTCCTGCAAACACTTTGGAAACAAAATTTACAGTGGGACGAAAGTTTACCGCAGTCATTACAAACTATTTGGACGGATATGTGTGCTCAATTTGGCCTTGTAATCAGCTTCAAATTTCCTCGATATGTCTTGACCCCTCATTTTAACGTGGAGATTCACGCCTTCTGCGATGCAAGTTTAGCGGCATTCGGTGCATGCGTATACATTCGTTCGTTATGCAATGGGAAAGCTAAATCATACTTGCTATGCGCAAAATCGCGTGCTGCTCCCTTAAAGAGTTTGACCATCCCCAAGTTGGAATTGTCAGCAGCCCTGCTGTTGGCGGAAATGGTAGCATCCATATCGAGGGATTTCTCGCATCCCCACGTAGTACATTGCTGGTCAGATTCAATGATTGCGTTGTCATGGCTTCGTGAACATCCATCAAGTTTCAACGCCTTTGTGTCCAACAGAGTAAGCCAGATACAAGCTTTAACAAAGGGTATGACTTGGCATCATGTGCCCACTTTGTTGAATCCGGCGGACATACTCTCGAGGGGATGCACTCCACAAGAGCTACTGGACTCGAAGCTTTGGAACAATGGTCCACCATTTTTATTTGAGGATTCATCAAAATGGCCAAATAACACGAACTTTCATATTGACTTGCCTGAGCGAAGGCGCAAGGTTCTAATTACTACTCATTCGCGCGATATTACAATCGATTGCAAATTCCACAACTCATTTGAAAGGTTGCAGCGAGTATTTGCATACGTCTACTATTTTTTTCAGCGTAGGAAAACTAACGTTGAGTACAGACCCTTAACTACACTTAACATTAAAATGGGCACATACTTGCTAATTCGCAACATTCAAAAAATTCATTTCGCAGCTGAATTAAAAGCGCTTCATCCGAACGAGAAACTTAATTCTGCCAGTAAACTCAACTCACTGAATCCATTTCTCGATTCATTTGGGCTTCTACGCGTTGGAGGGCGTTTACAAAATTCGCTAATAAGTTTCGAAGCAAAAGACCCAATATTATTGCCGAAAAATCACCCTGTTACAAACGGAATAATCGACTACTTTCATCGGAAAAATTTACATGCAGGCCCACAAAGCGTTTTAGCATCGATTCGGCAGCAATACTGGCCACTTGGTGGTCGAAAGGCTGTTTCTAGCGTTATAAATAATTGTATTCGTTGCTTTCGCCTAAAGCCAAAAATCTACGAGCAAATTGTGGGTAACTTACCATCCGAAAGAGTTCAACCCAAACGAGCCTTCTTCACTACTGGGGTTGATTACTGCGGCCCATTCTACTACAAATCGGAAGTGCGCAACCGACCACCCATCAAATGCTATATTTCCATTTTTGTTTGCTTTAGCACAAAAGCTTGTCACTTAGTACTCGTTAAAGATTTATCAACACCATCATTTTTAGCAGCTCTGAAAGGATTTATTTGCACGAGGGGTAAGCCGCACACGATTTGGTCAGACAATGCAGCGAATTTTGTTGGTGCAAAAAATGAGTTGCAAGAGCTAAGGCAATTATTTTTAAGCAACCCTCATGTCACGAAAGTAACCAATTTATGTATCTCAGAAAACATCGCATGGAAGTTTATTCCACCTCGTTCCCCACACTTTGGTGGACTTTGGGAGGCAGCAGTAAAGTCAGCAAAATTTCATTTTTTACGCACCGTTGGCCTTTCTGTCTTAACATTTGAAGAGCTTCGAACACTCATTTGTGAAATTGGAGCAATAATTAATTCTCGCCCACTTTGTCCAATTTCAGACAACCCAGATGATCTTGACATACTTACTCCCGCTCATTTCCTCATTGGCGCGCCATTCACATCATTCATTGAGCCTGACGTAACTGATCTTAATGTCACTCGTTTAAGCCGATGGCAGCACGTTTGTTACATCCAACAAGTATTCTGGAAAAAATGGAGCACCTCATACCTTTCGCTGCTGCAGGAACGAGGTAAATGGCAAAAATCAACAGGAGCTATCAAGGTTGGTAATATGGTCATTCTAAAGGACGAAAACCTTCCATCTCTTAAATGGCGTTTGGGGCGCGTGGAGAGTTTAATCTATGATAACGATGGAGTGGCCCGCGTAGTAACGATTCGCACTGCCAATGGAGTCGTTAAGCGAGCCGTGGGAAAGGTTGCTGTGCTCCCGATCGAACCTAAAGCAGTTGAAAGTGAAACCCTTCCAACGGGGGGAGAATGTTCGCAGCAGCACTAACCTTTCGATATGCACAACACTAAGTATTGTCATTTCGGGATTTACAACGCTAAGTGTCATGACAATATAGCTGTAACTCTCTCGCGAAGAATTTATCTAATTATCATTTCCCCTTTATTGCATTCTTATATACTTATACATATGTACATATATATGTATTTATTGCTTATATGCTTAGCCTTTTGTGAGCTCAACTACCGCTTTGTAAAACTGTTAAAATTACTTCTATTGAGATTGCGAACAAATACACATCGAAAATTAAAGAAACGTGATAATTTATTTTATGGAAAATAGGTGGTGCAAAATAGCTCCTCCTCGAAACAAATAATTTTTGTTAAATTTTTTTCGGGATGCTGAACCCGAAATATTTTATTTTGCAATAACTTTAAATAAAATGATAGGAAAATTAAATTTCTTTCTGAAATATTTTGAGCTAATGATAAGCAAACGATTTAGTCAAAACGTCGTATATAATTACGTATTATTATGCGAAAATTCATATTTTACATGGCAACGTCGCAGCGTGAATTTCATTTTGCTATAACTCTAAAAAAAAGCATTGAAAAATTAAATTTCTTACTGAATGATTGTGAACTAATGGTGAGCAAACGATTTAGCCAAAAAAAATATTTTTTTGCAGATTTTTCATTTGGTGGCTCTAATACCGAATTTTTTTTATTTTTTCAATAACCTTTAGATTAATGATAGCAGATGAAAATTTCTTCCTAAGCGAATCTAAACTAACGATGAGCAAACGAGTTAGTAAAAAAAATATTTTTTTTTCATTTTTCGAAATCCCGAAATTTTTTTCGCAATAATTTTGTATTGAAAATTTTTTTTTTAATAATAATAATTCCCAACGGTTTACCCTCCATATCCCGCCCGACCGCCGCGGGGGGCGCAATCCGCATGACGCACGGATATATATTTTTTTAGTTTTGCCAAGGTGTTGAGTGGCTGGAGTTTGTTAAACGTCGAGTTCTTATGCTGCTCAGCTACAGAATATAAATTCATCAGCTGATTACACATACTTAAGTTTATATATACACTTAGAAGCAATTACTTAGTTAACAATAAAATACATATTATCCTAAATTAGTAGAAGGAAACTATATCTAGTAGACAAATTGTTATTTGTTAAGAATTGAAAGAAGAGTTTTTCTTATAATGGATAGGGAGTCAGAGATGTCAAAGTAGGTAGAGTATGTGTTAAAACTTTTGCATAGATGTCGGAATGGCTCATTTAATTCAAAATTAGTTTTACATTGTTTTAAAAAGATGGGCTGGTAATGTCTTGATGGACGGGCAGGAATGTTTAAGCTTATTTCAGAAAGAAGAAATGGGCTATTTATTGATCCCTTCAGCAGTTTCGTTACGAATATTACACCCAGAGTTTCCCTACGACTAGCTAAAGTTGGAAGGTTAATAAGCTTTAAGCGACTAGTGTACGAGGGAAGATTGCAATGAGGGTTCCAATTCAAATTTCTTAATGCAAAAAGTAAAAATTGTTTTTGAATCGATTCAAGTCGATCAGAATGAATTTTGTAACTCGGATTCCAGATTATAGATGCGTATTCTAGTGTCGGTCTTACTAAGGTGGTGAAAATGGCTTTAGTTACGTAGGGGTCACTAAATTCCTTAGACCAACGTTTTACAAACGCTAGAACACTTTTCGTTTTATTTATCATGACGTTGATGTGAAGGTTGAAATTAAGTTTATAATCCAATCTTACACCTAAGTCGACAAACTCATAAACTCGCTCCAGATCATGATTATTAATGGCGTAAGCTATGGGTTCGACATTACTCCGCGAAAAGCACATAAATTTACATTTATTTAGATTTAGTGGCATAAGATTTATATTGCACCACGTAACCAAACCGTTTAAATCATTGATTTACCCCTACGGAAACCATGCTGAGAGTTCACAATCAATGACTCAATCGAGTTTTTTTATCTGGTTGCTTATAATCGACTCAAACAGTTTTGGGATAACAGACAATTTTGCTATGCCTCGATAATTTTCAATCGAAGATCTAATACCGCTTTTATGTAAAGGAATAATGAATGATTCTTTCCAAGCAGTAGGAAAAATGCCAAATTTCAATGACAAGTTGAATAGCTTTGACAAAGGTAGATAAATATGATCCGCACATTTTTTAAGGAAACATGTGGGGATCATATCCGGACCATAACTAAAAGACTCTTTCAGTGATTTAAGGTGATCTAAAACTTCATCTGAATTTATATAGGTAACATTAATTGTATTATTTTGAGAAAGAGGTACGGGTATATGCTGAAATTTAAGTTATCTTTGGAATAATTAGATTCGAAAAATTGTGCAAAATTTCTCCCTAAAATATCCTTAGCTAACGATGAGCAAACGATTTAGCCAAAAAAGTCATACGTAATTATGTATTTCTACGCAAAAATCCATATTTTACAGTGCCAACGTACCACCGTAAATTTCATTTTGCAGTAACTTAAAAAACGCATCGGAAAGGAAAATTCCGCTTTATTTCTTCTCAACTAATAATGAGCAAACGATTTAGCCAAAAAAATATTGTTTTTGTTTTAAATTTTTCATTTAATAGTACCAATCCCGAGATTTTTTTTTTTTCAATAACTTTTCTAGTAATGATTGTAATAGGAAATTTCTTCCTAAGCGATTCGGAAATAACGATGAGCAAACGATATAGCAAAAGAAAAAATCATGTTTTGTGATTATTATTTTTTCGGGATGCTCATCCCGAAATTTTTTTTCGCAATAACTTTTTGTGTAAAAACGGGAGAACAGAATTTCTTCTTGAATAATCTTAAGCTAAAGATGAGCAAACGATTTAGCTAAAAAGATGAACAAAAAATCATATCTACCTACTTATTCACCCCGATTCTAAACGAAAAATCCACAAGGATTTTTCCGCTTCTCCCTGTTCCCTTATTCTAAACACAAATTCCTTGTGGATTTTTTCGCTTCTCCCTTTCCGGCTATTCTAAATGATGTTCGAAAAAGTGAAAAGCGAACAAGGAAGAAAAGTAGGTATCATGAATGAAAATAAAAGCGAGAATTTATGCAATTATTTTGTGAGATTTTTCACAAGACAATTTTAAGTGAATGTTGAACAAAATGTGAGTGAATATAACTTTTGTTAATAAAAAATACATAATTGAATTAATTATGTACTGGTTTGTTTATTTTTATGACGGAAAGTATAAACAGCAAATAGATATTTTAGTAAGTTTATTGAAAGGGCAGCCGGATATTTCGCGGCTTGTAGGCTGTAGTATCCCTTCCGGTTGTAGTAAGGGTGCTTGTTTTGATATGGAGCGATGATACGGACATGTGTTCCATCAATACATTCAAGGACACTAGAGCTGTCGTAGTTTTAAAAACCGCACTTAAAAACTTTCTTTTTCGTCGCTGTTCATAGCTTTATGAATCCAAATCGGATACAACTCATTTTCAAAAATTTCAACAACTTTTAGAACTTTGCTGAAGGTGGATTGAGCCAATCAAACGTCAGAATTTTTTTTGATATCCGTCTTCAAGCAAAAAAACGGAAGAATGCGCATAGTTTTATTATAGGAGATATTGCAAATAGTTTCTTTGGCTGCTGTGTATGTGATATTAAAATGTCCAGTAAATATTTGAACGCAGGTTTATTAATTCTATAGTATTTAATAAATCTGCAAATTAATAAAATCAATGCAATACTCTCAAAAAACTTGTATTTCCTATAAAGATTCCGTCAAACAGATTCGTACCATCGCGCAATCTTCCTCTTATAGACCTCTGCTACTTTCGAAAAGCAATACCATGCATATTCACTCTTAATTTTGTTATATTTGCAATTTTTTAACAAAAATTCAAAATTTTTAGGGAAATTTCGATACGGGCCAGGCCCCTGAATTTTCGGTTTTTTTTTATTTTATGGTAGGGGGTCATATGGATCACTAAATGCAAACGAAATCTTGGGAAAACTTATAGTTTATTAATAATAAATTATTTTTGCGTAGTACACCCTAATGCGTTGGCGGCCTTCGGCCCTCAGCCGACAGAATTCTCTTTCTGGAGTAAAATCTACGGACCGATCCACAGTTGTTTTGAGTAGAAAAACATTTTGCGTCTGCGGCCTTCGGCCTCGCTTCAAAAAAAAATTACCCTCAGCCGGCGGAATTCCCTTTCTGGATTTATATTTCTGGAGCAGTCCACAGCATTTTTGCATAGTGGGGTTTTAAAATTTGTAAAATTAACATTCACATAACATTTCCAGAAAATTTTATTGAAAAATTCTTAGTGGTTTGAAAATAAATACGGCATTCGCATAATATCGAAGGCGACACAGGTAGGCGCATAGGCAAATTCCGAAGCTACTTTTTTATTTACAAAGGTAGAGTGTACTGTAAAAATCAAAGCGAATTCACATCATGGCCCAATAGGAATGGGCCAGTCCCAAGTGAATTCAGGTTTTAACCAAGGCGAAATATCATTTTGACACCACACTATCAAATACAATAACAAAATGCATCGGAAATTTCTGAATCCGCTTATGCGCCTACCTTCCTAGATCTGCCTTGCAACAAAAAAGCTGACTTCGAAAATCCGCTCACATGTTCGAAATTCTGTTCGCCAGTTTTTCTTCTCGCTAATGAAAGAGAATAGGAGGAAATTTTCCTGGTGAACAAAAAAATCCACAAGGGCTGAGATCCTGGCGGATATTTAGAATCGGGGTGATTATTTCAAGAAAACTCCTATTGATCAATACCGAAAAATTTCATTTTCCCATATCTTTAAAAATAAGAATCAACAAAAACAAAAATTCATCTTGATTTATTCTTAATTAATGATGAGCAAACGATTTAGCCAAAAATTATTTTTTTTCGGAGAAGTGCTGATCCCGAAAAAGTTTGTTTTTTGAATAACTTTTTATGTAAAAATGGGAATAAGAAATTTTTTCCTGTATTGTCTTAAGCTAACGATGGGCAAATGGTATCTAGGTATTCCTTCGAGAAAATGAGCATTTGTGCAAAAAAAAAGTGCAAAAAATTTTTTTTTGCAATAACTTTTGAAGAAAACCTGAGTAAACGAAACTATTTTCTGAGCAAACGTGAGCAAACGATGAGCAAACGACTTACATATTTTTTACAAAAAAAATTGCATTTGGATGTGCCAACTTCACAGGGCTGCCATTTTCACTTCGATCGAAGTTTTTCACTTCACTTTTATTCCTGTCACTTCGACACCTCTTTCCCAAAATCACTTCGATATTGACCAATCAGAATTAATTTACTGTTATAATTTATTCTTAAAAATTCTAATAAAAGTTGCATATGTATGTATGTAGGTAGGTGTTTATGCAATCATAAGATATGGCATCCCTCATTGAGAGGTGAATGACACATTATATTTCCACCCCCATGCCTAATGGTCTTTTAGGTGTGCATGGTGCAAGTCCTTTGGGCGGCGTTCTGAACAGCTGGAGCCATGCCCACAAAGATTACAACAAAGAATTCGATCTGTTATGCATTAAATGGACTATTTAGCTTGGAGTGGAAACATGATGGTTTAAGGAAGTGCAACTTGGTAAAGCGTTGGTCTGTTATTTTCGCTAAAGGACACATTGACCGTTATAAAGTACAGAGATATTTAGCAGAATCTTAAGCTGTCATATTGCCTAGAAAACATGTCGAAATTTAAAACAGGGAAAAAGGTATTAAAGTCTCAGATATGCGCAAAAAAAGTACATGGTTGTCGTGAATTTACCATTTGTGAGATTTTAAAAGACGAATTATTAAGATCGGTCCAGTACTTTTTGAGCTATCGCGTTACATACATTTTCAATACAATCAATTTTATATAATTAGTATAGATAGTATAGATATATAGGATAGATTCAGTATTACTCTAAGCACATTCCAACCGGCAACTGCAGAGCAGCATCTGTCGACCAACTTCCTGACATCAAACGTCGTCTGAAGTAAACATCTGAAATATTTTAAAGACGACGGCGTTGAACATGGCCCCGTATTTAAAATGCACACATACACACGTTTCTGCCTGTACATGTGCATTGTCGCTTGTCAAATTGGAAATAGCTCTATACTGGCGACAGCGACAAATGCAACCCTTCTGCCGTGAAGTCGTGCTGGCGTTAAAATGTGTGCGCCCATAAGAACGTGTGCATTTTAATTTTGACAGCTGGCTGCTTGTCGCTCGCCGGTTCGAATGTGCTTAGAGCATATAACTATACTACTTGCTCCCATTATGGTAGTATCAGCAATTCTACGTAATTGCACAGCATTGATTCTTTCATTCTCTCTAGTTTCGCACAACCCCATACGCATTTTTAAAATTGAACAAGAAGAAGACCATTTCAGTGACCAAACTATTTAGTATAAACAATGGTTACAATAATAGCAGCGTTCCCGTGAGCTATCCAGTTCCGTATCTGAATCACAATCTCACCGGAACGATGCTGATCACTTTTATGAGATTTGGCAGCACTAATATGTAAACCATTCTAAGCGCGTCCGTTGAAGTAATAAAAACGCATGAAATAGTCCGAAACAGTCCGAAAAGTTGCGTTTGTTGAAGGAATGGTGTAGACGTTGCCAAGGCAACGATTTTCATCAAAAACAACGCTGGCCGACTAACTGAAATTGAAAAGGTGGCTATGATAAAAGAAAGAAACGTTTTCGCTGACACTGTAAAGCCGAGATGACACGATTTGCGCATTTGTACAAAAAATGACAAATTTAAATTTGTCCCCATTGGCCGATTTTGATATCGATGTGCAAATGATTTGCTTTGCGTTCACACGATTTGCCCGATTTATTAGTTTTTGATTTGCCACACATTTGTACATAGAAATAAAGTGGCAAATTTGTTCACACTCGTTCACGCGATTTAACCAATCATGACAAAACAGTCATAAGAAAAATATAGAAGCATACTTTTGGGCATTATTTGGAATAAAATTTTATGAAAAATTAACAATATATATATTTTCCTTTTTGAGCTCCAGGCCACAAATTAAATTAAAAACATTTGGTTTTTGGTCGTTTTTTTATTTTGATAACTGTTGAAGACATGAGCGAAAATCTCATCGAGTTCGAATAGTCAGCTCACCATTGTATCTTTGTGGTGCTGTATACCAGCAGCATCTATGGAATTGCCCCAAGTATCTATCGCCCACCTCATACTTACCGTCGCTCACCTCATACTTACCGTCGCTCTTCGAATCTCATACATATATTTTACATACTTACGTACTCATTCTGGAAGGATGCCGCTAGTTTTGTTGCCCTTTATATCTACAAAGCAAATACGAAAAAGGAGGCTGGGCGAAGTTAACCAGAGTTGGAAAAAACCTTTGCACCGGTCGGCCGCTTTGTCCATACGCGCGAAACACCAAATTAAATTGAAATTAAATTGTATGAAAATAAAATTGTCTGCAAGAGAAAGTGAAATAAAGTGAAAACTTGTGAAATCAAATAGAAAAGGAGGAGATTGTTTTATTTAGAAAAAAAAGAAAAACTAAACGAAATTTAAGGTGAGAAAGAAAAGAAAAAGAAACTTGAAGAGATGGTGCGATACACTACATGGTCCTTACGACCCGCCAAAAAGAGCAAGTGACCTAAAATCAAAAAGAATAAATTAAAAGTTCAAAAATATTGGAGTGGTTTAAAGAAACAAATAAAATCCAATTTCAAACTAAAAGCATACCTACACAAATATTAAAAAAGTGCAAAAAATATACATACGAAAGTGTGAAAAATATATACATACATACATACATCTTATTTGAAAAAATAATAAACGAAATTTTATATGAAATTAAATAATTTTATTGGAAGAAATACAAGAGTTGAAAAACGGGAAATCATTACAATACATATGTAGATATATGTACATACATACATATACAAAGTGCATAGATAAAAAACAAAAAGAGAACGACCGAAAATATTTATTACAAACAAACAAGTGGGAAGTATACACACATACGTAATACAGTGGGACAAACTACATCAACTCACTCTCAAAAGGCAGAAGACATATATAATATATTAAAGGAATTCCAAAAGCCTTAAATCTATTAAAAATGGCTGAAGATAAGGATAAAGCCAAGACCCAGTTAGAACTCCCAGCACCCTCAAATCGGAAGAAATCCCAATCAGAGAGTGACCCAACCTCGAAAGAAAAAAAATTTCTCCTGGAAACCCAAAAATTGGAGAAATTATGCGAGAAATGGTGGAGTATAGGTGAGTCTGAGCACACCGAAGCCAGCCTCAAAATATATGCGGACACAATAAATAAAAGAATGGACGCATTGGAAATGGCATACGACGCGGCACATATCGCCACAAGTGATGAAGATGCGCATAAACGGTACGACGAAACATTCGAAGCCTCAAGCTCCACCGCCATGGACACCAAGCTGAGGATCGCCGAGTTGACAAGCTTACTCGAAACCCCTAAACCCTCAGGAAATAATACCCCTGCCCCAAATCAAATCCCCAATGAACAGCACTCATACCTAAAAGTCCGAGCATGTGATACGCAAATTTTCTCAGGAGGATATGAAGAATGGCCTGCTTTTCGTGATATGTTTAAAGCGGTTTACATTGACCACCCCAAATTGTCCCCAGTCCAAAAACTTTTCCATCCCCGGCAAAAAACAAAAGGAAAAGCTGCCCTCATTATAAAAAAATATGCGCTCACGGACCAAAATTTCGAACTCGCTTGGGGGGCACTCAAAGCCCGCTACGAGAACCGCAGAATTCTCGTAGATAACCAATTAAAGACACTCTTTAATATGCAACCTGTATTCTCAGAAAATGGGGAGAGAATACAAGATCTCCAAACTACAATAAATAATTGTATCTCAACTCTCAATTCGAATGAGGTCCCGACGGATAACTGGGACCCAATACTCATATACTTATGCTCCTCAAAGTTACCCCGTGAAACTCTAGCACTCTGGGAGCAATCGCTAGAATCACGTAAAGAATTGCCACTGTGGTCAGAAATGGATAAATTCCTCACCACACGATACGAAGTGGTAGAACGACTCGGTAATTATAGACCGAATAATCCCCGAACATCAAACTCCAGCTTCTCACAAAGGTCCTCTACACCTAATAGCTCGAGTTTCAAGAGCAAGTCCCTATCATTTTACGCTGACTCAAAGAAAAAGGGCACTTGCAAACTCTGCAATTTGAATCATTCAATCATGAATTGTGTGCAATTCAGAGATCTCTCACCCCAAGAGCGTAACGAATTTGTTAAAAACAATGGTTACTGCTCAAATTGTCTTGCGTATTCACATAAAGAAAATGATTGTCGTAGCAGTTTCACTTGCACCTACTGCCAGAAACGACATCATTCCCTGCTACACTCACACGCAAAACCTCAAAATAACGCAAGAAACAATAACACACCTCAAAACTCTCAAAGGCAACAAAGCTAGACATATGCCACAACTCAAGTGGCGACAACTCCAAACAACTCAGAACTGCCCTCAACCTCCGCAGAGGCTGTTCGAACCCAACAAATCAATCAAACAACAACTCATTTCACTAGTAGCAGCGAAACGACTCTACTACCCACGGCCTTGGTCACTCTCCACTCAAACGGCTAATACCACAAAATTCGTGCCCTAATTGACCAAGGTTCCGAAAAAACATTCATTTCTTCTCGTATACAAAAAATATTGCACCTACCCACCAAAGAAACCCACTACGAAATCTCAGGTATGGGCGGTTTGGTAGTGCAAAACTCAAACAAGATCTGCGAGCTAACTCTCTGCTCGTCAGACTTACAAACCCGAATAATCACTCACGCAATTATTCTCCCCAAACTGACACACTTTTTACCCTCATTTAAGGTGTCAGGAATAAATCTCCAAGAGATCTCAAAACTCAATCTCGCTGATCCTGCATGTTTCACCCCCTCAAAAATAGACATGGTAATAGGCAGCGATCTCACCCCACAAATAATGCTACAAGGCTTACAGGCTAATGTCAGCGGCTGTTTACTAGCCCAAAATACAATATTTGGCTGGATAATCAGCGGACCCCTAAAAGAAAAGGTAAATACCTTCTCCACTGAAGTTAGAGAAGCCCCCAATGACTCTCTCAACTCCCTACTTCAAAAATTCTGGCAACAGGAAGAAGTACCCACAACTCAACCCCTATCCAAGGAGGATGAATTTTGCGAACAGCTCTATCGCAAAACAACCAAACGACAGCAAGATGGCCGATATGTGGTTAAACTCCCATTTAAAAAGGAATTCCCCGATACCCTTGCCCTTGGACATTCACGCATTGGAGCTCAACTGCAGTATTTAAGCGTCGAACGATCCCTTGAAAAACGGCCAGAACTTAAGGCAAAGTATTCAGAAGTTCTGGCGGAATACATCACATTGGGTCATATGGAACGAATCCCACCTCTCGAATCCATAGAAAACGGAAAATATTTCTCCTTTTATCTCCCTCACCACGCTGTCTTGAAACCAGACAGTAAAACCACAAAAGTTCGCGTCGTCTTTAATGCTTCGAAAATCTCACACTCAGGAAACTCCTTAAATGATGTTCTTCACACAGGACCGATTCTCCAAAACGATTTAATGCTCGTCCTACTCAATTGGCGACTTTTTAAATACGTTTTTAATGGCGATATCGAGAAAATGTATCGCCAAATACGCGTACATGAGGAAGACCAGGACTTCCAAAGAATTGTTTTCCGAAAATCTCCAGAACTCCCCATAGCAGATTACAAGCTCAAAACGGTGACATTTGGTGTCAACTGTGCTCCGTATCTGGCCATAAGAACACTCCACCAACTCGCAGAAGACTCGCAACACTCCCATCCTCTCGCTCACGATATCTTGCTACACCAAACTTACGTAGATGATATTTTATCGGGCGAACACAGCATACAGTCCACTCTCGACTCGCTTCACCAAGTTATCGAAGCACTAAAATCAGCCGGTTTTCCACTGAAAAAGATAACGGCTAATCATCCCGATCTCCTCAAAAATATCCCAAAATCTGACTTACTCGATGCAGATTTTCTGAAATTTCACGATTCCAGCTCCACAAAAACTCTGGGGATAAAATGGAATGCAATAAGTGACACATTCACTTACTCATACGATCCTCTACCCGTCGCTAACTCAAGCACAAAGCGACAAATACTCTCGGCAATTGCGAAATTGTTTGACCCGGCAGGGTGGCTATCGCCCATAATGATAGTAGCCAAAATTCTGCTACAGCAACTCTGGCTAGAAGGAACAGATTGGGATGAACATGTAAACCCCAACTCTTTTCACAAATGGAACACATTTCGCGAAAATCTCCCCCCGATAAGCGAAATAAAAATCCCCCGATGGATCGATTTCTCTCCCGATAAACAGTATCAAATGCACGGCTTCTCAGATGCATCAGAAAAAGCATTTTGCGCTTGCGTATATCTCAGAGTGCAAAATAGCGAACACTCATTCTCAACGCATTTACTCGCTGCAAAAAGCAAAGTGGCTCCTTTAAACACTGTGAGCCTTCCCCGTCTCGAACTTTGCGGAGCAGTACTTCTCTCAAAACTCGTGAAACAAATGCGCTCTCACTTAAAGCTGACTTCCCAAGAGTTAATACTCTGGTCAGACTCCTCAATTGTACTCGCATGGCTCGAAAAGCCACCCCACACATGGAAGACGTATGTGGCAAACAGAACGTCTCAAATCCTCGATAATGTGAGCAATGCCACTTGGCGTCATGTATCCAGTGGTGATAACCCAGCTGATCTTGGTACACGTGGATGTAAACCCCAAGAATTATCTCACAGCTCTCTATGGTGGAATGGCCCAGATTGGCTTTCTAAAGCATCCACATGCTGTCCAAAAACAGCACCAAATAACTCCACTCTACCAGAACAAAAACGCATCGAGTCATTTCACTCGATAGAAACTCCCGATATGCTCGAACGCTTCTCATCCTTCGGGAAAGCTCTACGCGTTTTTGCATACATATATCGCTTCATACACAAAGCGAAAAAACTCAAAATTGCTCAAAGTCTCACTCTCTCTCAAAGCGAAATCACATATGCAAAATCCCGCATAATCAGCCTTGGGCACCACTACACTCAAGCCATTACTAAAAAATGAGTGTGTGTTGGTGCGCCTACTGTAGGATAAAGTGAAAAATTACTAAAAATAATCAGTCTGCATGCAGATGTTGAGCGAGCAGAGTCATGCGCGCACGCTTCGCGCAATTATGAAACAACGTACGTATACACATACATATGTATTTGTGTACGCACGTTATATGCAAACTTCTCGTAGTTTTGCTTGTTGTTTGGCATCTGCAAATAGAATAAAAGAATTTCAAGCGACGATCACCTAGCGACCACTTTCACGCCAGTCGAAGGCAAACTGATTATTTTTCCTAAGGGACGATCGCCAAGTCCCATCGTAAGCGCTCGTTTTACGCTCTTTATTTGTCTGTAGTAGTGACAATCGGTGTGTATACGTACACGGGCGCTTACTCTCATTTAGCAGGTGCTAAGGTTTTGCCCAAGGCTGCGCATAATTATTCATACGCAAGCGAAATATTACTCAGATGTGATCGCAGATTTACAAGCTCGTAACCCAATTAACAAAAAGAGTTCGCTTTTATCTCTAAATCCGATGTTGGATAAATCAGGTGTAATGCGTGTAAATGGCAGACTCGCCCACTCACCTCTTAGCGAAAATGAACGCCACCCCATAATAATTCCAGATAATTCGAGATTTTGCTCATTATTACTGGATTTCACTCACTCCACCTTGTTGCATGCAGAAAAGCAATTAATGATTCGCATGATACAACAAGAATATTATATCCCTCGCCTCAAGCAAAAGGTCAAAAAATGCATATTTCACTGCAAGACCTGTACGATTTATAAACAGCAGACCAGATCTCAGATAATGGCTGCACTCCCCCCTGAAAGGTGCACCTATTCTCTACCATTTCACACCACAGGAGTAGATTTTGCCGGACCCTTCCAAGTAAAAACGTCGACGCTTCGAAAAGCATCATATGCAAAAGCGTACGTTTGCGTGTTCGTGTGTTTCTCCACCAAAGCAGTACATCTCGAAGTCTGTTCAGATTTGACGACAGCTGCATTCAAAGCAGCATTCTCTCGCTTTTTTAGTCGCCGTGGACTTCCCCATAAAGTTATGTCCGACAATGGCAAAACATTCGTCGGTGCAAGCCGAGAATTTCAAAGAGAATTTGCCAAATTTCTGCAAGAAACTGCAGCCGACATAGCTAATAAATACTCCATTCACGGCATGTCCTGGCAATTCATCCCACCATATACCCCTCATATGGGAGGATTATGGGAAGCAGCAGTCAAAAGCTTCAAAACCCATTTCCTCAAAGTTGCCGGAAATCATAAATTTACATTCGAGGAATTCACCACACTACTCACTCGAATAGAAGCGGTTCTAAACTCAAGGCCGCTCTCTCCCATGTCTCAAGATCCTAATGATCTGCTCGTCCTAACTCCAGGACACTTCCTGCGTGGGGCCCCATTACTCTCACTTCCAGAACAGAATTCCGAAAATC